>ML997661.1:54611-138591 GCA_010365825.1 Otus sunia | reverse complement strand
GGGGGGGGGGGGGGTTGCCCGAAACGATCGAGCTCCTGAACAGAAACTCAAACCGAAAGCCAGGCTGCAAACCTGAGTGCCAACAGCCCCAAGAGCCAGTCCCGAAATAAACCACTAAACCCCCCCGAGGGAATTCCTCTAGCTCGAGGGATCCTCTCCCTCCTGAAGGGGAAGCAAACCTCGACCAAACAGAAAATTAAGTGACGGCTTCCAGATTATCGGGGAGGGGGGGAAGGAACCCCAGCAAAGCTGCACCTGCCTCAAAGCGACAGCACTTTCAAAGTTGCCCAAAGTTTACCCGAGGCAAAACCCGGTAAATCCCGCGGGGAAGGAGCCGGCACGGGGGGGAGAGCTCGTCCCCGCCCCGCTCCGCCCCCCCCGGCGCACTCACCGCGGCCAGGAGGCAGCCGAGCAGCGGCACCACGACGCCCAGCACCGCCGACTCCATCCTGCCCGCGCCGCCGCAGCGCACACGCGGCCGGGACAGCGCGAAGGCTGCGCGGCGCTGCGCTCCCGGCTCCGCGCTGGGCGCATCCAGGGAGGGAGGCGGAGGGGGGCGGAGGGGGGCGGAGGGGGGCGGAGAGAGGCGGAGAGAGGGCAGGGCTAGTCCGGCCCCGCCCCGCGCCCCTCCGCGCCCGCCCCAGGTGCCTCGGGGACGCTGCGCCTCGGCCGTTCGCCTTCACCCCTTTCCCCCCGCCGATGGCACCTATCTTCTCCCTGCCCCTCCCTGGTACCCATTTTTCTTTTCCCCTTCATTAATTTTCCCTTCTTTTGCCTCTTCCTCCTTTTTTTTTCTCCTATCTTTTAATTGTTTTTCCTTCTTTCCCGTTCCTCTCTCCCTTTTTCCTCCTTGCCTTTTCCTTCACCCTTTTTTTTCCCCTTTCCCTTTTTCCATTCTTTCCCTTTTTCCATTCTTTCCCCTTTTCCATTCTTTCCCTTTTTCCATTCTTTCCCTTTCCCCATTCTTTCCCATTTTCCATTATTGCCCTTTTCATCTCTTCCACCTTTTTTCCACCTTTCTCTCCTATTTCCCATGTTTCCTTTTCACTATTTTTCTCTTTCCTCCTGCTTCCTTTCTTTCCTTTGTTTCCATTTTTCTTTTTGCTTTTCTCCTTCTATCCCCTTTTTTATTTTTATTTTCCTTTCCCATTTTTTCCCCCGTTTTCCTCTCTTTACTCCTTTCCCACATTTTATAGCCCTTCACACTTCCATTCCCTTTTCTGCTTCCCCCTTAACCCTTTTTTTCTTTTTTTTTCCTCTCCTTTTTACTTCCTTTGATAATTTCTCCCCCCCCCCCCCCNTTTTTTTTTATTATTTTATTTTTTAAAGCATTGCAATGGGGTGGAGAGAAACTAAGGCTGAGGAAATCAGCAAAGCTTCATTTTCCATTCTCACCCCCCAGCCAATGCAGTCACTATGGGATTCTTCCAGCTCCAGAGTGAGAAACCTGCAGCTCCACAGCCTGCAGTGTAAAGCATCTCACGGCTTTGGAGAGCCTGGGGCTCCCTGCTGGGTTCATTCATGAGAGGTGCTGAGGAGGGTGATGGGCAATGGTCTTGTTAGGAGGAGGAGGAGTTAGAGGCACAGGAGATGGCCCAGTATTGCCCATGAGGTCTACAGGTGGGTTGAGTTGTGCTGGGAAAGTGACCCCGCACTGCTGGGAAAGGGGAGGGTGGTGGGTACATTTGGTTTCCTCTGAAATAGCTGCTTAGGTTAGAGGGGTTTAGGTGGACTGAAGTTTGAAAATCCCAACCCAGTCCAGTGAATCTGTATGTCCTCTCTCTGTCCTTCTCCCCAGAAAAAAAGTTCCAAGGTGCAGGTTAGTGACATGACATTTCTGGATTTCTCATTTTGGAAAATCAGATTGACCTGCATTTTTCATGCAAATGTGAAAATCCATCCCCTCTCCAGCACGGAGCATTTCATTTAATATTAAGGGCAATGCTCTTTTTAACTCAAGAGAAACTACAGGTGTAGTCTTGCTTTAGCATGAAAACCCAAGTAAGTCCCATAAATAAAGGTGATAATGAGAAAAATTACATCCTCCTTGCAGTTCTTTCCTACCCAATCCTGCTAGATTTTCAAGCTCAAACAGATGGACAGATTTGTTGTCTTTTAAACCACCTGCCAAGGAGAGAAAACAAAATCCTTGTATTTGGGAGGCCCTGGAGACAGCTCCTTAATTCCAGTCTGTTCAACCTACTGACACAACCAGGAAACTTGCTTTTTTTAGGGAAAGGGCTTAATGGTTAAAATCCTAAAACTATATCCAGTCTCTAGCTCTTGTTAACAAATCATGAAACCATTTACTTTTTAAAGATAACAAACAAAGGGTGAGAAAAAAAGTTTAGTATCTTTTTTCCCCCCTTCAGCCTTTATGGAAAGACCTGTGCTTTTGTTGGTATCTGAAAGACTTTTTTTCCCCTTTCTTTTGCATTTGGTATGAAAAATCCCAGTTGTTTCTCATCCTAGGCCTGATGGTGGCTTATAATTGCCAGTGTAAAAAGAGGTACAAGATGTTAATTACATCAATTAGTTGTACAACGATTTGAACAGGCAACAAAGCTATATAAAGCTCAGTCTTGATTGTAAAATGACAGAGGAATGGCTGATTAGCTGGTCACTGCATCTCGCTGCTAATAATAGCCACTTTGTGTTTGTTTATTCGTGCAGCCTGAGCACTTTCAAGCAGCCTGTTAAAGGCAGATTTCCATGGGGGTGAAGAGGCAAAGGCATTGGTAAGTGTTGCTCTTTAGTTTCTTTGCAGAGAGTGAATCGGGAGGTTTTGTGTCTCGTGATGGTGATTTTACAGGAAAAATCTCAGCCACTTTTTAATTTTGCCCTGTGGACTGCCCTGGATGGAGGTCCAGCTAGACGGATGTTCTCAGGTGAACTCCGTGGTGCCAGGAGCAGCCTTTGTGTTTGATTTGAATCCACCTCCTGCTCATTTCACTCCACGCCCTCAAATCTTACCAGTGAACACGCTTTCCCTTCTCCATGTGGCTTAAGATTTTGTATCAGTGCCTCTTCTGCAGGCTGAAAAGTCCCTGGCCTGGAGCCTGTGCCATACCTTTGGCAGCCTTTTTGCTCTTTTCTGTACACGTTCTTGTCCCTGTGTATGCTCTCTGGGACAAGGATGGGAGACAGAAGGTTTCAAAATGTTGATGCACTGTGGTTTTAGGGAGTGGCATAGTAATGACCATGGTTTAAACCTTTATTTTTTGCTTTGGGTAGGTGGTGACAGGAGCATTCCTAAGTATTAAGCTGGCTTATTGATGTATTATAATACAAAGAGGTATTTCCCCCAAAGGATGGTTCTGTTTTGAGCCTATCTCTGTGTAAATCAATTAGATATGTTGTGGCAGATTTTGCTCATTTGCTTCACTTCCCATTAAACCACGCTGAAGTTCAGCTTCTGTTTTGCTGTCCTGCTGGGAGGTTGGCACTCGCCCTGCTGTGTTTTCCTTCGACATATCTCTACAAAAGGTTTTAGTAGACTTTCAGGACTGTGATCTGAGGTTGGGAGGGTGGTAGCTGCTTGGTGTTGAACAGGGTCTCTGCTAATAGATTGATGTGGCAGACTAGAAGGCATTTTTTTTTCTCATCTCAGTCATGAACAATTCAAGAAAGTCTTGATCTAATTCCTCTTCACATCAGCAGCAGGACGGTTAATTCAGTGATCACTGGCTTGGGCTAGTGCATCTTCTCTATGGCTGCCTTACCTCATTACCATGATTTAACCCTCTTTCTTAAAGGTAATTAACACCTGAGCTGAGGCAACCATCATAAAATGGCTTATCTTCCTGGATATTGCTTAGGAAAATATCATACGAATGTAAGAAATTTTGGTGGACAGTAATAGTGGAGGTAAATAAAAGCAACTGGGTTGTTTCCTGTCAGTGTTTTTTTCCCTCTCTGCCCCTGGCAATCAGAAATACAAAGAGTATTAGCAGTAGTGTCTGGAAGGACAATGTTTGCGAGCTGAATCCTGCAGCAGTAGCTGAAGGCTGGATTTGTGGTTCTGTACCCTTGGGGTTATGTTCCCCGTTTAACTTTCTCTCCAAACCCAGCCCAGTGCATCTGTTTCGCTTTCCACTTTGTGACTTTATTCAAATAAAGTAATAGCGTCACATTCCATAAACAAACTGTGAAATATATTTCTATGTCTTATTTGCATCGGGGTTAGAGGCATGAAAACATTCACTGGGTTGTTTTGCAAACACGGCAATTGCATCCACTTACAGGACTTCATTATTTGCAAAATGTAACATGAACAATTGGTTGTTTACTGTGTTTTAAGCCTCCTTATTTATCAATGAGTAGAGGAAGACTCTCAGGTCAGGTTTAGTGCATCTAAGGTTTTTTTTTTTTTATTTCAGCTATCCCTGTGAATTTCTTTTTGTAGGTCTCCCTTGATTTATTATGAATGCCTTGGACCAGGTCTTGAGCTGGTTTAACCAGCATGTCTGTTGTACAGAGAAATCTCTCCATTTACTCCATATATTTATCCAGTGCAGTCTTCCATTCAAATGTCATAATGAATATATGAATTTAGCAGTCTTAATTTTAAAAATTAAGTTCTGTTGATCTGTGTACCCATTTCTGTCAAGAAGTACAGGTGTCCACAGATATGAACGACTGATCAGATGTAGTATCAGATGTACATATCCTCTGTAAAGCTGATGGGACACCTAGCCAAAGTTACTTTCCAAGTCTTTAATTGCAACAAGAGAGATTACCTCTCTTCAGAGCAAGATCCAGTCCACAGAGCAAGAGCAGGAACGTGAAATACGTCATTCTGCAATTTATTAGTGAAATTTGGCAGGTGACTTATTTAAATTTAAGCAGCTTCATGAGAAGATGTTGGGTACTAAATGACACTTCAGTGGGAAAACCCAGGATACCATAAGGCAACATCTGCTCGTTGAAAGCAGGAAAATTTGGAAGAGGAATGAGACCTGCAACCCCCTCAGACTAATGGAGGTGATTAATGATCGTCGCAGGTCCACTCAGTTTAGTGTTCTCCATCCTCTGTTTTCCCTTTTCAGGGAAGATGGGCTCAGGACAGGACAGCTGACTGAAATATAATGACCTCTGAGGTGCACAAGTATGGGCGCTATGAGTCCCTTCTAAGCTGAGCGAATGGATGCAGTTTATTTAACTGTGGATGTTTAGTGTTTAAATATTGCCACCTGAGGACATTTTATCTAATTATTCTGCATCCTTGGGATGAAGTGGGTTGTGCCCTTGACTCTATTGACTACATTGACTAGATCTCTACTGACTAAAGGGATTTCTTATGACAAGCATGAAATGTAGGTATTTCTAGGTACACCTCTACAGTCACCACTTGAAGTCAGCCTATATCCCTAAAACCTTTTTGCTGAATGATTTTCTTGGCAGGTGTAAACAGCTGATGAGGGGTCATTCAGTGTATCTAGGGCTTCAAACATCCAACCGAACCTGGATTATCTCTATCCTCACTATTCACAACTCAGATTACTCTGTACTAAGCCCAGCAAAAAGAGGAGAATTGAGGCCACAGCACTTCAATAAAAAATATTTCGTGTGTGTACAGGGAGATATCATGTTTGGGTGAAAAAGCATTCAAAAGTGAAGAAAGATAAATAAGGTGCTAAAACTGAAACAAGCTGTCTAATGTGTTTGTATACAGTTGTCAGCTTTATGAACAGTCCATAAAATAGGTATTGTGAACCACTTTTATAGCTTACATACAGCTAGCAGGACCAGAGAGGTTAAAACAACTGAAACTCTAACCAGGTGTTTCAGTGAATGAGTGATGAGACTGAACGTATCGAAAAAACACATTCGGTTTGATGGTTCCACAAGAGCTATTGCACAGGCCAAAAATACTGGGATGGGCCAGGTCTTCAGTTGGTGTAAATCAGTCATGTCATGTCATGTCATGTCATATCATATCATATCATATCATATCATATCATATCATATCATATCATATCTCATATCATCTCATATCATATCTCATATCATATCTCATATCATATATCATATCATATATCATATCATATATCATATCATATATCATATCATATCATATCCATGGGATTTTCTTGGGGTTTTTACCACCTGGAGGTCTCACCTTCTGAGTAGATATCACACTTACCTTTTACTCAAGCAGTATTGCACTATGAGGTTATTAACACTCATTATTCATTTTTATATCTGCATTTTTTTAGTGCCTGCAGCCTGCCATTGTGGGTCAGGATCATACTGTGCTTTACTAACACTGAAAAAAAAAAAAAAAAAAGGTTTTACTCTGTCAAGTTTTTGGTTTTAGTAAAATACAAGATACAGAGGTGAACTCAGTCTCAGTGAAGCAGTACTGTCAGAGTGATGTGTTCTAGGTTGCAATACTATTTCCCGGCCTGTTCTCAGTTTTTTCTGGCTGAAGAGTGTACAAAGTGTATTGTCCCTTTAGAAGTTCTGAGCTTTGAATGGTACTAACCACACTTTGGCTGGGAGCACGGTGTGCGTAAGCATAGACACAGCTAAGTCTAGTCTGTTGTTTAATGGCTTATTGAGGTCTTCAACATGTCACTGTGATTTATTCCCTTTTTTTTTTTTTTTTTGTGAGTAGATCGAAAGAGATAACCTTTAGGATCTCAGTACATGAGACCATTAAGGTCCATTTGACCATTTGATTAAGACAGAGGTATCAAATCATCACACTACAATTTGTTTATGCACAAATCCAGCAAATATCATTCACCACCAGAAAAAGCTACATTTTTGAGAGTGTGTACTCTCCATTCTCCTCCCTTAACTGTGATCCTAACTCTAAATACCTCCTCTGTAAAGAATCTTTCCTCCATTTACCATCTGCTTTGAATTCTCTCCAAGTATCAACACCTTGCTTCATGAGTAGATGTCACCCACAAAGGTGAACCTTCAGCCATGAAGACCACTGCCCTTGGAGCAGAAATGTTATTCCTGGCTATGACGTCAACCATCCAGAGCACTGCTATGGCATTGTAAATGGTTCAGATAAGAGCTGTGAGAGCAGGGGAGTACTGGAAGATTCCTTCCCTCTTGCGATGAACGATGAGCTCCATTTGCTTGGTTTTATAACTAGGAGGTGAATGGAGTCTCAAGTCAATGAAGCCTCAAGAGATATTCAGCAAACCAAATGTCTGTGCAAGATGAACTGGGTTTCTCTCCAGTTCTCCACTCACTGCTCTGTAACTTTAGACAGCTATGTGTCAACACTGAGATGGTGCCTAGATCTGGAGCTGAATCCCACCCAGTTCAGAGGAGATTCAGAGGAGCAGCTCTTGATGGTCCCTGTTCATCTCCTAGCTATGTCTCTGCTGTTCAGTGAAGCACAGAGACTTCTGAGCTATCTACCTGGTTGGCGCAAAAGCACAGTTCAGTGTGGTACGACCTGGTGTGCAGATACTAGTGTGGCCCTACAAGAAATCTAAAGGAAGTTGACCACCATCCACCAGGGCTAAAAGCTCAGACCTTCTTCCCTTTCTGTCCTCAACTGTCCCCAACAGTCATCCAGTGGAGAAATTCTCCTAGAAATTTCCACCTGTCTAATGACACATCATCATAAAGCTATGAGAGCAGCAGAGATGGATACATCGGAGCAGAGTGTGGAACATCTGAAGAACACGAGTGGAATATTTCAGTTAAAAGGATCTACTTGATAGAACCAGACTACAATCTTGTCCTTAGTCTCTGGGGCAAGGGCAAATTATCCAGCTCCTGTTGCTCACCTCACTCTGTAAGCTAAAGATAGTAATAATTACCTACCAAACTCCCAGGAGAGTTAAGGATTAATTGCTTCATAGTACTCAACATTCATTTTCACACAATCAATGCCACCGGGGGCAGAAAAATAAGATTTGCGATTACTATGACTTATCCGCAGGGGATCATTCACTCATGAAGTACTTGGATAAAATAGTTTTCTTAAAAATAATTAAAAAAAAAAATCTTATTTATGTTTGGGCAGAAAAAGAGAAACTCTCTGGGCTCAGGAAGAACAAACAAACAAAACCTATGCAAACAAACAAGCAAGAACTTTCCTTGAACTCAAGATGGAAGTCTGCTGGAACTAGAATGCGTTAAGGTGCATCGAAAATCATGCATTATTAAAACACTGTTTACACTGGGAACATGGTAAAACCGCTCCAGGGTACATGATGTGCTAAAGACACAGAGGAAACAGGATGCCTGCCTCTCCCTCCCTGGTTTCTCCGTAGAGCTTTTCAGAGCAAAGGAAGAGGGGAGGCAGTCTTATGTGCACAGAAGGCTGACCAGCAGAATACCTAATATCACTACAACCATATTTCTTAAGATAAACTCTGTCCAGGGGAGGTTTCCTCACAGCTTGTGGCCACCATGAAGAAACATTTTCCCCTCACAAAGCAGAGTCTGGCAGCAGAAAAACCACATGAAGCAGAGCAACCACCTTACTGATTGACACCAGAGATTACAACAAGCTAAAAACTTGGGCTAAAACATGGTGCTCTAGAGACTGAGATAAAGGCTCCACCGTATCACCAGAGGATGTGACACAGCTGATTTTTTTGCAGAGGAGGCAGGAAACGGAACATTTTACACAGCCTGGTCAAATGCATCACAGAGCTGCTCTGCACAGAGAGTTTTTGCTGGTGTCCATAGATCAAGACCCAAGCAGTTTCTGACTAGGTGTTGAGAACATCTGTGGCTGTTTTTAAGATCTTACCAGCTGAAAATAGGCATTTCCACACCGTAACTGATTTCTGTGATAAACGCTGGTTTATGCTGTAAATAAATATCGTACGTTATGGTGTCAACTGACAAGTGCAATACATAGTGAATAATAGATTCAGGGCTCTTCCCAAGCTGCCCACTTGTACTGGTTCTCCAAGATCCTAGCTTTCATTCACCTCTGACTTTACCAGCAGTGGACAAAATCTCTGAGACTGGATGTGCCTGAGTTTACTGGGAGCCTGACACCATTTTTGACAAGTCTGGACTGCCACATTCTTCTCACCAAGAATTGAAGTGGAAAAAAACATGTCAAAGGTCAGCATTGTTCATCACCTTCATGCTGTGCATGAAGATCTGCGTGGTCTATGCAGCTGGTTTGTGCACAGGGAGTGCTGGAGCCCTGAGGGGTCTGGCAGAGTCCTGGAGGCCAGTGGGCTCTGATCTATGGTCAGCCAGGCCCCAGGGAAGGAGATGGAGTGTGGGAGTCAGTGCTCAGCAGAGCATTTGTGGCCACACTGCAGAGCACTGTCCCATTTTTTTACATCTGCTGGCCTGAGTTACCTTTTTCTCTTTTCTAAATCCAACCCCAGCATAAGGAAAGGTCCAGATGACATCCAAAGCACTGAATAAACACCAGGACACTCACGGGGATCAATCTGTCACAAAAGCTCCTGATATAATTTTTTTAATTTTTATTTTCCACTCCTCTTCTGAAATGAACAGCAAACTCAGTCTGCTTACATTCCACTCTTCTGCAAGCAAAGAGGGAGCTCTTTCATCTCAGCAGACAACAGCCTTGGTCTCTTCAGCTGTGTTCAAATCAGTTGCTTGCACAAGAGCAGTGTGCTTGGCTGGCAGCTGGGCAGCCGGGTCTTACGTCAGGGCCATGAAGGTTTTTCCCCAGGGCTGCCTGCAGGCGTTGGTTGGGCAAACTGCAAAGAGATCACAGGCTCTTGCTCTGGCATGGTGATGGAGAGTAGGGAGAGGTGAATACAGCCCCTTCTTCCCCCTAAACTGAGGTGGGTTTTTTTTGCAGCTTAGTAGGAAACCACCTGAATCTGAAATTGGCTGGCTGTCTATCACACATCTCAGAAATCTGGTCGTTTCCAAAGAAAAAATCTGAGTGGTTAACATGAAGGTATCCGCCTGCTTGGAGGACTCTCCCATGAGCTCTCTGTCTCACACCCCAAACAAACCAATGCCACTGTCACATCAGTGAAGAAGGATTTTCTGCAGCCCCCCTGATGTTGTTTTTGGCTGTCGATGACTATTGTTTTTTTTCCTGTTTGTTTAGCTGGGATATCCCTTGTTTCCAACTCAAACCTGCTATTCAAAATCCTTCTTGCAGCAAAGCAATGAGAACAGCTCTGCTTGTCCCTTTTTGCTCAGAGTTATAATCTCTTGGAGAGGAACAGTCCAACCAGGTATTATGGTTGGGAGCTCTTCCTCCATCCCTTCTTACCACAAACCAGATCTTAAACAAAGACTTACTGTCTGCCACAGTTCAGCTCTCTTGGTTGAGCTGCTGAATATCACAGTTAAGGGTTTACCCTGCTGGCTTGATGCCCTCATCTGATGCATTTCTTATGTATCTGCTGCCTCCAGGATGGATTTGTTCAAGCAAATTAAGCATCATTACTATCTGTTAGCAAAACATTACATCAACTAATGGAGAGAAGAGTTATATTCTAAGTCCCTTCAACGCATACAGAAAAGTTTCGGGGCGGGGGAATAAGAAATGACAGTTCATTCTCTTGAATGAATGCTGTCTTTGAAGAATTTGTCTCCCATAAATATAACTTTTCAGACAATTTTGTTTGTTTGTTTGTTTGTTTTGGGGGTTTTTTTGTTGTTTTTTTTGTTTTGTTTTGTTTTTGTTTTTGTTTTTGTTTGCTTGTTTTTGTTTTGTTTTGTTTTTTTGTTTTTTTTTCCCCAGACAGCTCTTCCTTCCCTGTAAGCAGAAAATACTTTCATGCCTCAAACCTGCGAGACTGACTATATAAAACAGGGAAACCTTCTTCTGATCCAGGATATTTGCAGACTAAACTATGCTGGATTTAATCAGATTGACAACAACAGATTTTCCGCAGTTCCTGTCATTTTTTTGACAGTGTAAATACCAATGACATAATGATATTCCAGAAGCAATGATTTCCCTGGAGAGGTCCTGTTCTTATTTTCTGTATCAAGAGAGGAATGACAGCGAAGGAGTTAAAGTCTATGCCATTACTTTGATGCCTGTGAATTGCAACCATCTCCAGAAGGTTTGGCACTGGCTTTTTCAGGGAAAACGATTTTTAAACTGTGGATACTGGTGTATAGCCATCTAGAAAATACCAGGCATATAAAGACATGCTTCCCATGGACAGCTAAACATTATCCAAGATGATGACTTAATATATGTTGAGGGAAGTGAAACATCGGGCTCCAGTGCTTTTGAGTTAAGATAATGGCACTGAATTCATCAAGCTTTCCCAATGTGTATGCTCTGTCTCCTGTATTACCCGGTGACTCTGAAAGGGATTTCCCAGAGAAGTGGTTGGCCTTTTTGAAGAGCAGAAGAGGTTGGTACTGGATTTTGCCTCCAAGGTGCTGCACTGCTGTGCCTTGGACTTGCTCCTCACGTATTAAAGGTTTGGCATAGCCCCAGTGAGGTTCACTAGGGTTCAGCAAAGTTTTATTTGCTTCAACAAAAAATATGGCTCTTGGCATTTATAACATCAGTCTTCTCTGTATCTCTCTATTTCACTCAGTCCTCTGTTTTTACAGTGTCTTCTTTTCTGTGTCCATCTCTTGGATTGTAAACCCTTCAGAGCAGAGCAGCTTTTCATATTTGTGTTGCATGCTGTCACGCACATTTTGGTCAGCAACCGAGTACTTTGGCTAGGAACAGCAAAGAGCAATCCCTCGTGCTCCACAGCTTCATGCAGGGTGGGAGTGGCATCTGTGTACTGGTTCATCCCAGGCTGGAGAGAGCCTGAAAACTGGGCTGTATGTGGTTAGCAAAGGAACAAATGTTCTAATGCAAACATTGAGGACAGCATCAAACATTCATGGATATGCTTATGGGAAGTTTTGTTCTCAGATAGCCAAGTTTTTAGTCACAGTTAAGACAGGGGACCAACCTTTTCTAACAAATTCTTCTGCTGGCCCCACTGAGATCCTACTGTCTTCAGGCATCCGCAGCAGGCAAGATTCCCAGGAGAAGCTAGGGGTGATGGATGTCTTTTGCACATAAAACAACCCATTGATGAGAACAGCTGGGCTAGAAAACTTACAGCATCTTTTCCCTCTTTAATGCCACTAGTTCTCTGAGGGTGAAGTCAAAGGCAGCCATATCTCATACTGTTTGGAGAGGTGAGTGGGTTGTGAGCGGGTTCCACACTTTCCATCAAAGTTTTTCATCAGTATGGGTGGAGACCACAGGACACAGCATCAGATAGGCATATAAAAATTTGCAGATCTAAAGATGCTCTGATTTACACATTTGTCCACGCCCAGGTCAAGCCAAGGTTCTCTGCTACCCTCAATACCAAGGATGACTATAAAATGTGAGACTGTAATCAACTCCAAAATGAAATCCAGTCTTCCAATTTGCTAATGAGTGAGAAAATAATAATTTTAAACAATGTAAAGTTAGCAAGGAATCTCTTAATGGGGAGTTATAATCAGCTAAGTCTTCATTTTAAGAAATTATTCACAGTCGTGGAAGAAAACACATAGACTTGTTCTAAATTGCATTTACTCAAATCCTGTTGAAGCTGGTGGGGTTATAGAAAGTGCTTGAAGCTAAACATCTATTCAAACTCTTTCCTGTTTGGGGACTTAAGGCTTTCCTGAGTTGGTACAAAAATGTCCCGGATCAGATAAATAAGAGTGTGTATCAGAGCAATCAGTCAGGCCCAGACAAGAGTCAGTCATCATATAAAGAGTTAGATATCAACAGTGGCTGTCTCCTATCATCTCTCTGCTGCCAGGGCATGCCACACTTGTGAATCACAGGGTGCAAAACACACTCTGAAAGGGAGACGGCTGGTTTTATTTAACTCTTCAAGTGCAAGCAGGGTGAAATTTGTTGCCTCAAGGAGGAGCAACGGCGTTTATACCTCCTCTGATAACCTCCTTTTCTCCCTGCAAGGACAGTCCTTCTCACGGCCGTAGAGCTGAGGCTTTGCTGAGGCAGCCCCCAGCAGGATGAGCTTCACTGCGAGGAAATCTCAGTGCCACTCACCACATCCATTTCCAGGGAGTTTCCCCACTCTTAGAGGTGGTCAGGATAGCAAAACTCACCACTATGAACGCTCCACACCACCTGTGGAAGGCTTGGTCTATTCCTGGACAGCAAAAAGGCCCTGCAATAAAAGTCAGTATTTATACATATTTCTTTAATTGTGGCCTGTCAGGAGCCAGCCTGTAAATGGCAAAGTGTTGTGCTGGTTTTGTCTGGGATGGAATTAATTTTCTTCATAGCAGCCAGTATGGGGCTGTGTTTTGGGTTTGTGCTGAAAACAGTGCTGATAATGCAGAGATGTTTTCATTGTGGCTGATCAGTGCCCACACAAGGTCAAGGCCTTTTCTGCTCCTCACCCCACCCCACCAGCGAGCAGGCTGGGGGTGCACAGGGAGCTGGGAGGGGACACAGCCAGGACAGCTGCCCCCAACTGACCCCAGGGATATCCCGGGCTGCATGCTGTCACGCTCAGTGTATAAAGCTGGGGAAGAAGAAGGCAGTGGGGGGACGTCCGGAGTGATGATGTCTCTCTTCCCAAGTAACTGTTGCATGTGATGGAACTGTGCTTTCCTGGAGATGGCTGAACACTTGCCTGCCAATGGGAAGTGGTAAATTAATTCCTTATTTTGCTTTGCTTGCACGTGCAGCTTTTGCTTTCCCTATTAAACCATCTTTATCTGAACCCATAAATTTTCTCACTTTTACTCTGCCGATTCTCTTGCCCATCCCACTGGGGGGGGAGCAAGCGAGTGGCTGTGTGGTGCTTAGCTGCCAGCTGGGGTTAAACCATGACAACAGTGCACCACAGTTTGCATCTTTAGATAAACTTCCAGCTTTAATGGATCCATTATGTCTTTTGTACATAAAAAAAAGCGTTGCTCCCTTATACAACGTTGCTCCCTTGTACAACAAAGGTTGGGCTTTCTGGGAGGAATTTGTTTGCTTAAATGTAGGCAGACAATGTCATTTGAGATGCCCCATCATAACTATGTGAGTGTGGCAAACATGATACAGAATCTACAGGGTTTGCAATACATCTCTGGTTTTCTTGATAGGCAGCTAGACTGGGCAAGACGTGGGTACCGTGTCGGAAGAAGTGTTGCTCTTTCAAACTGTGGTTGTAGTTCTTGAGCTGTGGATCACCATGTTACAGGTGTTTGTATGTCTCCCCAGGCTTATAACAATCATTGAGAGTTTAATCACTTCAGTCCAACAAAGGATGTAATGCATCCTGATGCAGACATCTGAAACAAGTCAGACAAACCATCTTCTAAAAAAGCTTATCTCTATTCTTCAACAATAATGCGGCTTGGGGTTGAGAATTTCAGGTGTAGAAGCATAGACCATAAATGTCTAGAGCTGGGTGGCATAGATTTCACTGGGACTCTGTGTTTTGTTGTCTCCAACTGTGACTAAGTTAATAGAAAACAAATGTAGGACCCACTTGTCTTGACCACAGTCTAGACCTTTCTCCTTGGCAATGCTCTCATCTAGGAGTGCTCGGTCATGGCTAGTGATATCTCCTCCAGATGTGCCTTGTGCTCTGGCTTTGGCCACGTAGTAGGTCACTTCAGGCATTAAAATTGTGGACTGAATGGAAATCTTGACGCTGAAATGTTCCCAGATACTGTGTTGTTGAGGGTTTAACTCAGACAGGCAGCACAGCCTGTGAACCCTCAGTTCAATTCTGGTACAGTTCTTCAGTTACTTCGGCAAGCTGACACTTCTTTTTATCCCTTCAACTTGGTTAGATATTGAGCTTATTTGTTTAATCCATAAAGCTGATAAATGCAATGGTTATACAAACAATAACAGTCTGAGCTGAAATTATTTGCTTAGACTAACTTCTTTGAGTTGGGAAACAGGGAAACGGTGGCCTGTGGGCTCCTTCAAAGGATGGTCATCAGCTTGAGATCTGCTGCTACAAGCTTGATACTTTGGTTTTGGTACATAATAAAAAAATGATAAATTATCTTAAAAACTGTAGATATATTAGTGTAGGTGTGGGAAAACAACAGAAGATTGGAGAGGAGGATTATAAACACACTCAGGTGACCTGCAACTGAAGTGTAGAAAAATACATATATCATGCTAATTGTTGTTTAGTCTTGTGTGTTGGACATATAGAACATCTGTGTTTTGCTGACATAGACCTGTGATAGGCTCAGGAGCACCCTGTTGAACATTCTTGAGATTCCTGCCCTGTTATGGGGAAGATCAAAGCACAGTGGTAAACTATGCCTGCACAAATCCATGAAATACGGGCAAAACCCAGCAGGTTTGGTGATCCAGCATGAACTGAGCTTGGCGGTGCCAGCACCCCCCTGCCCAGGTGCTGCTTCGGGGATCTTCTGGTTAGCAAGGCAACGAAAATAAATTTGCTCTTTGCATTTCTTAAGTGGTTTTGCGGTTGCTACTGCCTCCTGCCTGTGTCGGTTCACACAGTAACCCTTTATATCCCATTCATTTCCAAAGCCTATCAAGACTTCTCCATTTCACTGTTGTTTAAAGAGAGGGGAAAACAGAAGCAGATAGCTAAAAAATCCATGTTTTTCGTTAGAAGGATTTAAAAAAATTTCTTTTCTTACCTAGCCAGGGGTGGATGAATAATCACATTGTGGAAGCAAACTGAAGAATATTTATAGAAGCTAAGCCATAAAACTTTGAGATACTATGTACTTATGGTTCTCTTTCACATGCATCTCATGACAGTGATAATATTTGCATAGGTATGCTATGGAGAACTTGGGACAGCTTTGGCTGGCATATGAACTTTGCATACGCTGCTGTAAGCTCCGTGTGGCAAAATACTTTAACTATGCCCATGTGACTTTCAGGTCTGGTGCTCAACATTGTCACAGGGCGTGTCTGCTCAAGGGCTTGAGTTCTGGCTACCGGACTGATTCACGTGGTGCATCAGGGAGTGCCGGGACTCTGCTCTCCCACGCTGGCCAGGCAGTCCTGCCGGGCTGGGCTCCAGCATTGCAGAAAAGTTTCAAGTCCTTTGTATTTGCACAGAAGGTGGTTTAAGGAAAGTGCTATCTGGAGTTCAAGAGGTAGCTGGGCTGTCATGCAGCTATAGCCAGCATTCGAATGCTGGGTCTAATCAGCACATTATTTATATCCTCAGGCAATTACTCGTGAATATGCCACACTGATAAGCTAGATCAACAGAAAAAAAGATTGATTACAGTAGTAGTACCAGGCAAACCTCACACCAACATGATGAGAGATGAATTCAGAGCAGAACCCAACATCCAAATCTGGCCAGACTTTAGGGAACAAATATTGCGTCCTCAGAAGTGGATGTATTTTTCCACAATGGGATGAATCAGCCCCTGGAGGATGATCCTGCTTTGATCTGAGTTCAGTCGATCATGATCTCCCTTGGCTGACAAACACCCAAGATGGGTCTCTCCTAGAAAGTGCAGTGTTAGGTACACTCTCCAAAGCTACTTTGGGAGTAGATCAGGCCTTTACAGTGAAATGAAAACATGAGAGAAGCATGACGCTCCTCATAATTAATTAACTAATAAACTAATTGGTTGATTAACTTCGGCACATCATCAGAATGACGTGATTAGTTTGCTTCTTATATCTGGCTTGTCTGTCAATGTTTTAAACATCTCTCTTTGTGTCTGAGGTGTGTTTTGTTGCCATTTCAAAACATCTACAAGAGCTGTCTCGTAGTTGTGAGCAGAGGAGGCCGCCTGCAAAGTCAGCACGGTGATGGTATGTCAGTGACAACATCCTCCGGGAGCAATCTGGCATGCTGCGATATCTTTGACTGTAGATACATCCAAAGCCATGGGTCCTGTAACTGTGTAGAACCATTTGCCAAATGGGTATTGGGAAATTTATGAGGCACCACCAGTCATATTTAATTCACATCAATCTCTAGTGAAGTCACTAGAATCATAAGGGGGATGAATCTCACTCAGTTGTAGTACAGAAATGGAATCTATTTCAAAAATATAGCCATGTTTTCTTCAAAACCCATATGAAATCAATCTTCCACTTCAGAATATATAGCCCAAAGGCTTGAAGCTCACTGAAATTACTCAAATGCAAAAAGAATGTTTAATTACATGCTCATTTGGGAGGAGAAATGTAAGACTGTGTCCCTAGAATAATTTTTCAGACTAATTTAGTAGTCTTTAGATTGAACATTCTCTTCTGATGCTGGACTTTAAACAACATCCAACATGGAAATTGGCCTTGTGAAGAAGGCTCCATTTAAATTATAGCTGTCTAAGTAAAATTTACATACGATGTTACTACACTGGATCAAATCATGGTCTATCTGATCCCGTAGGCTGTCTTTGATAGTGACAAGCATGTGGCAGACCTTTCAAGTTGCTGGAAACCTCATGCAAGACATATACTGGGCTGTATCATGGAGACAGTCGGCTGTTCATGTCATGACTGCACACTCTCTGCACGGAGCCATGCAATGGACATGGTCTCAGGCCAGACAGTGAGGGTTAAACCCATAATAGTAGGCTGCTGTTGGGGAATGAGGTTTTTAAAGTCACATTCTTAACTACATAGCAAATCACCGTGGTCTCCTTCTTCCACTGAGACCTCAAATGCACGGAACAGTTGGCTGATCTGTTGATATCAGTGTCTGGTGCATGGGATCCTCCAGTGGGAGCACAGCGAACCCATGACACCCTGGAACAAGGTGCGTGGGTCAAACACAGGATGTTTTAAAAGTGTGTCTTATGATTACAGCATAAAAGAGGACAGGTCTGGTTTGGTTGCAAGTAGAAAGAGTCATGAAGCATTCAGTTCTGGGATAGTTTAACCACATGAGTTCTTTCTTCCTAACCCCCATTTTTAGGTTGTTTTATCTCTGAAGTGGAGAATGTAAATCCTTTCGCCAAAACTCTCCAATATTTTACAATCATAGTATTTAACTCTGCATATTCTTTTTAAAATATTGGGTGGCTTCAGTTTCTTGCAGAAATTGGTTACATTGGCTGACTGTGTAGGCAAGCTGTCCCTTGAATCAGCTTGTATTTCAGTGATTTTCATGGATTTAAAGGCCAGATGGGATCATTAGCTCATGCACCCTAATCTCTTACATAGCATGTGGGATGGGGTTCACCTCACCATTATTTAAACAGTGAAGTTAGAGATAGACTACTTGCTCTAAAATGAGCTGGTGTTGCTCTGCTCCTTTTACAGTTAATGGAAAAGGATTATCCCCTGCAGAAGGTAAATCATTCTTCCCCACGATAGATTTGAGTCTAGGAGGTATAAATTACTGGGACTGTGGACTTCTTACAGTGAGTTCACTAAATAGTCTGACTGTTTTTGAGGCATAGTTCCTAGGAAGGTGAGCAGTTTGTGCCTGAAAATGCCAAGAGATGGAGAACTCACTGCTTTCCTTTCTTGTGCTGCTGAGTTCTCACACTTGTGTTTAGAAACCAAATTCCAAAGACATTATTGACTGCATTGACATTGCCTGTAAAGAGAACCTCATGTAAGTAGCTCAAGAGGAGATACGTATCTTCTAGTATGATGAATCCAACCCTATTCCCTGTTTCTCGCTGACTCATCTCCCAAAAGATTGAGTAGACAGTGAGAGATATTCAGAGGTTGGTGATGGAAAATGACTGTTGACAGGGAAAGATTTCCCTAAGAGGCAGAGGGAAGGCAGGGAGCAAGGAGATGAATATGAATGTGAATACAAAATGAGTATTGAGAAAATGTATGTTGAGAAAAATCAGGATATGGTGGGTTGACCCTGGCTGGATGCCAAGTGCCTACCAGAACTCTCTATCACTCCCCTCCTCAGCTGGACAAGGTAGAGAAAATATAACAAAAGGCTTGTGGGTCAAAATAAGGACAGGGAGATCATTCAGCAACTACTGTCACAGGCAAGACAGACAATGTGGGGACAATCAAAATATTTTCTTACTAATCACATCAGAGTAGGATAATGACAAATACAAACTAAATCTTAAAAACACCTTCCCCCCACCCCTCCCTTCTACAGGTCCTGCTGGGAGCCTGCTCCAGCATGGGCTTCCCCCAGGGCCACAGCCTCCTTCGGGTACATCCACCTGCTTTGGTGTGGGGTTCTCCACAGGCTGCAGGTGGAGATCTGCTCCACTGTGGACCTCCATGGACTGCAGGGGACAGCCTGCCCTCTCACCATGGTCTTCACCATGGGCTGCAGGGGAATCTCTGCTCCAGCAGCTGGAGCACCTCCTCCCCTCCCTTCTTCACTGACCTTGGTGTCTGCGGAGTTGTTTCTCTCACATATTCTCACTCCTCTCTTCTGACTGCCTCACCACTATCAAAACCTTGTCACACAAACCTGGTAAGGCCCACTCTGATACTAAAGCAAGATGACTGATAAAAGTAAATGGTGACTAATTTAAAATTAGTAAAAGGAATCTTGTTTAATTACAGAGACAGTAAATAACCTGAGGAATTAATTGACACCAAATAAATTTAAAGCCAAACGTAAGGTTAGGAGGGAGAGCACATACATGTAAGGTGATGTAATGTAAGCACATACATGTAAGGGATTTGTAATGAAGATGTTGAGTACCTGTAACAGATGGTCTGATTAGAGCCTTTAAGGATTTGTCTGAGATAATCCAGGTAGTTTGTAAAGGATGATGCATTTAAATCCTGGTCCCTAGCCCTAATCAGTGCTCTAAACGGCCTCTTTGGATATGGAATGAGATATAATACCTGATCCAGCTTAATAACTCCTACATGTACTTCAGTTAACTCTGATGTGTCATATGTCCATGTCTACATCTGCCCCGCTAGCAGCTTCTGAGTGTTGCAGTGGACACCAGACTGAACACAAAACAACTGCACACTCCAACTGAGATTAAGGCAAAGCCCATATCAGCATTCATGAGGGTCAGCATGGTCTGCAGATCAAGTCAAGCTGTTGTCCTTCTGCTCAGAACTGGTGAAGTCACTCCTGAAACCTTTTAGAAGTTCTGCTCTCCCCAAACCCTTCTAGATCAAGAGGGATATGAAGAAACTAAAAGAGACTGAGAAAACGGCTACCAAAACTGTCAGGAGCCCAGAGCATATGTCTCATGCAAACATGCTGAGGGACACAGCACAACACCCAGGCCCCGTTCAGCAGGGCAGCTACTGGCCAGACAGTTCCCAGCCTGTGCTGATCCATGGGATTTTCCCCCACCCACCCACAGAGCTTTGTACTTCCCCATGTTGACACACCCTCTACGGAGGGTGTGGGGGAAAAAAAAAAAAAAAAGAGATTGTGGTTATATTCCTAATCAGTTTGTATTGGTTGTACTGAGTTACATGAGTCGTATTTAGTACCTTTAGAGTGTGGAATGATGATTTATGCACAGGTTAAAGAAATATTTCTCTGGCATGGGCTTGGCTAACATGGAGAGGGAATAGACTAAATCACTTCTTGAGGTCCCTTCTGGGCTCGTTTTGCATGCTTCTGCATCCTGAGCACTTGTCTTGACAATTTTGGATTAGCTTGGGTGTTTAGGCTGCAATCCTCCAGCTGTCACAGCATGTGCTATTGATTTATTAAGCTAAAGTAAATACAATTGAAACATGAAGATCCATTAAGAGTGACCGTTTCTGCCTGTGGACTCAGTATGTTTTCAAAATGACACTCTACAAGCTCATTAGGGTCTTTTTCGCATTCATGGATTCACCTGGCGAGTGGCAAGAGAAGAAATGAGGAGTGCACAAAATCAATCCTCAGCACTGATGTCTGATTCCTTGGGAATTTAGCGTTTGCTTCATCTTTCTGGGATGCCAGTTTGACACAGGTGAATTCAATGACGGTATTAAAGATCTAAAGTAGAAGTATTGATGGGCCAAACACCAAGGAGGAAGGTTAAAAGACGTAGGATTCCTTCAGTCTCTTTCTTAAAAGTACAGCTGCTAGCTTTGGGTCATTACTCATATGCTCTGACTCAAAAAAAAAAAAACCATATTCTGATTATTTGTAAGCGTTCTGGTCTCTTACGATCCCTTGAATAACCTCCCAGAAATTTTCTAAAAGGTAGTCACAAAGAGATTTTTTTATTCCTTTTTAAGGAATGTATTTGCTTCTGGATACATGACTAATCCTCTCTGATGTTGTCTGCCTTAGATCTCTCTTAACACTGTTACATGACAAAAAGGTAAATTAAATATATCCATTTGGATGTTTTTAATTGGCAGCCAAGGTCAGTGGTTCCAGTGAGAAACTTCAGACCAAATTTAACCAAAGGGAATTGTTAAAAGGTTTATGGAGAGACTGGTATCTTTATTTAAATGTCTCTTTCTGCTCTTCTCCTGGCCAGTGGTTCTAAGAAGTTGTTTGGTCATTTCCATGTCCACAGCTTCTCTGGCAGTGGTTAATTTCTCCGTCCCTTCCCTGTTCTGTGCATTTGGATCTGCCTGGGATCTCCCTCCAATGTGCTTTAACTACAATCTTCCCAGGGCTGGGGTTTTCATTGTTTTGGGGAAAAATGTTCAAATGTGATTGAAGGTGTTATGAGCACAAAGCCATATGGGGGTTACGCTCCCAAACCATCGGTAAACGTGGGAGATGACTCCTCTGCATAGGGGGCACATAGATGCACACACTATCAAGTTGTAAAAACACATTTTTCTGCTCCTCAGAATGAGAATGGGGGGTTGGTGAAACAACCGTAGTGCCACAGAGAAGATAAAATGTAGAAGCAGTCAGCCTAAAGATGAGATTCATTCCACATAGCTCTAGACATCAACGTCTGACTCGGTTTCCCTAGGGACCCCTTAGGCTGTGGTTTGTTTAATCCTGAAATTTGCCAGATGAGTCACCCTCTGGTAGCGTCACACCTGATCTGGCATGAAGGATTTCTTCTGGTGGTGGTTTCGGAGAGGAAGTGAATGGGAGTTGTAGTCGAAACAATTTACCAGTTGGGGCCACAGTGAAAAAACTGAGTTGTTTCCCTCTGAATTACCTTGCGAAGTTTTCAGCAGTGCTCACCACGTTGTATGTTTTGAAAGGCAGATAGTGCCGTGCTGTATTTGTGTGGAGAGGTCCTGTGAATAGCTGAAAGGCAGATACACGACAGGGCTGATGCAATAGTTGCGGAATAGATGCAACTGGGTGCAGGTTGTGGCCTTGCTGGGTCCATGCGGCTTTCTGGGATGGTGTAAGAAGGGCAAGCAGCCCTTCAATCTCTCTCGGTGACTTCATATTCATGGCCAGGTCTGTCTCTGCTGCCTTCGTGGCACTTACAGACCGCCCAGCAGCACGGTCTGTGTGCACGGGCCCGAGGCGCTCAGGTATTGGGAAGGGCTTAATCTCAGCTCCTGAACTTCACCCTGAAGTGATTTATGAGAGCTCTGACACTCATTTCCACCAGCTCTGTGGTGGAAATAACCCCCAGCAGAGTGACAGAGCAGTCAGTCTGGCTGGTAAGTGCCTGAACCTCAGGTTAGAGTTTGGCTGAACTGGAAACTCAGGTTTCCCATCTGCAGAGCAGTGCTGATAGTCCTCTGTCTTTTGCAAAGCATTTTGTGCTCTCCAGAGGAAAGCACAAGGTAGGAGCTAATGATGATGATGACGACCTGAGCGAGATGTTTTGCAGACACATATTAATATCAGTGGCGAGGGCTGGCTTGTTGCAAAATGCAGTTAGAGATGTTGTCTTCAGTCTGTGCCAACTCCCCTCTGGGAAGAAGGAGGACAATGCACGTCAGTGGGTACCCTTTTTACGGAGAAATTACTCCAAAATGGCAAGTCCACAGGGTGGAAGGAGGCACTACTGGCAGAAGAAATTCACATTCGTAACTATTTGGAAGGTAAAGCAATCTGCTTAATAACCATTTGGAGAAACATATACAGCAACAAAGAGAATCAGGGTACCCGTAAGCTGTGGCAGAGAGCCCCTTGCTTTTTATTAGCTCCAGTGTGTTCTCATCTTGAATGGAAATATAATCCTCTCCAAAAAACCTGGGCAATGTAATTGTAGGGACACAATATCGGTGTGCTTTAATAATGGAGCTGGTCATGAAAAGGACTACTCTGGAGGAGGAAGCTCAGGACTCAGCTGAAGATATTTAGCAAATTGGCAGGATTACTGCATAAACCTTATCCAAAATAGCATATATTTTATTTTGCTATAACCAGGGGCCCAAGTAGAGTGGCCAGCCTGAAAGTGTAAATTGAAGTAGTATTATGATTATGGAAGAGGAAAAGGGTGAGAAAAGCTTTGGAGCTGCTGGGATAGAGAGTTTGGATGACAGGAGAAAACTGTTGCTCTAGTTGCTAAAAAAGCTAAAACCCCTGGTAGATCATGCATCCAGCCAAGAAAATCAGAACCAGTAAGGGTTGATGGCAAAAGGATGAGAGTCTTTGAGATATACATTTGGAAGAGTAACTACTTGGGCCACAGGGAGTGACATTCATCTGATGTCTGTCACGGAGCTGACAAACCTCAGCTCCCTTTCTGGACAGGAGAGATCGAGTGAGTCCAGTCTGTGGAGTGCAGTGAATGATCCGTTTCTGTCTACAGTGGCTCTCTAAATCTGGGCAGATGGACAATACTTTAAGATGCTTTTTTCTCTCCATGAACTGTAAAAGAAAGAGATAACTCCTGGAGAAAGTGCCCTTACTGGGGATAGAGGTGAGATACATCCCGGACAAAATACTCCTTCTGTGTCTTTAGGGGGAGCAGATCTGTCTTGGGCCTGTAGTGGAGCTCTTTTAGAAGTCAACTGGCTTGACTCATAAAATCTAAACATGCACATCTAACCTGGTGTTTCTAAAGGGCTATAAGAAACACAGTTTCCATTGAAATTGGTTACTTTAAGCACCCTTAACTTACTTGCCTTCTGGGATGAGATTCTTCGGTTTTAGGAAGTCAGAGAAGTCCCACTTATACTTGGAATGTTACAGGATGTTGAATACATGCAACAAGAAGTCTCTTGTTTATACTCTTAATCCTCTCATATTCTGATAGCTGTAGCTTTTTGGATGGAATGCTGCTTAGAGCTAGACATTTTTTTAATACTTTTGACTTTGCATATGCTGAAATGTACTGTCTTCCTACACAAGCCAGTTTACATATGATTTTGTCTAACACTGGGCGTAACCCACAATAGACCTTAATTCCATTCAGTAGAAGGAGAACATCAAATTTAGAGGCAGAGGGACTTTTTTATTTGCCTCCTGAAAGCAGCTACATGAAAGAAATCACCTACTAAGAAGCTATAGAAACTCAAAAAGGGCAAGCAGACTCCATGGATGAACATACGTAGTTTCTCCAGCTCACACTGAAGTGGTATAGTCAGCCCAGCAAGTTGAATGATAGTTGTTATCATGCAACACACATACGCTTCTTAACTATGAGAGAGCTATTTTTGGATTATCATACCCAGCTATGAGGAGTCTGCATTTGTTGCAAAGAAATCTGAGGACATCAGCCCTGGTGAACAGCAGAGGGAAAAAATGGAACATAAGCTACGTGAAAGCTTTGCTATTGTACAGCTGCTTTTCCCATCAAATTATATCAGTTTAAGAAAGTTTGCAATCCCACAACAGACAGGGACTGGAGGAAAAATATAACCACAAATCCAGGATAGCAGGGAAAAACGGTTTAGTGCTCTGAGGGCAGAAAACCTGGAAAATAGAAAGGGAACCTTGGTTAATGGTTATCTTCTGTGTAAAGATCAGCGGGGTGAGGTTAAAAGGCTGAATGGTTTTCCCTGCTCTGTAGTGTGAGATCTGTGTTGGCTTGGGCTCAAATCTGATATAAACAAATGATTTTGGAAAATGATCTGTGAAATCTCAGCCCATTCAAGCTAGCTTGTTTCAACTGCACTGTTTAAAAAGTCTTACCCCTTGTTAGAATCCAGCCCATGGAGGAGGTCAGATTACTCCACTGGTGTTTAGTCCAGCCTACCTTCATTTTCTTGCATTTTCTGTACTTTCTGGGTCTGGCACAAGCTGTTGGGGCAAGCAGAAAAATATGAAAAGATGGGTAGGTTTAAGTTATTTTTATCTCTGCAGCTGTTGAATCAGAATCTCATTTAGCATCTCAGTTCTGTGGATAATCTCAGTGTAATTAGAAGATTTAGGTAAAATTCAGATACACGCTTAAAATTTGGTTCATTATTATTCTAGAATTAGCAGTGGTTACAGGCACACAATTATGCTAGGTATTGGACAGACTCATCATGGGAGATAAGCCTGGCTTATGTTGTTTACAATAGAGCTGAAAAATTTCTTTTTGCACAAATCCTGTTTCACAAACAAATTTTTTTTGAAAAAAACCCCAGTCAATTAAAGCACAGAGGGTGTTTGTGTCCAGTTAACAATTTAAAAACAAAAAAAAGCTAATGTATTTGAATAGTCTTTTCTTAAAATGTTTCATTTCTAATTTTGATGTAATTAAAAAATATTCTCTGTAAAAGCTAAAATAAAAGGGTCATTTGGGATTAATGGTTTAATTGCCACAAAATTATTTTTCCCCTTTTTATTTCATTAAGAAATTAAATTTTTTGTGGCTGACCTAAAACATTTCCTCTCCATCTTTTTTTTTTTTTTTTTTTTTGGCACTGCAGAAAACTGAAAATTCAGTTACTCAGCTGCGAACAGCAGAGATTGTATCAACAAGGGAACTGACAGGAAAAATCTCAGTAGCTAGAGGGAGAAGACAAGATTCTGCTGGTTTCCAGCCCTCTGGTCCACCCACTAGCTCACCCTGCCTCCATAAGACTTCTTGCACATCCTAGTAAATATGTCTGTGGCTTGAAAGACAAATATATTTAAGTCAGTAGAATTTTATTTTATTTCTTTAGGTAATATAACCATTCCTGCAAAAACTTTGAGTGTGATATGCTGTTTCCTGACAGTATGAAGCTTATTACATTTTTTCATTCCAGTTTCCAATCTGAGGATTGGAACTGCAAACAACCTCTGGTAGTTTTTTTCCCCTGTCATTATTTACTTGGAATGACACAACTCTTAGGTGTTCTCACAAACCATATAGGGTCAGACAGTGCACCCTCATTCAGGGAATATCAATAAGCTGGTTTTTGCCACACTTCAATCTTACATGTTTAACCTACCAACTATATTTGTGTACTCACCCCACTGTAGTGCTGCTCTGTGCATCAAGCAAACGTTAAAAATAGGCACGCTGAGAAGGTAAAACCTGTAAAAACGTCCTTATAGGATCAGTCCCCAAATCCATCTCTCTCAGTATCCCGTCTTCGATATGTCCAAAGCAGTTGCCCGGGGACAGATATAGGAATATGATATGTTTCCTTTATACAGTCTCACAACCTCCCACAGTATGAGACTTGGGTATGAGGCGAAAGCTTGGGGAATGTCCTGAGATGAGGTGACGTGTTTGTGTGTTTTATGGATTTTTTCCTTTTCTGAATATCTTCAATTGTATTTTTATCTCATACCACTTTTAGCTGCAAACTGCTTCACAGAGTTTCACAGTTCAACACCCCTTTTTTAGCATGTCCTTTTGTTTAGTTCAAACTGGCCACTTGCTAGTTTGACTTGATGCAGAACAATTACTACACAAGAAAAGCAGGGAACACTTGCTGACTTTTCATCTTCTCTGCCACTGCTCACATCACTCTTGATTTTATACTTGTCCATCACACCCTCTTCCGTCATCCCACTCCCAGGCCAGCTATCAACCTCCTCAGTTACTCCTCATTCAAATGCCATCCATTAGTGATGGATCATCCCTTTTGCGATGGATCTTCCCAGCAGCTTTTCCAGAGTTACTATAAAGTGTCCAGAACTGCGCACAGTTTTCAAGACGCAAGCATGTTACTGAAAATGTCATAGCAATACCTTCCATTTTTCCTTTCTTTCCTCAGAATTCCTAAAATTTCATCTGCTTTTTTGACTGCTACTTGCTGCTGAAGTGAGAATATCTCGCTTGAATGAATAAGAGAATTGCTACCTCAAGACCTCATTTTTCAGTTGTAATAGCTGTATCAGAGCCTGCCAGCATGCCAGAAAGACTTCTCAGTCTTCAAACTGCAGTCTGACCCTTTCTGCCAAGGACTCGAAAAAAGTGAAAATCACTGCAACTTCCATCATGCCTGTTTAACCAGGTATGTAGGAGGCTGAGAGAGACAAACAACACGACCTCATTTTCTGAGTTAGAGGTTGTCTTTGCATCCAGCAGTACCGTTCAGATAGTGCAGAAGTTCAAAGCTGTCCTTGTAACCTCCAGCTATGATTAACGCTGTGAACGCATCCCAGGAGCCCCCAAACTTGTCTCAGGACCCGCTATGCTTTGTGCTTATGTGCTGTGCAGACACCGAGCAAAGAGACCAGTTCTCACTAAGGGCTTTTACAACATAAGTCACAGTTCCTGCAGCTTTCTGTATGGTACAACCCTGCTAAGTGCACGGAGTGGATGAGAATATTTCTTTGGAGATGGAGGATGCTTGTTTAGGAAACCAAAGTTGTTGCAATGGTAAATATCGCTGCATGGCATTGTTTCTCCCTTATGACTTTCCTATACGTTTGTCACAGTCCTGGGTAAGGTGAGCAGGGAGGGAGACTGCCACGGGTTTTGAAAGGAAACAAGTCATAATTTAGTCTAATAGCAAAGTAAGCAGACATTCAATATAAAAAATATACATCACCCACTCACCTTAAAAAATATAACTCCATTATTCAGTAGTCACTATCAGATAAATTTTCTTATATGTAATCCACTGTTGGTTGTAAAACACGAGGGCTTCAAAATATGTTCTCATTAAAAATAAGATATATTTTGATAAAATCCTTTAAATTGCCCTCAGATTTTTATTTTTCATGAGTAAGCTTCATTCATCTTGTATATAGTAGAAGAACATGAAGCTAAGAGGAAATCCTCCCATTTCCTGGGATTTCAAACCATACACTGACTAATGAAAAAAAGGAAAGGCAGAATGCAGTGGAAATCTTTCATTAGTTAATTTACGTTACAGATGTTACATGAGACCCCTCGGTTGCCTGCAATGCCTCGTGTTTAGAAAGAGAGGCAATCTCATCAGGGACAGCTTTGCAGATATTGGCAGTGGTGCTGCTGCAAGAGGACAGACAATCCACGTGGGCGTGGTGCCAGAATTTCTACCAAGTTTCTGGGATGGATGAGGACTCAGGAAAACCCTAGTTTCTGGTTAGTTCAGACACATTTGGAAAACCAGCTGGAGCACTAGCACCGACAGAAGGGGTGACACTATGAAATCCGACAGTGTATATGTTGAGATTTTAAATCCAGGAGTCCCTAGTTTAATCCCCAATTCTGGAAAGTCAGTGTTTTACATTTCATAAACTAAACACTTATATCCTAATTGCAAAACCAAACCAAAACAAAAGAAAACCTGGTATATGCTAAAAATACAGGCAACCTTGTGCAATGCGATTATTGAACTTCTGTCCACATAATCAGCATTGTTTACATCAGTAAATCACATAAACAGTACCCCAACAATAAACACCAAGACAAACACAAATCATGGGCTTGTTGGCGAGAGACTGGAGCGCAGGCGGTGCCTTTGTTGAACACACAGGCTGCTGAATGACTCCATGCTGGGAAAAGACAATCCTGTTGCGAAATAGAATTGAGGCTGCGTTACCAAAATGAGCATCACACACGCTGTGTGTGTAGACCTACTCAATAGTAATGTAGGAGGAATTATTTTTCTCCTGTGTAACACTGATTTAATGCTCCACTGAGCTGATGGTCAGTTAACGTCCTTAAATCATCACAGAAGCCAGTGGAGGAATGCTGATTGCTTCCAGTCATGGATCTGGCCTCAGTACTTTTCATTAGAGGTCCAAATGCATTTGTTAAACAGATAGGTAGTCTAGTGATCTGGTAGGCATTAGGGATTTACCCTCAGAGGACAGGATTCATAGGGAATATGACCTGAAACCCAACCCATGGTAATGGAGACTCTCACTGTGGTGTGGGCTTTGAATCCCACCCAGAAGTGGTGATTTTAGCTCCCTTATTCGTTCATCTGGTCAAACGACAACAGTGCTGAAAATGTCAGCACAACTCAGGAGAGGAAAAAGTCTTAGTTTAGGGTGGATGAGCACTGAGAGCTGCTAGGCACCTGACAATAGAGAGAGAGATTTAAGTTCACAATTCAAGGGAATTCACTGTCTTATTTGGGAAACAGGGCTAGAAGAGCAGAACAGAAACATAACAGGCCTGAGACCTCAATGACAGTCTATAGTACAGGTGAAGAAGAGGTAAAATATCCATTTTAATGATGCCAGGATCAATTTCATCCAATATCAAACATGTTAGTAACAGCCTTTATTTTTCCCAGCAATGCTACCAAATTTGAGATTGCAATCCAGTTCTTAATTCCATCATTTAATCATAGAATCATAGAATGGTTTGTGT
The DNA here is from genome assembly GCA_010365825.1 of Otus sunia. Lineage (NCBI taxonomy): Eukaryota > Metazoa > Chordata > Aves > Strigiformes > Strigidae > Otus > Otus sunia. The sequence continues at coordinate 109,233 of ML997661.1, read as the reverse complement.
GGGAAGGGACATTAAAGATTGTCCAGTTCCAACCCCCCTGCCCCAGGCAGGGCCACCTTCCACTAGCCCAGGTTGCCCAAAGCCCCATCCAACCTGGCCTTGAACCCTTCCAGGGAGGGGGCAGCCACAGCTTCTCTGGGCAACCTGTGCCAGGGCATCACCCCCCTCACAGGGAAGAACTTCTTCCTTACTAAATCCAATCAAAATCTCCCCTCTTTCAGTTTAAAACCATTACCCCTCATCCTGTCACTATACTCCCTGATAAAGAGTCTCTCCCCAGCTTTCCTGTCACTTAGATACCCCTCTTTACCCCCAAGTCCAACTCTGTCAGGAAGCCTCTAAATCACCTGGAAATTTGTTCACAGAATGTGTGAACATAAAAGATCCTGGCAAAAAAATCCTAGTGCAGCCAGGGTTGAGATGGCTATCTTTTTTTTTGCAGAACTGCCATTTGGTGCTTGTAGATAGGAATAAGCTAAAAGAACAATGCAGAAATTTACCACAAAAGTTTCAGAAACCTGGGACCACTTTCATCGTAAGTTACAGTAGGTGAGATCTGTGAACTAGATGGCATATGCACAGACTTCCTCAAATCGTATTTAATACTAGTTTTGAATATGTTCAGCATTGCATTTCTTAAATAGGAGGGTATATTATTAGGTTTTTTGTTTTATTGTGTGCTCATTTGGTCTTAATGATTTCTTCTGGTTCTACCAGACTTCATGCAGTCAGGCAGGAGATTATCAGGGAGCTAAACTGAGGTGCCTAAGATAATCAGATCAAACCAATGGGCCGTAAATATATCAAAAGCCAAAGGGAAAGGGAAGGAAGGAGATGAGTAATTTTAGACATTGGCATTTCATGCATGTTTAATTTTTAACATAAATTGAACATTACTGGTTATCTAACTTCTAATATCATTGTAGAGGGCTATGCACTGTCTGTAGGAAGACACTATCCAACTGAGTGCCAGTGTGGCACTGAATGTTCAACATACCCAGGGAAAAGCAGGGAATAATGTTAATTAGAAGAAAGGCTCTTGAAATAAGATGTTCTTCTGTTTATTAACAGCCTAGAGGCTTAGGGGAGGAATACGCAACAGACCTTAATCTGTACAGTTTTAATGGGAGTTTGCTAGAATCCATCATGGTCGGGTACGTGTTACTGAGGCAATAAAATAACAAGAGAGGCAAATGTCTGCATTGAGAGTCAGAGGAGGAAAAAAGTCATAGTCCTGGTTGTAATATGATTTTTAGATTTGCATTTGACAGCACAATTATCTGAGAAATTACTTCAGGGTCATTAGAGAACAAAAGACATTCCTGTAGAGAAATAAGAAACAAATGTTTAGAAGGAAAAGAAGCAAGATCAAGCTTGGCACATGAGTAGCTTGCATGGGCACATGGGCCGATGGCAAAGTCATGCAGAGTCATCTACAGAATGGCAAGCAAAAGCGATAGTAACAAAAGCAGCAGCCTTCTGCTGTATTGCTTGGTTAGTTGACTTTGTCCTTTTTGTAAGGGTGGGGGTGGTTAATCTCACCTTTACTAAGCAAATATTTTAAGGTCACCCTCTGAATATGCCCATCACTCTTCACTGAATTCAGAAGGAGCCTGAAATTATGCAGGTCTGAACAGATATCTGATTTACAGTTTCAGTACTGGAGAAGATGAATCCCACCTTGAGTGACAGAGATTATTGTAATTTGGACTGTTTTGATGTGGACTGACTTTGAAAGGAGTGGAATTATCTTCATTTAATTAATGATTTATCTTCAAGTTTAGATAACTTCAGTATAAACAGCTGCACTGTTGCAAGACAGTTTGTTTTATAAACAAAAGAAAGAAATAGTTGTTTTAAGTCACGATCTATCTGATCTATTCAGACATCTTGTTTAGCACTGAATTAATTCTGTCCTGGACTCTACCAACTAGAGTTCTACTGACTGTAAAGGGAACCTTCATCACTCTAGACATTAAGGTTAGACCAGAAAAATTCCTCCCTGAGGAGGAATTAATCATCAGTTTTCTCAACTTTAATTTCTACATAAGAGAAACCACATTTTGCTAAAAAACAATGACAAGCAAATGGAGATGTATATTTCTGAATAGAGGAAATAATTTCTGCACCTCTGCACCTCTGAGGTGATTACAGTGGCTCTCACAGCCATCGAGGATGGCCAAAATGTTAATGTGTAAAAACCCTTTAGAGATTAGTGCTTGCCAAAGAAAGTACAATGAATAATCCCCTGTGTTGGCACTGGTGTTACTAAAAATCGTCAGAAATCTGCTGAAAACCTTTTTGCCGGAACGCTGGCGGAGAGGAGCCGGGGTGTGGCCGCACGTGGCGGGGGATCAGCACCATGGACAGAGGCAGCGGCCGCGCTGCCGCGCCCCTCGCCAGCCTCCCCCCGCCGCTGGGGTGCGAACGCTGCCGGACTCCACATCAACGGGCCCTTTGTATTTATTTCGTATCTTTTCGTTGGAAGATCTGAATGGCAATTAGAGCTAATGGTTGTGACAGATGTATTTTCTTACCAGGAAACGCAATATCATCCCTGTTTTGCACAAGAAGTGAAAGGCGTGAAAAGACTGCCGGTTTCAAAAAGTGTAGGAGTCTGGGCTGTGCTGGGGGAAAGTTAGTGCAGGCAGAAGAATGCAAGGATGAAGACAAGGCCAGCAAAATACGGCTGGCAAAAACACTCAGGATAGCAGATAAGTGAGAAACACCTGTGGTCAGCAAAAGCACCAAGTCTGAGCAAAACAGGGTAGGAGACAAGGGAATTTTTGGCAAGTTTGGGGCTTTACATGCTAATTGCAATTAACCAATGCAAATGCTTGTGGAGGCGCATGAACAGCACGTGTAGATACCCTGTAGCCTATTAGAGGATAGATGAGTGCGTGTACGGAGCTTAGTAGAATATAAATGTAACCAGGACTGGAAAAAAAAAAGATGGACGATCTGATCATCACATTGGGGTTGTGTCGTTCCTGTTCCCACACGGAGCAATAAGGACCCCGGCTAATGGTGACCCCGACAAAAAAGTAAATTATAATGGGGCATAATTAATTAGTATCACACAGGAAAATTAGAAAAGTGTTCCTTCATATAATGTATCCTCTGAGTTACACCACTTTTGCCTTATCTTGTTCCTCTTATGATATTGAGCAATGTCAGGAAATAGGATCTGGGAGCAATTCTTAGGCTGCTGTTCACAGCATGATGCCAGTAAGTTACAAGGTCATAGCAGGAGACCAGGCCAAAGCTAATCAGCTGAGAAAACTCAGGTGACTTGACAACTACCAATTGAATTGTTTCATTATTTCGATTAACAAATGCCTCAGGAGTCATGTAGTATTTACAGTGAAAATGAGAAAATGCCATTGTCACCTGCTTATCTTCAGAACTGCCTATCCCCATCTCGACTCCTAGATTATTATGATTTTTTTCCTTCTCATGCTGTTAATCATCAGTTTTCTCAAGTTTAATTTCTACATAAGAGCAACCACATTTTGCTAAAAAACAATGACAAGCAAATGGAGATGTCTGTCCACTTTTGTTTTCTGAAGAGAGGAAATAATTTCTGCACCTCTGCACCTCTGAGCACTACCAGGACAATGAATCCCTTATCTCCAGTCCAGTGGGTTTTTTAGTTTTTTATGTCTCATAATGAATCTAAATCCTTTACGATGATCTGCACACACAAATTCGCTTCTCTCAATGTTAATGACATTCATTATGTTGTGACTAGTCTAAATAACTTCAGGCTATTTAAGGTAATGTAGGTTTCATAGGCCTGTTTGATGATAAAATTTCCTTATCCCTGCAAAGTTTATTGCCTTTACATTCTCTCCTGACATTTTAAGAGAGAAGGGGTGAATTTTAGAGGTTACTCTGAGGGCTTTCTCAGGTAATTACATTTCCAAGACTTCATGAGTCACCATGAGCCTTGCCTATTGCAAATACAAAGTAAAATATTGGACCTATAAACCTCCACAGCTCTGCAAGGCCAGAAGGAAGCCATTTCCCCAGAGTAACAGGGCAATCAGTGACGTTTTCACCCAGTACTGGGTCTAACATCCCTGACAGAAGGGCAGTTGGGAAAAACAGACACGCCTCCCTGCCTGGCAGGGACATGTGCTCTATAGATATACTCAGACGCCTCGGCCTCCACTGCATCTTTCTACCATCCTCAGGCTGTGAAGGATGCAGTGCATCATTTTGGGGGGGCAAAGAGAATAACTGTTCAGGTTGCTCTCTTACCTTCTGAATCCTGAGGTTATGGATGTACTTGTGGGAGAAATACCTGTGATACAAGCACCACCACTTAAATTAAGTGTCGGTTTATTAAACCAATAGGGGCCTGGCACTCTTTTTCATAGTGAATTCTTGGGTTATGTGTTGCTCCGCAGGCCAGAGTCAGCACATGGGGTATTACTGCAGCTCAATTACCATCCCCTTTCCAAGGAAGTGCAGGACATTCAGGATCACCTGCCACATGAGAGAAATCTTGCAATGCATCATTAGTCTCCCATCTGTCATGTGGTGCTCCAGAAGACACCAGTACACAGAGGACATGGTGGCAGAAGAGCTATCTAGCAGCCCAATGTGGAGCAGGTCTTGTGGTGGGACACTGAGATGTAGCAACAGGGAGAAAACAGGCCACAGCTGGAGAGAGCAGGGGACCTGGAGTATCAGGCCACCCGCCTTCCATGGTGCTCTTGGAGAGCTAGCAGTGAATCAGTTTATCTCCATACTGTCAGAGCTAATATAACTGTACAGGTTTTGCACACAAAAATTAAAAGATGTGTCTAATAAAAAGATTCAGGGGTCTGCAGGTTAGTGGCTTCATATTTAGGTCCAGGTGTTTTGTGATGCAGGTTCATGGACGGTTGGATTGCTACTGACCAGTTGATGTCTGAACTCTCCTCTAGCCCCATCACTACTGTGGAAAGATAACATCTTCAGTCACATATTTTCTCTCTCTTTTTCCTCATCTGTCTTTGGCTGCCAGAGCAGTCTCTTGTCAGGTGGGTGCTAGACTTAAAGTGTCTTAGACTGTGTTTTGAACAGAAGGGTATTACATCAAAAACAGGTCTAACACCCCTACTGCGGACAAAAGGAAAGTAATTACTTCTGCTTGTTACAGGGTATCAGTCAGGGGTCTACAGAGGGTAGATTGGCTCTGAACTAGCCTAGCAGACTGGGCTCAACCTGCTGCTCCAGCTAGTGTTAGGACTCCAGTGATGTAGAAACATGTGTGTTTGTCTCTTAATTAATCAGACCAGTCCAGCTGAAGGCATGAGAGGCACTGCAGGTGTCTAGAAAGCTTTCAGGGGAAAAGGGATGGTACTGTGGGAGTTTAAGTGTCTTTGGGTTTAGATGACTCCTGAGAGAGTTATGTCGGATGTCAGTACTGGTACCTCTTTGGATTACCATTTTAAGTGCAAATTGGTTCATGCAGAGGAGCTCAGTATCTCTTTATGCCTATAGCAGTTATGAAAGAAAGGAGGCCATGAGGGAAGTATTTGGTATGATTTTAGTTCCTTTACTCATTTTATTGTTGCTTTGTTTTGGTTTTTTATAGAACAGGGACCACCTTGTCATTGCATTTTCTGTCTATTAGCTTCCTTCCAAATGTGGAGACTTTACTTCATATTTTGCATGAGGTGCTGAGGCACACATTCAAATATTATTGTCCTGGTTTTGAGTGCCTTAAGGGCCTTCACAATGTTCTGACTTTACACAATGGCATATATAAAACTTCCATCTGCTAACACAAAGCATTTAAATGTCTCTTCAGGCCACATGTGAACCTTTAGAGCTCAGGTCAACTGTGATATTAATTGCTAATAACAGCACATTTGTCTCCTTGCATAGTGCAACTGTGACATTAATTACCAGTGAGGTCACGGGTCAGGCTCAGAACCAAGCTGCAAACCTAAAGTAATTGACCCCTTTTTCTGATAAAGCTCAAAGTCTTCTCCTTATTGACTCAGTTAAAATTAAATTCAACTGTTCACCTTTTTAGCTGGACTCCTTTTTCCTCTGCATAATAAAGGGCAACAAAATACAGCCCAATATTATAGGAACAGAACAAGACATACTCTAAATTAGAGTTTGCAGGTGGGAAGACAAATAAGCAGAAAGGCTAAAAAATAAAAATAAAAAACCTCACCAAAACCAAGTCCTGCAAAAAAACTCTCTGATACAGCCAAAAACCACCATCCATTTATCCAAGAGTCAGGAACTCCAAGCTCCTTGCACAGTCAGTCATTGTTCACTGTGGATGTGCTCAAAATTGGCAGTTGCAGCTTGGAGAGTTGATGTGCACACACCACTGTTGGATAAGGATCTCTGTACGTCACTGAATGTGTGGAAAGGGGGTTTGTTTTCTGGAATATATTTGCCCAAATCACCACATTTTCAAAAATCTCAGTCAATAAAATGGCCTTTCCAGATGCAAACAGAACTGCTTGGTGCTCTCACTGCATCTTTCACCCCATTTTATCCCAGCAGCAGTCTGGGAGGAGGTGGGAAAGTGAGAGAGAATTTACAGACATCTAAACAGATGCCGTACTTCACCACACTACCTTTGGAGTACATACATGTGTGTATAAATATAAATATGTACGTATATACATATATTTATGTATGTATGTATGGTCCGTTCTTTTTTTTTTCTCTCTCTCTTTATATAATGCTTTGTTGTCTCTATAAAAACTCCTTTGGCCCTGCAAAGGCAACTCACTCAGATCACTGCCTCTAAAAGTCAACCCCAAATGCAATGAGGAAGAGTAACATTGAACAGCAGAACAGACGAACCACAGCCTGGTCCACTTTCATCTGAAGGGGATGCAAGGAGTGTAGTGAGCTTTGACTTGAACCTCTGATAGCCTGAGTTTATTCGTGCTACAGGGCTGGCTAGAACGTGGCTTCTTTTTGTGTGTGCAAGCACAATTGTCACAGGCAGAAGCACATAATTATTTTTCACAATTTTTACAGGCTTTTATGTAAACAAGTTGATGCAGCAGCTACTTTAACAGCAGCATTAACAAAGACCAGCTGAAGATGAGGGCTTACTGTCTTGTTCAATACTAACTCCTTAAGCTGCTGAAAGACTGATGATATGTTGCTGGAATGAGTTTTCATTTCCTAACAGTGTCATTTCCAGCTATGCAGCCTGCAGTATAGTGTCCAGTTTAAACAGGACCATTTTACCTCTGCCATAGGTTCCATTCAGTATTTCAGGTTTTTTTTTTTCTTCCCTGCTTCACAAATACATGCTCAAAAGACTCAGAGACCCAGCTGGGTTATTACTGCCAAGTAATCCTTGCTCTTTTACAGGTAACAACGCGAAGGCTGTCAAAGGAGAAACAGTTTCTTTGGCGTCACACAGTGCATCATCGTTTTTTGAAAAACTCTCTCACTCTCCAAGTGCAATGCTTCTAAACCACAGCAGTGCAGTGTTTCGCAAACAGCTGCAGCCACATGAGTCAGGAAGCTCTGAATGCTGTAGCCTTTACAGAAATGAGAAACCCCTCCCTCAAGTTTTAGTCTGCTTTTACTATCAGGTGCAGACATAAACTGTTCACCATGGGGTTGGAGGAGCTTATGAGTCTGGGATCATTCAACAATCATTCTGAGCTCAGTCCCTGCTCTTAGCACACCATCGCCAAACACTTCTAGTTCCATTAAGAGCTGCAATAAAATGATGTTCCTTCTTAATAACCAGGCATGTAAATTCAGTCAGAGAAAGAAAAAAACACACAAAAAACTCAAACAAAAAAACAGGTACAAAAAATTGCTAAGATAATAAAAAGTTATACTTATGTGACTAAACTCCTAAATATGGAGGGACTATAAGCATTAGGTGATTTATTGTTCAGTGGTAGATATATATATATTTTTATGACCAAGAGATTTTTTTTTGCAGGCTTCTGCAAATAATAATAATATATAATATAATCCAGGAAAATTTCCATGCTGATTTTTAAAGAATGAGCAAACCCACATGCTCACCAAACCGTTCAGCAATGTTGACTGCCTTGGTTCTCTTACTTTTTTCCTCTACTTCAAGAGCTCCCAACTTGAAACGAAGGAAGAAAAGGTAGGGACTAAGTACGGTCTTGTTTATTCTTACTGCAGGGTACATTTCGTGTCAAGTCCCATCATCCCCATTCTGTCACACAAGGCGCTCTGCTTTTATTTCACAGTGCTGTTCCTGGCCAACTGTTATATATTTTGTTTTCCCATTAAAGACTGACAGAAAATCTGATACATCTACAAAGATGGTCTGATCTGGGAGATAACAGACTTTAGCACAATTGATTTGATTTACCTTTACACTGGCACAGGTTTTCCTTGTAGGAGGAGGAAGTGGACACATCCACTAGTGATATGTCTCCCTGGAAGAGCCGTCCATTATGCTTTGAATGAAAATTGGCTTAATGCTAACGAGGTTTGAGGCCTTTATTTATTCCAACCACACAGACTCATGGATCAGACTTGAAGGCCTGTGATGGTTTTATTCGTAGATGATTTTGCCTGATGCTGGTTATCTTTCACAACACTTGCTTTGATTTAGTTTGTTCCCCTTGATGTCATTACTCATACGTTACGTGCATCCGGTGAAAGGACACCACCAATGCCATTGCCATTAAATCTTGTTGCCCTTGCATCACACAAAATCTCTGCTCCAGCTCCAAACCATATGAATTTATTGAGTTTAATCAGTCAGGACCACATTTAATGCAGTCACTAAGCAGTCACATTGGTGACTTCGTTGTTGTAGTCAGTGAAAAATAGTGGAAGCAGGCTGCCACCAAGCATGACCTAGGCAGCCCTGCAGCTCAAAGTCTACAATGAGCTTCTGGGCAACATTCTTCTCTGTTACATATTAGCAGGAAAAGTCAGAGTTAAGAGTCATACACAGGAGTTTAGAGCTCATGTGCATGAGACGTTTTGAGCTCAGCAAGTTAAATACATTTTATACACCTGTGAATTCTCTTGGGTTCAGATTGACTGATTTGTTTAACTTAATTCTCCCTTGGAGGTAGCTTTGATTAATTCGGCTATGCAGTGCATAATTTATTTCTTCTTAAAGTGAAACAAGTTGCCTTGCACTCTCTTTTACTGTGAACTAAATGTATGCTTCCAGGAACTGCTCCAAAACAACCATTGTGCTTGAGTTTTCAGCTTTCTTTACTATACACCAAATCCCTAATAGGAAAAGGTATTAGACCCTTAACAGTGTTATCTCAGGTTCCAAGCTCACTTTTCAGGATTTATTGACATTCCTGAGACTTCTCCTGAGCTGCCAGCTAACACTCAGTGCCTAAAGATCTCAACATTAAACACCCTTAAGTATTTCTGCTGCTGCCTGTTGCAGATATCTGGCCTTGTAAGGCTCACACTCAAATGTGGTACCACAGGAGCATCCTGATTCAGACAGTTTTGTTTATTAGCTGGGAAATGGTTAAATGAAGGGCAGAAATTAAAGATGTGCTGGTCTTCTTGACTTTTTTGCTGCCTGACCTGTTCCCTTGCACAGCTGTTCACTAACCTAAGTTAAAGATTAATAATTATAAGGCTCTATACTCTTTCCATGTGAAAGATGACAAAAATAAACTATTTATGAATGCAAACACCAAAACTCCAGTTCTTCCCATCTCCTACAAGCTTGGCTTCCCTGCCCAAGGAGCACAGAGAAGGAAAGGTGGCAGCTCTTTGGGGTAGAAAAGAGTCTTGAGTGTCTCCACGCACAGAGGTACCTCCAGGCACATCCTTTACCTCCAGAACAACAGAATAACCTGAACCATGTCCTGATGGTTATTGATATTGATTTGGTGTTATTGGATCCACACTGAAACTGCATGAAATGAATCAGGTCTTGTTTGATCCAGTCCACACACCTCCCTCCATTCTCTAAGGTCTGCAGTAAGCAACAGAAAGAGAGCAGAAGAGATCCCAGCGTTGTAGGGCTCTGCTCTACCCATGAATTTATTTGAGGTGAATCATTAAATAGATTTATTTCCTCTTTTAGCATTCCTTTACAAGAACTTAATTCTGTCCAGACCTTGTGTAGGAAAACCTGGCCTCAGACTGGTGGTGTGCATACCGAGCACAGTGTTTGAATGATTCTGAGGTATGATGACTAAGAGTTTCTTATGAAGCAGCTCTTCATAGGTACTATTTAAGCAATCTGTAGACTTCTGGGGTGCCTTTCTTACCACCACTTTTATTATCTGATTTTCTGTTGTTTGGATTGTTCATTGTTCATAAAACCTGGTGCACACATGGTGCACACAACCAGGTATGCACACTGAACAGTCTGTCACAACACCCGTTATGGCTTGCCAGAAAAAATGACAATGTGTGGCAAGAATTTCTGAAGCATCTCCGACTGGAAGATCGCTGCCATCTGTAGACCATTGGCCACTTTAAAGATGGTGAACTGAGGCGTACAGAAGAAATCGTTCCCCAAATGACTGATTTATGTCACTCAAGCTACTGGAATTCTCAGCACACTTCTCCGTGGGCTGCTCTCTGTTTTACTGAGCTCCCACACAGACTGCTCTTTTTCCTCTTCTGAATCTCAATGACTTTTACACTAGCCAGGTTTCATTACCTTGTTTATCCTTTGAAAATACTTGTGTGTCTGAAACTTTCAAACCATATCTGATTTTGTTTGCAGATGGTTTTTACCTCCCATGCTACAACTAAGAGAACATTCAGTTTGATTGCTTTCATTTATTTGCCTATTAGTCTGTTTGTAGCTATAATAAGAAAGTAAATGATTCTACCGTATATTTTATTTATGTGATTTGTCTGAATAGTAAACTGCAGAGCCTGATTAGAATGCTAAAAATTATGGAGTCTTGGCATCCAAAGTCATAACTGGAATCATTATAGAGAGGATTTGCAAGCTGCAGAGGTTGCATGCAGACCCAGATGCAGAATCTAAACTTCTTTCTCCTCCTTTCACTGCATTCAAAGTTTGGGGTTGCTCAAATCCACACAGAACAACTTTATATATCCTAAAACCTTACAACCCCAGAGCAGTTAGGATCCATCAGAAATAAACGATCTTGTTTTCTAGTGTCTTTAAGTCAGTGCTTAATTTCTCTGTCTCCACTGGGGTGATGCCACCTTATATTCCATCGGTTTGTGAACTATCTTGTAAATGATCTACAGTGGGAGTAGTGACCTCCGGCTTAAAAATCCTGTGATTTGATAAGCAGGTGCTTGCTCTACATCATGTTAGAGTCTTTAACACCAGCATTGCTTTTAGGAACAGTCTATCTCTCCTTGGAGGTTTTCAGACCAGCTAGTAAAGTGTAATTAAATTTCTCCATTTATTGTGATTAAGGGCATGTAGCAGGTCTTGCAGTTATTTTACTTCCAGTGTTTTTGAAAGGGAAAGGCCAGGTTTCCCCTCCAGTGGTACAGGCTTGTAAAGCACACAGCTGTTATATTTGTAGCCTACGTGGTAGGAACACATTATGGAGGAGTTTTTAGGAAGTACCCTGCCAGAGATGAAAAAAAAAAAAAAAAAAANGAGTGTTCCTAAGGATGTGGAAATCAGATCCATTTCATAATTGTTTCTGTGTCCTGCTGTGTGTAAGGCACTTTAAAAGGTACTTTATTAGTATAAATGAGGGAAAAAATCCTGGCTCATAGTTGACTAAAACCCCTCTCTTGATGAGTCAGTGCATTTCTACTTCTTTCCACCTCCAAGCAATTATTCTGATCTATGGAACAGCACTGATGAATCAGATGGCTTCTATTAGTTATATAAACATAGTTTGCAAAGTTTTAATGGAAACAAATTAGATCTGATTTTCTTATTAAATAGAGGAAAAGGTGAATCCAGACAAAGTGGAAATAAGACAGACACCAGTCCTTAAAGTGAGGGTACTTAGTGTGTGAAACGGGTTATCAAAATCTCTGGCAAGCAGTGCATGACATGAGACGCTCAGGCCCAAACGTGATATTTGTATTTCACTCTCCCTCCACCATCTGAAGTCAAACCAAAGTTAATGCAAATGAAAACTGAAGTTAAACTATTGACCTAGATATCTAACGCCACAGTGAAAAGTGATACCTGATCTGAATATGGAAAAGTTATCAGTGAAATTAAACTGTTTCCTGGGATGATTTGTCAGGATCTCAGCTGTGGATTAAAGCGTTAGAATTAGTACTATGCTTGGGAACAGATCATGCTCACCTTAGTCACAGGTACACATGGACATAGCTTGTATCAGAACTTGAGTGTAGACACTTTGGGGCTTGTTTATAGTGGAAATCACTTTTTTTCCCACACACTGTATTTTCAGGACCAGCCTTTTGTTTGTGCTTCTCTTCGTGGGAGACCTCTGAGTTTAGACACCTTCTGTGCAGATGTCTCTGTCTCAGCTGGAGGGCTCAAAAAATTGATTGAATAAACCCCCCCCAGCCTTCCATGTCACAATTCACTATTTTAGACACTTATTTTAGGGCCTGTAATGCTCTGCACTCCTCTGAATATCCTGATTAGATTTCCTCTACCTCAGAGGCAGCCTAGGAGACAATCCACATTTATTTAGTCAGATCAATCCCATGCTGTTGTTGCTTCTTTTTTTTTTGTACTCTTTTATTTGTTATTAATTGTTATATAATTCTATTTTTTAATAAGTTGTGAGGTGGAAACAAACCTTTGTGTTCTGGGTTTGCACAGCACTTCAGTACCAAAATAATAATCACAGCAAACCTCTGAGTCTGGAGTCCATAGTTTGGAGGCACTTGTGTCTCTTTGGATTCAGAGGGTAAAGTCTTATCCTGCTTTATTTTGTTAATGCCTCAGTGAAAGTAAAGGTCACATGGACTCCTGTGCTGAGTTCCATGTTGCTGAGGTTGTGCTGTTACCGATATTTTCTTATGTCTTGGACTGCCATGTAGATAAATCTTTCAACACATGGCACTTTCTGATGGAGAGACATCTTGGCATTCAGGTGGAAATGAGGAGAGGAACCTGCGCTGGGCATCATTTACCCATAACAGGTTTCATTAAGCTCTTGCCTTTTGCACGTGTAAACTGTGTGCTTTCACAGTAAGAAGAGCAGAATGCAAAATGAGCAGAGAAGGCTGTAATTGCTCTCCTACAATTTCTTTCCCAGAATAGCCACAAAACTGTGTAAGAGAAGAAAATTTCTCCTCATTTTACAGACAGATGCAAGTCTGAAACTTCTTCCTCCCAGGTACAACATACTGCTGACAAAGCAATCCATAAAAAATAATTTAAAAATAAAAGTCTTGAAGCTCAAGGTCTTTTTAGCTCTGTGCATCAGAAGATAATTAGCTATTTTATTTGCCGGCAGGTCTACAGCTGGTCTTCCGGACAGTCTGGGGTTTGGGTCTCCAAGCCCAGTGCTCCACCAGTGACATCTACTGGCTAACACCACCCTCGGCATCCCACACTGTGGTGGGACCGGTCATGGTCCAAGACCAGGGTGGCATGAAAAGGCAGACACTGGAGAACTGTCGCTGCTGAGATGAGCCATGTGAAGGATTTGCTCAGTTATGAAACCCTCAAAATTCTTTTGACCAGCACCATCCCTGGATCATGGCCAAGTTATGAGTCTTTTTATTACTGATTAATATTCAAAAGGGCATGACGCACATGCCTGTGGGCACAGCTGCTTTGATGAATGCTTAATAGGTCTGATTTAGTGCTGTAGTGCTTCTTGAGTAAGTAAAGTTTGGGGATCAGCCCTATCTTTAACTTAATTGTCTTTCTCTTATCTATTCTCTGAGTAAAAATTACTGTGGAAGTTGGTATCATTACGACTCTTGCAAAAGGGAAAATTTTTGGCTACTGGTTTCAGTCAATAACAACCAAGTGACCACTGAATGAAAAAAAAAGTCCAGCTGTTCAATCAGCTGTCACACAGTTTCCAAAAAGATTCTCCTTGCCTAACCTCCAGGGAGTTAATTTTCAACCAGAGCTATGGGATTGGTAAACACCTATAGAAAACGCAAAGACTTGCCTTGAAAAAGGGAATTTCTGAATGTTTGCACACAGTGATGTTTTATATTTGTTCTCTGGTACATGCATCTGTGAGTTCAAGTTGTCATAGATCAATATATATATCAATATATCACCAATCATCGTTACGGTTTCATTGAATTCCTCCTGCAAAACAAATACAAAATAAATGACAAACATCAAGCTGAATTCTAAAGTTCAGCCATGTTTGTGCCCTTTAGTGTTCACTGTTTGCAAGCTCATTACTCAACACTCAGTCCCTGTTAGAGATGAACTGCTGGGTGTTTATTTGAAGCCACTGAACCACGTTAAGGCAGGCAACACCGTGTAGCCTAGCAGCAACCCAAAAATAAACCATGCCATGGGAAACACCAACAAGCAATGGTGTTTCTCACCTTTTATTTTATTAATATCCTATGTATTGGCCAAATAGAAGTGGTGTTTAAGCAACTGGTAGAAGACACCTTGCTGGAAAACACCTTTTTGCAAAACTATTTCACTGCCCAAATCCTGAAGTTTGGCTTCTGTTTGTATAGAAAAGACAATTTTTTGTGTTTTGTTTAAATAAGAATTATTAACTTTCTAAATGAGGTTACTATCTTTCCACTTGCACTGAGAAGACACCTTTCTCTATCTTTCTTCAAAGGAACAGATTTAATTTGTTCGTGGGATACCTTGCTATTGTTATTTCACCTTAGTGATTTCATTGGCACAAAGTCACAATGAAAAGTTGATAGATAGAGTCTATTTCTGCTAGACAGCAGACAGCGTTGTGGTCATTACAATGACTACATACCCTCCCCCTCTGTCCCCCCCATCTCCCTTGTGGACATGCAATGCATTTCCTTAGTTTTATGCTATAAAAACGTTTGCCTTGCAGGCTGTGACACAACCTTCACATTATATAAGGCACTTTATATTGGAAAAATATCCAACTGCTTTAAAAAATGTTAAATATTTCCTAGGGCCACGGGCGCACTCTATAGAGCCTAGAGAAGATATTTATGAAATGCTGTGTAAAGTAGATACAACACTGCTTTAGAGATGACTAATCTTAAACCAGATGGACATGAGCTACACGTTATCATTTGGGCTGGGACCAGGGAAATGTCCCTGCAGTGAATGCATCTAGCACTGTAGATGTGGCTTAAGGCTTTCTAGACTGTATCCTAAAACACTTCTCAGTAAGAACTGTGGGAGTTCACCAAATAGTAATTTCTAACATTTACCTCCATAGTCTGACGCACTACAGACCTGCTTTAAATTCTCTTGCTAAATTCTCTCGCTACCACTTGGACATTTCTCAGTCAGTGGGCTTACAAGATAATATTACTTGTTGATACCCTGTAATGCCATAGCTGGCAGGCAACTCACATCTATATTCTGGGTTAGTTTGGAGAATGAGAGAGATGCTCATTTGTTTTCCCAAGCAGAGAATGGAATAGAAAAATCAGTTCTACCAGGCGACAATAATTTCACGGACTTCAGCTGACTGCAACAGAGTTAGTCACACTGCACACCCTTGCAATAATCAGTGGTGAGAAAAAGGAGAATTCTGGCCAGGATTTGTCTGAGATACTCTGATGTCTATTTGAGGAGGAATTGCCCTCTGAAAGGGCTTGTTTCTTTCCATTGACCGAAGGCAAAGAGTTCAGATTTGCATGTCTCTAGCAAAAATATCTATATTTTGTGTACCTACCATGATTCCTTATTTCCACATTGTGAGAACCTTGGTTAAGAGGTCAATCTGCTCTGAATAGCACGTACAGTCATCATCTCTAAAATAATGACAAATTTCCTATCTTACTCTTATATACAAGTATTTATCTTCAGATATCTTGGCAGCATGCTTCTTTACTTACCTTATTTGGCCTTGCTGGATTTGAAACAACCATTGTTTGTTGTTATGGTGGATCCTGAAAAATGTGGGATTCACAGGACTGTAGAACAGATAGTAAAGCTAAGAACTTACAAATCTCAGTGTAATTAAAACAAGGAAGCTGGACACTATGTAATGTGCCATATTAGAAACAGGTTTCAAGGCTTAAACGTTCAGTTTAACTGGAAGAGGCAGCCAATACTGTCCTTTCCTTGGGTAAATTCCAAACACCTTGCCTAATAGTTATTCTACAGAACATAAAACAAAACAACGCAAAAATCTTCCCTGGTTTAGTGGAAAATTTAGTTAAATCAGGAGCTATTAGAAAAAGAGATAAATCCTACTTTAATAAAAGTAGATAAAACCTACTTTAATCTGAAATCTTTGAAAAATCTCTGTCAAATCTTCAAAATCTTTGAAATCTCATGCAGAGGTCAGTGTTTGGTTGTACATAACTAGGACAGGTTCCTTCTCCAGCTTGTAGTCCTCAGTTCCCATTTATTTTCCCTAAAACAAGGACTTTAGGACTGAATGAAAAGCTTTCCCTATTCAAAGCTCAAGGACACTCAGGGTAGATTTTGGCAATATTTTAACCATGGTTCAGTTGATCTAGCCTCCCTTTACATTGGGCGATAAACATCCTTAGGCTTTTTCTTAAAACATTCTTCCATCCTCTTCAAACATTGAAAATTTATTACAGAATCAGGCTGGCATCTGAAAGATGAATTACATTCCTGATGTGAGCAGGGTAACTATCACATTACCCAATGTATTAGAGTAAAAGAAAAAGGTTCATGGCTCTCTAGGGTGAAAGTAATATTTATGAGAAAAAAATAAAAGATGAAACTTAGAAATACAGGCTCTGCTAAACAGCTCTATAAATAAAGAAGAACACATCGGGAGAACTAAACAGGCGTGGAAACCACCATAAATTGTATCTTGGAGAAGTCTGTGACTTGTAATCATAGAACATTAACATCATCATTCAAATGGACTGTCTCACTGTCTCTGAAGGGTGTTTCTTGTCTCCTTTATTGCCTGCTAACCTCCTGCTTGATGAATGCTTGAGGAAAAAAAACACACAATTCCTTTAAAGGAGGAATTGCTGCCTATGAGATGCAACATTTAGAATAACATTGCTAGATATTATTGCGTATTTATAACTTGTGCACAGTCTCGCACTTCACAAAACTAGAAGAGTGAGGTTCAGGTAACTCAGGTGGTGATTCATATCTCATTATTTGAGATGCCTAAATGTTAGGTGTGCGACTCTAAGATAGTCTACAGAATCTATGTGAGGCATTTTGACATGACACCCCTGATAACTACTCCTTGAGCATGGTATAGAGAGAGTGGCATTATTCCCAGTCTGTAATAATTTCACCAAGACCAGCTTTTCCTTAATTTCCCATAAAACTGTCATGAGACTTAGTGTTAGAAGCCCTCCTGATGCCACATCATAAACTGTTTTTCTTTCCTGTTCAGAAAGTGTACAAGAAAAATTACATTGCTAACATGATTTTCACTTGACAAATCCACACTTGTCTGTTACTCATCTTTTTGTAATGATGAGAGAGGCTTAATTGTCATGTTTTATTCTGAAGGGATCCAAGGCCTTTAGAGCAGATGTATTTTCAGAGGCTACTTAGTCACTTACGATTGGAAATCCTTTTGACTTCCAGTGAGATATTTACCCCATGATCAAAACGCCATGTGGATGAATTCTGAACACATGTCAGGACTGGGAACATGTGGGAACTATATGGGAGTAGGGGCAGTTTTAAGCCTTAGTATCCACCAAACGTTTCACTCTTGGAATAGTTACTGTGTGGAGCCACCGAGGTCCTGATGCTGTTTGGTTTCCTGAGCATTAATAAATTTAAGTGACCAGCTCTTTTGGAAAACAAAGACTAAAGGTATGTTGGCAGTGCGACTCAGTTGTGATCTTGCAGTGAGAGTGTATCTTTCCAAACAGCATTAAAATATCTGGCAGGGGTATCAGTGCAGGAGCTGAGGTCTGTATTATTCAGGACTTTTGGAAAGATTTTGTAAGTTTTAATGAAAACGATTGACCTTGAGTCATGAGAGAGGCTGGTGTTCGAGAAAATTCTGTGATATTATGCTGGATGTATTTACAGATGTTATGGACGGCAGTGTAGAAATAACCTAAATCATTACTCTTCACTTGTGTCCTTCTTACTTTGCAGAAAAAGACCAAGGGTTTTCCTACCATACTTTCTCAGATACACAGTAGAAATCTGCAGTTACATCCCAATTTCCTTGAAATTTCCTTTCTCTTCCCAAAGATTGCATGGCAGGCCAGCCTGAAGGATCTTTAAGCCCAGGCCAACTATTACAAAATAACTGACCTCCAATCTTCTCTGCCTTTACTCCAGTTGAATTATCAGCTTTCATAGCCCTGTGCATCTTCTCCAAGCTCAGTTTCATGTTGGCTTCTTGGCTCAGGAATATCTTGATTCTGATCTCCTGCCTAATTTCAGCACTTGGAGTCATTATTCCAGTCCTGTCACGGCATGTGAAATATGGCCATTCCTTCATTAACTTGGACGAAAGGATCAGAAACTTCAATATAACTGTACAAAAGAGTTCTGGTTCTATTTTCATCCTTTTTGTCAGGGTTGTAGGCTGCCTAACATACAGATTTTATCAGGTTCTTACCTATGGACACTACTTTTATTTGTTCTTTTTACTTATTTGTCTTACCACTGAATATTCTGTACTAAGGAAAGACAATGTCAGGTGACTTTCACTGCAATCAGGCAAAGTGATTCCTTGCAGACAAATATAGCTACAGAATGATACTCAGACTTGGGTAAAATGGCTATAGATCTCCAGAGGAGATCTCTTTCAAGAAAAGATTTTATACTTATTTGGTTTCTGTTTTTTGGGAGGGATTGTTTGTTTGTTTGGTTGTTTGTTTTTTTTTCTTCTGGCTTTGTTTGTTTGTATCTGTAGGGCCTGAATAGGAGTGTTTAGATTGGGAACAAAACGTCTAACCTCAAATAATCTTGTGCAAAATCCCTAAACACACTCTGCAGTCATGAGGGACGAAGTGCTCAATGAGAGTAAAAGGGTCAGGTGAATTTCTCATCCAGGACTCTGTGGCCGCGGTGAAGTTGGGCACCATAATACAGGATGGAAGATCTACTGGGTTGCCAGTGTTGTCACGTGCCAGCTTTTAGCTATCCACAAGTTTAATGTCTAGCTGAATGCAGCCTTATCTGCTTCATGTGAACTGATAGAAGAGAAATGAGCACCGAAGGAGAGCACTTCACACCATCCTGTACAGGATCTAATGTGTTTCTCTCTGCTGATTACTGAGGGAATCTTGTTCCACACCTAGTCTTCTGCTACTGAAACAATTGTATTTATCAGTTAAACAAACTTTTATCTTAAAATTAACTAGACTGTTTGCCCTCTCCAACCTACTAAAACTTTGGCCTAGAATCTGTTCTATCGTTAAAAATACCTAACAAAGTGTAGCCTAAATTTATTGGAGACCAGTTTAAATCCATTTGTTCTTGCATCAGAAGTGTAATTCTTGTCTTTTCCCAATAATTAGGAAAAATTACCTGCACAGTCAATCATTCGCAAGCTGAGAAATGGGAAACATAAAAGCACAAAGAAATAACTGAATGGAGTGTGTGTGTGCTAGGAAAATCAATTTTTTGCCTTGAGTTTTTCTCTTATTATGCTGAAGTCAATAATAAGATCATGAAAGGCAGAACTAATCTTCCCTACTCCTTTGAAATTGTATATTTAGGTTAGGTTTTCCTTTCTCTAGGGGAAGCTTTTCAGAGACTATGATTATGTTTTATTCTGTTAGCTCGTATTTGAACGTTTGTCATTCCACACATGGAATAGTTTCTTGTATGAATTACACAGATTCATAGTGGTTACCTTAACAACACTTACATAAATGTTTTAGAACGATTTAAAGAAGCAAGTGCCTTGTTCGTTCCTTATTCTGATGTTTCCACATTAATGCAGTGATGGAGAAATTTAATTAAAGATTAGGAGTGATGGCATATCTTACATCTTGCTGCAGCGAACAATTTATGGGACTAGATTTTCAGCTGATTTAAATTGTTGTAGTTTTCTTGAATAAGGAGACATGATAATGTGAGTCAGCAAGACTCTAGGGACAGAATCTGCCTTTCAACTTGCTACAGAATGTACAGCAATTAGTGTCCATGAGAAAAGAATAAAATGTGTGTGCAAAGAATGGTAACATTTGATATCAGTATAGAGGAGTCATAGAAAAGCTCCTTCTCCATTCTTTTCCATTTTCAGAGTAATGTGCTGAGATTATATTTAAGCATTCTAATTTCTTATATGTATATTAGCGTGTAGGGGAGAAAAAGCCATTTAGAAATTAAAAACGTTAAGACCCGTTTTTCATGGAAGTCACATTTCTTCTGAAGTTATATTTTATGTTTGGCATATTTCATAATTTACAGACAGAGACCGAGTCTACTCTGACCACTGGAAAAAAGGAATTTGCAATGTGTATGAGACAGAGAAAAAAGTATCCAGTCATTTTAGACTATTTAATTTACCCTTAAATATCACCTGCTAAACTTTGTCTTTCTTTTGGAGCTTGTTATTTCCAAAGTTTCCATCAGACACTAATTAGAGGTTGTCAATCATTTAGACTCCTGAAAGAATCCAAACAAGACAAAAGAAATAGTTGGAGTTTTTCAAAAATAGACGCACATTGCTTGAACTCTCGAAGCATGTCTTGCGCTGTGGTGCCATAGGACTTGACTTTGCCCATCATCATTCCTTCCAAAAGATTTGCCTGCTGACATTTACGTGATGAGGTGCCATTTGATTTTGGGAGATGTATTTGGTGTCATGTATTCTTTGCAGTAACTCTTTTCCGATGGCATGTAAAAGTCATTTCAGTAGAACAGGTTGCATTTGTAAACTTCCTGAGAAAGACATTCTGGTCATGAAACATCTGCTGAATACTAAGTATGCTTCTTGTCTGGAAACTGTGGCTTTTTTTTTTTTTTTTTTCCCCCTTATCCCCCTCCTTTTTTTTTTTTTTCCTTTTCAAAAATTTATTTTGGTGTCTTTTACTATATAGATTACAGAAGCAAAATGATACCAAGGAATGTGTTTCTGCATTGTGAAACCACAGTGGGTTTTTTTTAAAAAAAGGAAATATATATTAACTGCAAAATGGTGAGTTAATTTTAGTTGCAAAAGCCGATGATGTTGATGGTTTGGTTACTTCCATTACACATGAAGCACTCTGCCTTAATAAGATGGTGTTTTCTAGTACACAGTGCAAATGCTCAGGGATGAACTTTATCCAAGGTTGAACTGAACGGGTCACTCCTGCACTCTACAAATACCTTCCCATAGGATATGGAGGTTGGGTTTGAGCCTTTAGGCTTTGGATCAGCAGGTTAACTGGTCAGCCAGGTTGCATTCACATCCAGAGGCACTGGGAGGCAGGAGCTCACACTCCCAGTTGAACCCTTGCATCAAAGTCCTCTGTTTCAGGGAGCAAGCATTAGTTTGCAACTCTGCCCTAGTGTAAGCATGAGGAATGGAAGGGGGGAGGAGGAATAGAGAGAGCAAGATTTTGAAACATCTATGACTTCATTCGGTTGCCCTATATAGGCATCCAAAGCCATTACAGATGTCCTTGAGCTTCCAATCCATCTTCAGCTATCAGTCTAAAAGGTTGCAGGTCCTGTGTTACGACTCTCAGCTTTTCTGGATGCTTCAGAAACCCTATGGCATTTTAAACGGCCCTAGGAAACTCTGTATTATAGACAAGTAAACTGAATTACTTCAGTCATGCTTTTTAACTGCTTATCTTGACACGAGTTAGGTATAGACAATCACGTTGATACCAATGGGCAGGTAGTATGTCAATGCAGTAGGCAAAAGAACCACTTAGTAGCAGACTAGTTCTAGATAACTCATACTTCGTGTGACCTGACTGCAGGAACAGATTACACCTCCATGAGTAGAGCTGAAACTAGCTTCTCATTGTGCTAGAAATTCATTCTTGCTCAGAGGAGGCATACAAAATATGGACTCCACAAAGACATTGTTTGATCTTTAGATAAATATTCTGTGCCACAGTCATTATGTCTCAGCTTCTACTCCACAAAACTGAACAGTATGAAATTTTGCATGTTAATTCTTACACATCATCCCTGACGTGTTTGGAATGAGTTGCTTAAGGTGTCTTCAAGATTCCAAAATGTCTGTATGAATAATTATTTTTAATATGTAAGCCAACTGAGAGTGACCATTCAAGTATCTGTTTTAGGAAGGTTCATATGGATCAGGTAGCAGTAATCTGATCACACTATTTCCTGTGCTCAGGCTGGCTTGTTCACATGTCATCTATATTTTTTTTACACTTTTTTACACTGTGTCTAGAGAATCAATGTAATTAACAGCAGGCACTTATCTGACATCAGAACATCTGCAGTTTTGCCCAAAAGGCATCATTTAGGAGGCATCAGAACTTTTGAAAACTACATCTAAGTTGAAGTCAAATTATTTAGCAGCTGATGAACAGAAAAAAAGAAATGAGCAGAAGAACCGGATAATGAATTTATAACAATAAAGTTTATTCATCTGTGGAATGAATTCTAAACAGATTACATGACTGGGAGTGAGGGACATTTAAAAAGGTTTAAAAGTGAAATTAATCCACTGTTAGACTGAACTATTCTCAGCTGTCTTTTAGCATTAGTCAGTTTTGTTAAGTCATTTAAAAAAATAAAATCTGAAACTTCCCAACTTCTTCAAATTATTTCTGTTATTGCTGCCTTAAAAACACCGTTGCAGATACCCCAATCTTGTAAGATCTATGTAATGAAATATTTTTTCCTTATTTTCCATCATGAAACCAGAAAGCTGCAACCAGAAGAGACATTCAAGTTGCAGTAAGCAATCAAAGACGCCAGAAAGTGCTTTTAGAAGGTGGATTAAATTTGCTATAAAATGTGAGCATACCCCAAAACTGTATTTATTATACCAAAAAATGCCAATCTTCTAAAATTAGGTCATTGTCAAAAACAAGTTGTCTCTGATTCTCTTTTTCCTCCAAGATGATGAAATTGTACTGGTTAGTAAAAGAATCTTCTCTATCTAGATCCAAAGGACAACATTA
The DNA here is from genome assembly GCA_010365825.1 of Otus sunia. Taxonomy (NCBI): domain Eukaryota; kingdom Metazoa; phylum Chordata; class Aves; order Strigiformes; family Strigidae; genus Otus; species Otus sunia. The sequence continues at coordinate 86,160 of ML997661.1, read as the reverse complement.
TCCTTCCACACATCAGGGTATGTATCATTACAAGTTCTCTTCTCTTCTCTTCTCTTCTCTTCTCTTCTCTTCTCTTCTCTTCTCTTCTCTTCTCTTTCTCTTCTCTTCTCTTCTCTTCTCTCACTTCACTTCACTTCACTTCACTTCACTTCACTTCACTTCACTTCACTTCACTTCACTTTCACTTAACTCTCCGAAACCCTTGGCCTCCCTTGATACTCACTTTCCTTGAATCCATCCCCCAGGTCGACCCACATACCCACCTATCCCATGTGTGGGGAGGGGTAAGGTGTTTCATAGCATCATCTTGTCAATCTTTGTTAGCATATTCAGGGAGTTAACTTTAATATGCATTTCATGGATAATGAAGCAAAGGTCATTCCCTGGACAGATGGCCCTTGAAACTTGACCAGGAGCCCCAGAGCAGAGCCGTCCTGTCCCCACAGGGCTCCCCCCTCCAGCTGCACCCTGTGTTATTCAGGCAGCCTTATCAGCTTCGACCTCTGTACCATCCACCCTGTGACAATAGTTTCATTACTTGGGAGTGTTTGAGACATTCCTTTGTTTCTCACTGGCCTGTTTCTTTGAGAACCTGTTTTTCAAGTCTTCTCTCACACACAGTCAACACTTTAGATTAAAATGCATTAAAAGGTCATGTGTCAGCAACATGATCAAGGATGTAGCAACCGATTTCAGTTTGTGGATTTGTGTAGAGGGAAAGCCAGCTAAGAGGAAACTGGCTGGCCCAAGAAATAAAAAATGATGAGTTCTCTCCCGCACACTTTCAAAACACTTTGTAAGTTGTTAACCAAAATATGCCTACATATGATCGATGACAGGTATGCACCAGTGATTGCTCAGTTTTCTGTAGGTTCACCAAAACCACCACTATTTCAAACAGTACATAAGTACAGTTTAAAAGATTTGCCAAATATACATTTTAGAAAATCTTGTACTATGTTGTGGTGTCGTCAAAGCTTTTGTTTCCCATGCTTTCACAGAACAAATGGAGGAATTTTTCAAGACCATTGCAAATTTACTTGCAAGCTTCCCAAAACTTTAGAACAATGATTGAGAACCTGACATGAAGTCAATCAATCATTTTATATACAGTCTTCTGGAGATATAGTCCCCTCCCCTTAGTCCTATTGATTTCATCTCAATTCAATATCTACTTATTTCTTCAGCAAACCGATCTGTCTCTTGTAACAGTACATCTATAGACTTCTCAAGGCATGTGAGAGAGAGGCACATTTAGATTCTGAAACTTTGCCGGTTAAATTTTTGTCACATTTGGATTTATAATTCTGGTATAACTAGTACAGGCTTCCTCTCACTAAAAAAAGAAAAAATAAAAATAGATCAGCAAATAATGCTCTGGTATTCCAGCAAAACTGGCTTTGTTGTGCATTCCTGTGTATGACAATCTATGAAGTGAACAGTTTTATTGGAAAAATGCAACCTATATTAGAAATAAGGACCCAGCTCTCATGGGAAGAAGATCAATTAAATTAAAAATCTTGCATTCTGAACAGAACTGCCTATAATTTATTTTCTCCCAAAGGTCTCCATTGGCTTTGGACTAAGATATGTGATTATCTGTCTATACTGCTGTCAAAGTCTGGAAATTAAATAGGCAGCATATGCTAGTAGAATGAACCTGAATTAACTCATGCAATTAATATAAAAAATAATATTTTATTAATATGACATAAGAAGAGAGAAAAAAAAATGTTTTTGTTGTTTGCATCCTGCAGCTCTTTAATGCCACAGCCAGTCCCTAACTATCATGTCAGGTTTTTGCTGATGTTGTGTTCTCTTAATATTTGGTGATTTTAAAAAAAAATATCTTAGCAGCTGAAAATAAATTGGCAATGGGCAGGTGCAAAGAGAACATAAACTGCTGCCCCCAGCCCCTAGAGCTGACCCAGCCTCACTCATGCATATGGATGTTTGTGTGATGTAATCCAGTGAATATGTATATCCACACTCTGTAAGTTTTTGGTAAAAATGTGCTGTTGGGGTGCAGCTTTGTGGAGAAATCCCCTTGCACCCCGGTGCCAGAGTAAAACATACCTGCTGTGTAACTCTATTGGAGTTGTAGGGTCTGTTTTCCACAAATCACCACGCTGTGAAAAAGAAAATAAAAGAACAACTAGAACATGGTTTTCCACAGAGAAGCAACAATGATTGTTAGTCTCAGTCTATCAATCTCACATTTTTTTTCTAATTTCTTTTTCATAGAATCATAGAACAGTTTCGGTTGAAAGGGACTTTAAAGATCATCTAGTTCCAATCCTTTTGACATGGTCAGGGACACCTTCCACTAGCCCAGGTGGCCCAAAGCCCTGTCCAACCTGGCCTTGAACCCTTCCAGGGAGGGGGCAGCCACAGCTGCTCTGGGCAACCTGGGCCAGGGCCTCACCCCCCTCACAGGACGGTTCTTCCTTACATCCAATCTAAATCTTCCTTCTTTCAGTTTAAAGCCATTACCCCTTATATTCTCACTCCCTGATCAAGAGTCCCCCCCTATCTTTCCTGTAGGTCCCCTTTAAGTACTGGAAGGCTGTTATAAGATCTCCATCAGGCTTTGAGGGAAGTCTCTTCCTCCTGCAGGTCCTTGACATTGCAAGCTTCCATTCTTCTGCATTATTGGGCCCCCTCCCTTTCTCATGTGCTGGTGGGGGAGTTTTTGTCTGTGTGGCCATGGACTGTGGGTCCACTGCAGACTGCTCTTGGAACCAGCTCTCTAAGTCCTTCTCAGCTTTCCTGATGCCACACAGCCTTCTCACCAGCTCCTGCAGCTCAGCCACTGGCTGCAGGAGGTCCTCCACCTTTTTCAGGCAGGTCTGCTGTCTGTCCCTGCCCAGGAGAGAGCATCTCCTGCAGTCTGAGGTTTGTGCTGTGGCCTCTCCCTTAGGCAGCTCCATCTGGGTGGTGGCATTGGCCACTGCTACGGTAGCCTTTGCTCTCAGATGAGCGCCCGCCATCCTGCCTTGAGGGTCAGGTAGGTTGAGTGCCCTTGGCCTGTGCAGATTGTCACAGAACGGTGTCCCGTTGCTGGGATATGTGAACTTCAAATTTCTCTACTCAGCCAGTGGCATGCCCCTCTTCAAAGAGGCACTGCCCCTGTCCTCCCCCTGCGCTCCCACACAAACTGCCAAGCGGATGGGACACACCCTGTTTGCCCACTCTGTTGCTGGCACTCCCTAGGTCTGCCTTTTGTGGAGGTGGTTTTCAAACCATTAGGGGCAAAATTTGGTAGTAGTGTAAATGGCAGCCTAAGGAATATGAAGGATTGCGTCTGTGTAATCAGGCATGTGGGTAATTTGCTGTTATCAGGAACTATGTTGTGCCCTTTCTCCCTAGCTACTGACAGACATATCCCACAGGGTCCATAGTTCACCACTTTTGGACAGCAGCATCCTGAGAAATGGATCAGTGGGGCTTGTTTTAGGCTTAGACTAGAACAAAACTGCAATGAATTAAGCCACTTCCAGTTGATGTATGTGCTACTAAATCTTAGGGGAAAAAAAAAAAAAACAACCAACCTGCCTGTTATCTTAAGTAGGCTTATATTTGATAACACTAGATTTATTTCTAATGAAAGTACTTATGCAGTCCTTGAATATGTAAAAGTTTTGGAGAGGTTCATAATTTCTGAGATACTTGTCCTCAGGAAGAGAATCTAGATGACTTGTAGCAAATTCCACCAGAAGTCTGAAGCAGCGACTTTGACACCAGATCTCTGATGGCATTAAATGTACGTGTGGATTTTCCTGCATTTGCTGTCCAAGTCTTCGTATTGGTTGTCTAATTCAAATGTGGCATGTACTTTTTTTCAGAAGGTGACCTTATTAATCAGTAGGACTTGCCATGTGTTTAGGCAACCAGGGCATGCTTTGTCCATGAGAAGTTGGGATGATTCACATAGTGTGAGCTCCAACCAATGTTGTCTCCTTGGCATCAATACAAGAAAACAGTGGTTGGTTGTCCTAAGTAATTTGGAGCAGTTTTAATGAGAACCATGTGGAAGTTATCCAAAGCAGTCAGTTTGGTTTAAAAGCAATGTGGATTTGCCAAAAGGGAAATTGTTCTAAACAAAGCGTCAAGCCTGCCAAAGCTGCATCTTCACAAAAATTTTACACTTCTGAAATTCTTCAAACGCACTGCCTGATATTTTCCAACAGGAGAACAAAAAAAATCTTTATTTGATTTGAAATTACTTTTTACTTGCAGTTATAAAATTCAAAATGCTTTAGAAGTTGAAACTTTTGATAATAAAAAATATTAAACCCAAAATTCTATGACTGGTAGAGAAATAATGATTTTTGGATTGGACAGGAGATGTTAGTGGTATATGACATTTAAATTAAGACATTTAAGAGACAAGAAAAACATGGAAATCTGAACCTATTATTTTCTAAAGGGATTTATTCTTAAACTCTGCAGTAAACCACATCTGTTTCTGGGAAACATCCTGTGGAAGCCAATCTTTCATCACAGTCTATTGCCCCTCCTAAGGCACTGAAAATCGTGGGGGAGCACCTGTGTGTCTTCCTTTACAAATCCAAGCATGGCCATAATAAAGAGATGTATTTTAAGGTTACTACCTCTGGCATTCAGGCTGTCAAAATGGGCAGTTTGCATGAACCAAACTCTGAAAAGCTGGAGGAACATTTGTCGTCCTTGTTGTGTTTTCAGGAGCGACTATTCTTCCCTTCTCTTTCTCCCGATTTCCCTTCCCACTCTGGCTGTTTAGACTATAAGCTTTCAAGGAGAAGGTTGTCTCTTACTACCTGCTTCAACACTAATGAGTCTCTTACTTCTGTAGAGACCTCATATTATGTTATTAATATCTGTATCATCCCATTATTCATTTATAACAAAATCTGATTAAATATTCTGTACTTAGCAGGATTTCACTCACAGCTATGAATGAGCTACATGTTAGGATCAAAGCATCCACACATGAAAGTCATTTTGGAAAAAATAACATTAACAACAAAAAAATCACTGAATGATTTTGAGCAGTCCCTCAAACCACTTTCCAGTATCATGTACTTTCAAGAAATTTGCATATAAATTTTATAATTTTTTTTATATTTTTTCTTTTTTGCTTCACTGTCAGATATTTAATCTCTAAGATGAACAGTAGTCTTTGAACATGACATTTTTTGCTATGGCCTAAGATCCTTCATTTCAATAGGATGCCTCACTTTTTAATTTTTTGCCCAGCTCAAGTTCTTTGCCTTCACATTGATCCCAAAGGATCATTGCTTTTTAGTTTTCTGTTGCTTCGTATAGCTGAGACTGTCAACATTATTTATCTCTGAAGATGTGGTATTAACACCCCAATTAATGATTATTTTCATTCTGTGAGTAATAGTAGCATTGCTTTGTGCTCTAAAAGTTACTACACACTCCCGTTATCAGAGTAGGATAAAATCTGTAAAGTATCGCACATTGTTGCATGCTCTTGTTTAAATATTTCGAAAGCATTATAAGAACTGAAAAAAAAAAATGGGGATCATTTATGAAATAAACTTTAACAGGATTTACACAGAAAGAGCATAATGCCAAAAAGCTCTGAATTGGTTTCAGCATTTTCTGTAATGTGTTTGGAACACGATGGTTTCTCAGTAAATGAAGAAATTAAAACCAGATGGCCCAGAACACAGCAGTTCCACAAAGAGGCTGAAATTAGCCCACTTACCCATTGTTTTACAAGACTTAGCAATTACTGCCTAAAGGCTGCTTTTGCAGCTACTCAACTCGTACAGCTACTGGCTGATGTCTGTGGCATTTTCGGACATGAATACTTCTGTTGAGTCCTGATGGAGAAAATTTTTTGTTTGTACACAGTTTACCTTTTAAAGAAGATACGTGGTCTTCACCTTACCTAAGCCTTTGGAGTGGGATTCGTCTGAAGTGCTCCAGCCTGAGCTTACCAACCAGAGGGCCTCCTGAGTATCTCAGGGGTGTTACTTTTTTGAGAGACTGAACCTGTCTTCATGTGTAGGTCTTCATTCTCACCTGAGGATATGTGAGGTCAATGGAATGAGAACTGGCATGAGAACTGGATTACTTTGTTTCTGAGCTCCTCAGTACAAAAGAAACATGGACATACTGGAGAGAGCCCCGTGCAGGGTCATGAAGGTGTTTAAGAGACTGGAGCATCTCTCCCATGAGGAAAGGCTGAGAGAGCTGGGACTGTTTAGCCTGGAGAAGAAAACGCTGAAGGGTGATCTTATTAATGTATTTAAATACCTGAAGGGAAGGTGCAAAGAGGACAGAGCCAGGCTCTTTTCAGTGGTGCCCAGTTAAGGGACCAGAGGCCATGGGCACTGGACTGAAATGCAAGAGGTTCCATCTGAGCATCGGGAAACACTTTTTTACTGTGAGGTTGACTGAGCGCTGGAACAGGTTGTCCAGGGAGGTTGTGGAGTCCTACTCCCTGAGATATTAAAAACCTGTCTGGACACCTGGCTCTAGGTGGCCCTGCTTGAGCAGTGCAGGTGGAATAGGTGATCTCCAGAGGTCCCTTCCAACCTCAAGTACTCTGTGGTTCTGAGAACAACATCCTGTTCCTCACCTACCATGCAGAATGGGTAGAATGTTAGAGGAATAAAAAGAACGTTAAGTAAGATAGAGACACACCACAGACTTCTCAGCCTACAACAGTTGCTAAAGAATGAACAACACTCAGTTATTCAAAGGTGAGAGTTAGACATGCTTATGTAAAGAATGAGAGCTCATAAAGTATATAAAGAGTCTTTACAGATTGAATTCACTTTCATTACAATAGCAATGTCTCTTCATCCCTACCGCAGGGGCTGACGATGGACTGCAGTTGAATAATTTTTGCATTAGGAAAATGAATTATGGAAGTTTATCATAGATCTCCGAACTTCAGTCTATTGCCAGGTTAGGAGATATTTAACAGCTGTCTCTTTGGTTTTCAAGAGGACAGTTTAATGGAAGAATTCAGACTGACAATAACTTTACTGTTGCTTAACTAGTTATTCTTGGTCAGATGAGCTGTAGTAAGAGACTAGGTACAGGCTTGTAGCTGGAGGAAAGTCTTCACACTCTTGTTAAGGCTTAACAAACTCATACCTTTAAGCTTTCTGACAACTCGAATTTTCTGCTTTTCATTTGGCAAAATAACATTACAATTGTTAAAGCCTTTCAAAAGAGTAGAACTCTGGTGGAAGAAGGGGATCTTCTGTGCCTACAGCCCCTACCACATGCCCAACTTACTGAAATCCAGGATATTCTTACCTATCCATATTATGAATCACATTGGTATAGCATTAGATTCTAAATGCAAAAGGTAAACAAATAAAAATAACAAGAATGTTTTCTATCAAATACCTGCTTCCTTTCATGCAGACTGGCTTTTACATAGATTTCTTTTCCTCTTGGTCAGAGATCTTGTCCTTTCAGCTTGTCCTCATTGGCACAAAAAGAAGTGGCTTGATGAAAACCTTAAAGATGTTCTCACGCATATTTACATCTCCAAAAATTTTTGTGTGACACTGAAAAAGGCTGGAGACAGAATCACATCTCAGAAAAAAAAGAAAACAAAAAAAAATGCTCTCTTGAAGCTTCTGGGTACATAGTGAGAAGTGAACAGATAATTTTGCTTTGATTTTCTCTGATAGTCGGTTAAGCCAGAAAACCACCTCAGTACTTGACAACAGAGATTTTTCTTTTCGTTCAAAAAGAACTTCTCTCGCATTTCTAGTCTGTTTTCCAGACTACTCCAAGTTTGGCACTGAATGGACAACACCTATGCCCATAATTTTAATCCCATACATTTAATTGCTTTGTACTTGGGAATGATGGAAGGCATATGGGGATGCAGTTTGCAGGGCAAACATGTACTACTTTGGATTATTTCAACATTAGTCCCAAAGGAGTTGCAAACAAAATAAGTAGGGGTAGTAGGATTTTGCAGAACAAACAGGAATAACATAGATGAGTGGGTTTTACTACTGCAAGTGAAAGCTGTTTCTTTTTTTTCAAGGTTGATTTCCCAAAGATAAAACGAACTGTCCTACATATGGATATCACTGGAGAATTAGTTTACTGTTAGGGATATAGCAGGAGTATCAGATGGCCAATAGAGAGGAAATGGAAAAATTATTATTGGTAGAAAAAGGAAAGTTATTGCATAAAATGGTCCAAATTAATTCTTCCAGAAACTATCATCAATTTTCATTAGTATCTACAGCCCATCAGGGTCTAATTTTGCTCTAAGCATGAAATTCAATTTGGCCAAGTGTAAGGTCCTGCACATGGATCAGGGCATTCCCAAGCACAAATACAGACTGGGTGATTGAGAGCAGCCTGCGGAGAAGGAGTTGGGGGTACTAGCCGATGAAAAGTGACTGTGAGCCAGCAATGTGTGCTCGCAGCCCAGAGAGACAGCTGTCTCCAGCAGTTCAAGGGAGGGGATTCTCCCCCTCTACTCTGCTCTTGTAAGACCCCACCTGCAGTGTTGTGTCCAGCTCTGGGGGCACCAACATCAGAAGGACATGGACCTGTTGGAGCAGGTCCAGAGGAAGCCACAAAGGTGATCAGGGGGCTGGAGAACCTCCCCTGTGAGGACAGGCTGAGAGTTGGGGGTGGTCAGCCTGGAGAAGAGAAGGCTCCAGGGAGATCTTATAGCAGCCTCCCAGTACTTAAAGGGGGCTACAGGAAAGATGGGGAGGGAGTCCTCCTCAGGGAGTGCAGGGATAGGACAAGGGGTAATGGTTTTAAACTAAAAGGGTACATTTAGATTAGATATAAGGAAGAAGTTTGTTACTGTGAGGGTGGTGAGACACTGGAGCAGGTAGCCCAGAGAAGCTGTGGCTGCTCCCTCACTGGAAGTGTTCAAGGCCAGGTTGGACGGGGCTTAGAGCAACCTGGGGCATTGGGGCATTTTGAAGAGTTTCACCTCTGCACCAGTGTGTTCCCAGCTGGATGCCCATTGTCAGGTTTCCTTTGATGTGGTCCTGACCATTTCAGAGTCCCAGGTTATCACAAACACCAGGCAACCATTACAGCTGGGAGTGAGCAGCAGTATTCAAGGTTTACCGTCCTTACGTAATAGTCAAAGAGTGCAAATCAATTTTCTCAGAAAGTAAATTTTGTGGTCTGGAGCAGAGTCAGCCCAGTGGCGTATTTCCTGTTCTGCAGACATGACTCCTGCTCACAGCTGTGTACAAATGCAGACAGCGCACTCTCCTAGGATTAGAAGGAGCTGAGATGGATGGGAAGAATGCTAAATCCTGCTGCCCGCACACTGAAAAACTCACAAGGCCAGTGCTCAGAAAATACAGTCCTCCCTGTCCTTAAAATTCAGGTAAAAATATTTCCATCATTAAGTAATGAAACTTGGAAAACCTTGAGCAGGCAGGAGAGGTGGGGAGCTTGATCTCCATGGAGCAACAGTTGACAGGAGCTAAAGCATGGTACAATATTAATGCAGCTGTTTTACCACACGCTGTGGTATCACTTCTCCTTTCCCAAAGGAAAAAAAAACACAAAACTCTTTTCCTTAGGTGGGTGCTCTGAGATTCCAAGGGAAGGCGTGGCTGTGGGCTCTGGGTCAGCACTTACAAGCAGCCCCATGGGAATACAATGGAAGATGGTGAACACGCTCAAGTGACTTGCCGCTGGGGTGCTGAAAAACACGTGTATGACACTGATGTAGCTTGGCCCTGTGTGCTCGGTGGGTGGGGTTTCTGTGCTGAGATAACACAGGCCCGTGAGAAGCTCAGAGGCACCTTATCAAGCATCCTTGAGATTCCTGCCCTGCTGTGGGAAAGATCAAAGCAGAGTGAAAAGAAAGTACACCTGCAAAGATCATGGATATATACAGGCAAAACCAGCAGGCCGGGGTTCTTCTTTTTCTTTTTCCCTTTTTCCATTCTCCTTGCCCTGAGGATCAAGGACTGAGCTCTGCGGTGCCTGTCCCTGCTGGTGTGCCTCTGCCCAGGTGTTGCGGTGGAGATCCCTCTAGCTACGAGGTAATGGGAATAAATTTACTCTTTGCATTTCATCTGTGGTTTGTGGTTGCTCCTGTGTCCTCCCTGTGCCGGTTCACACAAGCCCTGAATTACATTTTAGGCTGTTCTGCAAATAACCCCCTCAAACAACTGAGAGATTGTGAAAAGCATGAAAATGTCAAAACCCACCTGGTTTAATCAATTCAGAATCATTTTCCTTTGGAACAAGGGATATGTTTCACCAAGGCTATTCCTAAACCAGATTTTTTAGCTTTCAGCATCTACTTCTGTTAGCATTTGCATCCCCAAAAGAACAAAATGAACATGATTTGGGATTGGTTTGTGTGCTCTCCAAAGAGCATACAAAAGCAGACAAAAAGAAAGGAAAAGGCTTAATTTTGCTCAAGTTTGCATGAAACAAACAAATGGACACAAATGAATAAGAAAGCAACAAAAAGTAAAATCAAGTTTGGATTGAGTCTGAATCAGGAGAAAAAAATGACAAAGTTAGGTATAACTAAAAATTGAAAATCATAATGGAAATTTTTCTTCAAATTTCTTTAAAGACCTATATGCCTTGAATGGAGTTTATTAAGCAATAAATGGAAATATAGCTATTGAATAGCTATTGAATATTGAAATGTAACTCTGTAGGAAAAGTATATTATATTTTCAGATTTTATCCCTGTACAAAACAGATGAGCTGTTTCGATATTATTTTGCCTTCTGTCTTGTTCAGGATATATTCTTGAAGGTTAATCTCAATCTACTGAAAGTTTTCTAATGACCTTTAGTGGGTTTTGGAGCAGTTGTGGGAAGGTAAAAAAAAATAAAATCTTTTAGGGACTTATTTATTTTCAAATCTTCTGTTCATTGCGGAAGGGACTCCTCTCTCAACGCCACACAAGTAGTTCAATAAGATTAAATTCTGTTATATTAAAGCAAAAGCATGGGAGCAGTCTCATAACATTTCACCTCTTTGTGCTTAAAAAACAGCTGCAGGGATGAAAAATTAATGAAAATTGTATTAAAACAGTCCATGTCCTGAAGAGAGGGAGCGTTAGATATGTAACCATGTGTACGCATACCTGTGCATACCTGCATAGATATGTAATCACATACATGCTCATGTATGCAACCATCTTTATTAAAGAACCTCAGCTAGAATAAATCAGCACAGTTCTTAGTGATTGCAGCTATTTCAGACAACTTCTAGAGGGGGTGGTGTGGGATAGGTTCCACCTGGGTAACAGGACTGAACGACCCCATGGATAACCTATAATCCTCTACAAAAAAAAATCCCAAATAGCAACTCCCACAGTAGTTTTCCTATGTAACACATTTACTCTTGCAAGATAATTTTTGCGAGGTAGCATGGTAACATTATTGATTCCCTGTCTTTATCTTGGTAATTTAGGAACATCCGTGTCCTCGTGGTGAATGTTGGTGTGAGGATGTGTCAAGGGTGCTTGTAGCAGATTCTAAAGTGAAACTGGGCAGTAAAGTACATGGTATTGAAAGAGTCTCTGTGCCTTGCAGCACATGGAAGCAAGGCAGTGTCCCAGGGGAAACTGAGGCAGAGGAGCAATGATTTTCTCTGTATCTTTAATAAAATGTTGAGCTTTCTTAGGGACAGCTTGAAAACGATTTGAGAATTGCAAACAAAGGGCCAGAAGTGCTGATGCAAAACCCATGTCATAGAAAGGGAGTAAATCTGTTTAAGGAACTGAGATGCTCTTTTTCCCCTTTAAATTTAGGAAAAAGTCCTGGCGTACAACCAATAGCATATATTGCAGGAATTTGTTGCTGTTTCTGATAATGATTCCTCTGAGTTTCTTTTTCTGTAACTGCAACTGGAAAATATGTCTGGTAGAGAAACACATAATTTAAGCACCTAAGTATGCAGGCCTTTTCTACAGAAATTCCTAAAATGACTGTTTCCTCCATTTTATGCACCGCGTACATCAAGGTATCTTCAGCTGTAATTACGTTTTTGCACAGTGTAAAAATAAAGACCAGAGTTCAGGTTACTCTGGTGACTGCCACTTCCATAAGTCCATAACATTTGGATTTTTCTTTGAAATAATTTTCTACTCTAAGATTTATTTTTTGTTTCATAGGAGTGTACAGGGTCTGGCTGAGCCGGAATTGGTGTTCCCCTGTAGCAGCCCTCATGGTGCTGTGTTTGATGTTGGGAGCTGGCAGGGTGTTGATAGCACACGGGTGTTGTGGCTGCTGCTGAGTAGTGCTTACACAGCACCAAGGCTCTTTCCAACATTTCCCCCCCCACAGTGGGACGGGGTGGGCAAGATCTTGGGAGGGGACACAACCAGGACAGCTGACCCGAGCTGACCAAAGGGACATTCCAGACCATATGACGTCTGCTCAGTATAAAGCTGGGAGAAAGGAGGAAGGGGGTGGGGTCACCCTTGGTCCTCCGAGGCAACCACTACACGTATTGGAGCCCTGCTTCCTGAGAAGGCCCCACATCGCCTGCTCATGGGAAGTAGAGAATAAATCTGTTTTCTTTTGCTTCCAAGCACAGACCTTTGTTTCGCTTTGCTCACCGTAAAACTGCTTTTATTTTACCCACAAGGGTTGGTTTTCTTCCTATCTTATTTTCTTTCCCCTTTTCGCCCTGTCGAGAAAAAAAAGGAGGAAGAGGGGGAAGTGATAGAGCAACCTGGTGGGTACCTGGCATTTAGCCATTCAAATAAGGCTGTATATTGGAAATAACTATTAAGTCTTTCTTTTGTAAGTCTGTACCATGTGAATATATTGTTTGAGAATAACCTGTTTTTTCTTCTGGAAAAATGGATCCAGATGCATGCTAGGTAAAACTGATGGCATAGCTGAAACGGCTGAGTCAGTATCCTGCTCCCCCAAATCATCCCTCTCCAGTTAAATGGACATTCAAATGCTTCTTTCAGTTGGATATAGGTGTGTGCTCTTTGCCTTAAGTGTGTGCTTTGAGATTACAGGGGTTGTGAGCTCCTGAGTAGCACTTACAAGCAGTAAAAGTATAGGGGCAGAGCAATAGATTTCTTAATTAAATATTTCTGATAAGTGCTTCAGGGATAAAACCAGGCCAATACATATACATAAACATTTTATCTTCCAGGCAGATGAAGAAGAACTTGAAGATGAAAAATGTTAATTTCACTTCCACAGCATTTTCAAAAGAAAATTATTACTGGACTTTTCACAACATACAAAGCTGTCATGCTCTGTATATACACAATGTGAATCGTAGTCCCTGGATCAATTTGGGGCATTTTTTGTAAGAGCACAGCTTATCTGACTGGTATGGCAGATAAAAAGGTGTACCATGAAATACCAATGCCATGATATTCAGTTTTGGGGTTGAAAAATATAAGATCCATACACAGTGTGTCTCTACAAGATGTGTTTCAAATCATAGATTTGACTCAGATTTAGATGTCTAGTTGTGAGGCTCTGCCTCAGATCTCATTACAGCTAGTGGGGTTCTAGCCAATGAAGTGAGAGGAGCCTCCAGAGACAGCAAGCAGCATGTAACAGCTTATTTGAGATGCCCTGACATATATTTTCTGGCCTCCATCTTCCGTTCAAGTGGGTTTAGGTCTCCTTTATGTCCCACCTGCTTGTCCTGAATATGCCATGTCATCTCAAACCACATTAACTGTGTCTTTCTTAGCCTGAGCTGAATTGCTGGCTGGGTTCTGCTGCCTATGTTGACTGCTTCAGTGGGTATAATGCAAGCTTGAACCGGCTCAGATAGATGCACCTTAATTTAAATGTCTCACTTTGTACAAAGAATCCCAACTTTAGTTTTTTCCTTCATTATTCAGGTCTGACACAGGATCTCCATAAATCTGTGGAGCACAATGGTCAAGGTCAGGATTTAGTCAATGCTCCACAAGTCATGGCAATAAGTAGAATGAGTGTGCTGCAAGTATTTAGTCCACACTACGTGGTTAACAATACTCATGGAATCAATTAGGCTAAGAAACAAATTTATTCATTTCCAGAACTCCTTCCCTCCAGAAAACAAGGAACAAACCAAAAAAACACAGATACACCCGAAATGAGAAGAGCAGAATCTGATACAGTCCTAGACAGGCCCAAATCTGCCTGTGTTTGAGGGTATCAAAGCTTCAACCAGTCTACATCTCACTGAAAATAGTCCTTGATCTCACTTCTCATGTGAGTTCCTGCTTCTCTTCCAGAGGGTGCTGATCTTTTAACTATATCCCCATCCCATTTTTTTATATTTTGCATAATTAAAACATCTGTAGTGTGCCGCTGAAATGTGGCACCCAGAAAAGCTCATTTGGATTTGGATGTAAGTCACCACAAGTTCTTAGAGTGGGGTTTTTTTAGGTTTCTCAGCATCTTTCGATTTCATATTTGTATCCTGCTTACATGGTGAGTAGGAAGAGACGTTTTGCCTTGGTTAAATTGCATCATTCCTAATGTCAGAGGACATTTTGAGGGCAGCAGTCAGAGGACATTCAGAGACTCAGGAGGGTGAGGACAGCAAATTTCTCCTTCTGAGGTACAACTGCCAGTCCATTCCAGGCAAATAGCAGCCTGACAGTCCTGAAACAAGGGACACAGGTGGGTGGAAATTACTTCTCTGAAGTAATAGATGCACAAAATAACTCAGTGTCCATATTTTGTATCCAGACTACTGTTTGTTTAGACAGGTAAAACAGATGGCTTATTCAGATGAGTTGGCTGACAATGAAGGGAAACTCTTCCTAGATTCCTACTTGGAGGCAGATTCTTTTTGTACCGGCAAACAAATTATTTTATCCCTTTGCTTTCTCTAATCTACCTCCCAATTATTTCATGGGAGTATTTTGAAGCTCCTTCACTTGATTCAGTGTAGTCATCAACTGCAGTTTACCATGACTTCACTCCAGGGAAGCATTGGCCTTTTGTTTCCAAAACACTCTAGGAACCTTGTTCACAATGTTTCAAAATACTAAATAAATGATGAATCCACCATCTAAAACATTACAAAACTGATCATCCAGTGAATCATTCTGCTTTTATGTGAGAGAGCTCATGTTGAAAATGTGTCATATCAGTATTTATTATGACCTCTGCAAAAAACAATTCAAAGCAAATACTTTAGAAAATTCATAAACAACAAAAAATAGGTAGGTTTAGGTTCATTGTGACCATGATATTATTACAGTGATAGTATTGATAGCTGTTTTCACTTAAAATGTTGTATATATTATGGAAAACCCTAAGCCCTACAAAACAAATTTTGGAGACATAATATGGGACAACAAAGAAAGAAAAAGTTTCACAGTCAGAGAGAGATGAACATTGCTAGAGATAAGAATTGCTTGCTCTGTTAGTAATATCCTCTCTTCTTCTTCCCATTGCTGTGAAGGATCCAGATATAATTTGGACAATACAAGGAAGACTACATCATGGTTTCTTCAATGCATACAGGAATCCATGGGTTTATATTGTTTAGGGTGTTGCCAGACAGTTTTCTTGCATTTCTGGAGCTCAGAACTGATGCTTCAAAGTTTCATTTTCTTAGTTTAACTGATAGTCAGATGGTGTGACGGACCTGAATGTAGTATCAAATCAACATTTATTCAAATATTATTCAGATATTAGAATCATCTTAGAGCATTGTTATGCCAACCTCAATTAAAAATGTGTCCATTACAAATTGCTGAGGCCAAAAGAATTGTTGGAGTAGGCATGGGACAGACTAAGCAATCTAATTTTACTTACACATCACCTTTGTTTCATTGCAACGTCACCTAATACATTATCAGTCACGATCAGTGAATGAGAACACTGAGGTCTACAGTGCTCACACGAAGGATATCTCTTGGAACAATTAGATTTTGAACTCTCAATAGCAGGAATCAGTTATCTATAAAACAAATGGTGAGTCCGGATTAATGTGACTTTTGAGCTGTACTTTAACCAACAGTTAATTGATCTAATCACAGCAGATTTTAATTTGCTCCTGCATCCACAGTCATGTCACATAATGTTCACCAGCTCATGTGACGTCACCATTTCAGAGAGATTTCAGTGGTGTCCACCAAGAAGTTATGTTTTCCAGGCCTGTATTTTCAATCACTCAAAGGGAAAATATTCGTTATAAATACCACTGTTGGAAGAGTTGCACTAATTTGTGCTGCACAGGGAGCTAGCTTTGAATCTGTGGCATCTATTCTGCTACGCTACTGTTTTACTTGAAAGTCACTCAGTGTGAACGGGGTAATGGCTTTTACTCACAAATTAATGCATAACACCTGGGGAAAGATATTTTTAATCAGTTTGCCTCATGTTCCAACTGTTAAGTAATTCTCTGTTTACTTTGTGCACTGATCATAAATTTCTGGGAAATACTGATTACCTTCAAGCTTCCATTAGGTAGGTTTGAAGAACAACTGCAGGATTTTCAAGGAAAAAGGCTGACGCCCACTGAGTTTCAGAACGGCTTGGTTGCCTCTGAATTTCTATCAAAACATTAATCTCAGTGATAACATGATTGAAAATGTATGGTACTGGAGATCTGCGTATATGCTCTTATGGTAACCCTTCATCAAGGTTGTTTTGCATAACCTCTATTCTTTCTACTAACAGAGGGACACACGTGTGTCACAGATTAGAAGAGTCTAGGGTCTTTTTTGATTTTTACCTCCTAGGCAATTGCTTCTTAATTTTAATGTAGTTATGTGGATAGAAAAAACAATGCAATTATTTCATGACAAGTCTGTTGGGACCAACACAACATTGCCTCTGAAGAACTGTGTAGGGCCAACTGCCTTTGACCCGTGATACTTCTGCTGATTTATTCAGGATCTTTGTTTTGTGCTTTTCAATTTATTGTCTGCCATGTATGGGAGGAACTTGTTCTCAAAATCCAATACACATGACTGGCAATGACAAAAATGCCTGTAAATTCTCTCCTCCCTAACTTTGTTTCTACCCTTGCCTCCAGGTTTATTTGCTTTAGAGGAATTAACTTCTCCGTAAGAAGTAGCATGAATGTGAAGAAAGATGAGGATGTAAAGATTTTTCGCAGATCAATCTGAAGTTGCAGTTAATGGAGATCCTAAAAAATAAACAGAAGATAATTTCTCCTGGGTCTTTGGTTTTACAATACTTGTAGAGCAAACTGATAATCTCAGAAATATCTGAGTTACCGGACCCTCTGGTGAGAGACACCAAAGCATTTTTTTGCCTCCAGAAGATGAATTTCTTTCCTGTATCAAGTGCCTATATTCACTGTCTACTACATCAGGTGTTAGCACTCGTACATCTGTGACAGGGTACTGGTACAACACAGTCCCAGCTCCTCTAAGTAAATAAAAGAACATATGGTTTCTGCTTTTTTATACAGATGTCAGAACAACTCTGTGTTAGATTACATTTGCACCCTCATCTGCATCTTCATATCCCAACTCTGCTCACAGGATGCTCAGTACTTATTTCCCTGATTTCCCAGCAAGGCCCACAACAGTGGTTTTAGTGACCACAGTAATGCAAGCACTAAAGCCCCAGATGGACTTAGCAGACCAAAGGTAATCAAGGTCAAGGTCTGCCATACCAGGCCAACTAGTCACTAGTTAAAGACCTGATATTAGTTACTTCAAGAATACCTCAAGTTAATATATTTCAGATTTAGAGCATTATTTCTTCTGTTGAGTTCCTGAAAGTCTTAAAAAGCTGTTTTGAGTTTATAAGTTATTTAAATTACTTTAATAAGTGAGAGCTAAATGACCTGTTTGTGCACTGTCAATGACAATAAAAAGAGATTACACTCCTAGGCATTTGCTTTAGCCTTTCCCGTTCATACTGTAAAATATATATTAACCATTAGTATTTCTGTAGCTTATTTCTGTGTCATTTATGAAATTCAGTAACAATTGAAAGTCATAAATACATCAATGTAACCTAAGCATTCAGCTCCAGAGACCAATCACAGATCAGTTCTTCATATATTATTATTGGCAAATACTTCCAAGGACTGAAGGCTTTGACCTTTATGAATTCATGCAAATCTATGAAACTCAACCTATTACATCAAAGTTTTCAACAAGAAATATTAGTTCCACTGCAAGTGAATAAAATATCCTTGAGGTGTCTCTAGGTAGGAATTTTATATTTTTTTCAACTTAGAGATTTTTTTATGGTTAAAGATCATAGAAAATCACTACCACTGGAATCAGTGTTCATTTGAACCCTGCTCGGCAAGTACCCTTCTCTTAGATGTCTCCTAAAGGTTACAATGTGAAGAAGGTACTAAGACTGTCCATCATTATGTCTAGTGTGGGATCTTCTGTTTCTTTTCTATCTCTCTCTTGTATCCCCTGGAAGGGTTAAGTTTCCAGAAAAAGTGTTTGTCTTTTGTTCTTTGTTCATGTCATACTATCACAAAAGGCTCATACGTACTTCAGTAATGATGCCTTTCATTACAGTAAAATTTGGAAAAATTCCCTAGAGGAAAGTACAATTAGAGCAATAGAGGGACACAATGTCTTGGAACACATTGTTCTGAGGTGGCAGGAGATGGATTCTGTGATGAAACCGTGAGATGCATCAGCCATGTGCATCAGTAGCAGTGAAGTGAGTTGGGAGGCAGTATGGCTTCCCAAAGTATATATCCCACTAAGCCTCCAGAAGTACCTGGGTTTCTCTTAGGTTATTTTGCATTCACATATCCTCTGCAGTTGCCCAGTACTCGACCACATTAAAATAACACTTTATGCCTGTCTTTTAACAATGGAGTTGTCCCCTGCTTTACTCCCAAATCAAGTCTATTGACATTGACTGTCACTAAGTACCTGAAGACTGCACTGTACTGAAAAGGGTGAGAAGCAGCACTGGTGTGGATCTCTGAGGCTTCAGGAAGGATTTTAAAAATTAGGATCCCGAGCCCACATGGAGCACCGTGACCATCCTGAGGCCCAGGCAGAAAGCTGGAGTTCCCAAAGGATCTGTTCTACATGGAGCTTTTTTCAAGGGTTACCAGCAGATCTCCTGAGTGATGACAAAGGGAAGGAAAACTGCTACTCACTTTCTTGTTTTCTCTTCTGATTTCAGAACTGTTTGATAGCCTTGAAAAGAGATGAATGCTCTCAGATCCTGGGCCCATGCTGAGAACTGCCTGGGTGGTAAGTCCTGATGGTTGGATGGATGTGGAAGCTGTCACACCTGCACGGCTGCTCTGGGAGGACAAGTCTGGTACTTTGTCCTTTTCTTGTTAATAGATTTTTGGTTCAGTTCTTCCTATGATTCTCTTTGACTGAACACTTCAGAAACATGCATTGAAAGATATATCAGAAATAAATGCGCAAATGGCAGTTCATAGCTAATCACAAACACATGGCAGCTGTGTAGGATGCAGGAAAAATAGAAGATGAGTCACTGTTGAGGAGGAGCTTTTTGACATTTGGTGTCGCTTTACATCTAGAAAGTGTGGCTACCTTTGAAAACGCAGATGAGATCATGCACTTCTCCCTCATTAAGCCTGTTATACTGCTGACTCTCCTTCTGCTCCAGGCTTGATTACAGAATCACAGAATCATCTCGGTTGGAAAGGACCTTGAAGATCATCCAGTCCAACCATTAACCCAGCACTGGCAGTTCCCAACTACACCAGATCCCTCAGCTCTATGTTGACCCTGTTTTATTTCTGTTTATAAGCTGTGCTGGTAGTTGGTAGTTGTTGACTACCAGAGACAGTAGCCTAGCAAGGCTTGGTGTATCCATGCATCTATCCCAGACAACAATCTCAAATGGTCTCAAAATACCTATTAATAATCTTGTCTCCCGTACAGCAAAAACTTGATTTATTAAACTTCTTTTCGCCTATTTGAGTTTGAGTGATGTTTGTTCATTGAGATGCTCCTAAAGGGGATACCATTCTTGTGATCTTACCTTGTAAAGCAATTTTGCCTTGTAAAGCAGTACTTGAGCCTTCAGTTAAGCAGTCAGACAGTAAAAGACCATTGCAAGATGGGAAGGGAAAGTAGGAAAAACATTTAAAGTGCCCTTCTTCATCGTATTTTTTCATTGGCGATAAACATAAATGAAAAACACTGGGAACTATGCAATCTTTAATATCCCACAGGGACTTCTACTCGTCCTTTGAACTAAACAACATTTAATTGCCCCATTTCAAGTAGTCCTTTTCTGTAGAACAAAGAGCTCACCTAGACAAATAATCAACCCACCAAAAGGGGTAGAGGGAAAAAGTTATTTTCAGCCAGATCAGTAAACCTGATGACAGCACAACTGCACATAGCATGAACACAAAGGCAGGTCAAAGCACGGGATGTGCCTGAGATCTGGAGGTGATAGGTTTGATCCTGCTGCCCAAAGATATTTATGGGAATGTGGTCTGTATATCATTGTATGAAACAGAATTGGTACAGCAGTAAGTGAGAAATCTTCTGAGAGCTTTGCTGGCATTTGTAATAAAGCATATTTCAAGCTGTAGATGTTTATCCAATAAAGTTATTTATTGCATGGAAGTTACCCCCGAAGGGGCTGTATTACATATCCTGACACAAAGCATCCCAGCTTTCTAGATTCCTGACATGAAAGACGGGCAAACACTGTGCAGAACGCTTTTATCCTGTCTGTCTTTCAACTGGACTAGACATGGACAGGGAGTAATGGTGAATGCTGGAATAGGCGTCCCAGGACAGGCAAGCCCACTGAAGGCACTGCGAGTGGGAATTTTATTTTCTTTTAATTTTGTTTTATTTCATCAGGAAATAGAAGCTTTGTGCCTGTTCTAGCCATCATTGCAGGTTTAAGTAAGCTGTGCAGAGCATAGCTTGTCTAGCCATAAATTTTATTTTGGATATCCCCGACATAGCAGGTAGTATCATGAGATGTTGAAGTTTTGAATGGCAATTCAATTCATCTCTCCATTTTGATTGAAAGTTTACAAGATGAACTAGAGCTTACAAAAAGCCCTTCATGTAGTCATAAAATCTGCTTTGATGTACCTTACTAGCTATCTTGGTGGAAACTCATTTATTCTCTATCTTCCACCTTGTACCACACATCAGTTGGAAGTAGTCTTGTGGTAGACACTTTAACCTGATGAACTGCCAATGCGTAAAAAAATAATTATGGTAGAAGCTCTTGAGTGAAGCGACCTCAAATCTCAGAAAGCCTGACCCCGTCCTGTGTTTTTACGATCTCTGGAAGAGGTTTTCAGAGAAAAAGGGAAAAAAAAATTTAAAAAAATTATGCATCTTTCATTCCTTACCAGCAAAGTAAAATTTCAAGGTTAATGTGGTGCTTCAGAACCTTGCTGAGCAGGAAAAACGGCATTTGCCACACATCTCTGACATAGTGTTCCCTTGTGTTGCTTTATATCTTTTCGTTTTTGATCTTTCTCACTTTTTGCTCACTTCGTTGATGAATGAAGATCTCTTGGTCTGAAAGGCAGGTTAGAAAAGATTAAGGGGAAAGGGGGAATGAAAGAAACTAGAACACAATTTCTCCACATTTGCATTGCATAAAAATGTGCCCTCTGGGTGACACAGGAGACAGTATTACACAAGCTGTCACATTTTTTAGCACTGTCACAGTTTCTTCCCATGCAGCAATGACACTGCTCTGCTATCACAACATGCTCCAGTAAAAGATAGACACAGTGGGTTTTATTTATATCTGTATTTAAAACAGTTTCAGGAGAAAACTAAACCAAAACAAAGCAAACTATTGCAGATCTACAATAACCAGGCATTTTTATGCTCCCACTTAGAGTGACATGCAGATTAAAGGGTCTGGAAAAGAATAAAGTAGGGGAAAAGGTACAGAAGATGACTGAGATAATTTTTTTTCTGAAAAATATTGTATTCTTGGTCTCTCAGGTTATTTCTACATCCTCTTCTATGAAACATGAAATCACTGGTAGTAAGGAATTTCCCTTCTTATACATTGACGTACTTCAAGTATGACTACACCTTTCCTTATAGGTAAAAAGTTAACGGGGTAAGGGATTGAATTTATTTGACCATAGTCCATGGAGACTTCAGCCAGCTGTTGGTAGCAATTAGGGCACAGGGTTGGGACTCAACAATGTGTCACTGAAAAAAATCATTTAAAGATTAATTGCTCAAAGTGTTTTGTAGATTTGACGGTGCACAGCACCTGACATGAAGGTGCCCTCTGTTTTGAAAGAGCCTTAGGAGCATGCTTTAGCTTTCATCGTGCCCTTATCATGACTCTACAGGCCTTAAAGACAAGAAGGAAGGAATAGACAGTTTGATTTTTCAAAAATTGCTGAGATCTGTTGTGGCAAAACCTCATATTTCACAATTTTACATGTAAGATGATCTGCTACTTCTACAGGTGCATCACCCTTTCCTGACTTTGGGGCCAAAAGCCTCTGCTTTCTCTTACTCTAACACTTGTCTGCTCTGTATTTGTAACTAGCTAAGAGCACGCTTGCCCCAGACTTTCACAAGGGTGTTCATGTTAACCTGTAAAATCAGAAATAATAGTATAATGGTACTTCCAGCCAGCACAAGCAGAAATCCTTTGGCAACTGTGAGATGTTGAGGAGTTGGGTTGCAAGTGTGTAGGACAGAGAGGGGGTCGACAGGAAGACTATGGTCCCCAACCAGGTGCCACATCTCTTGCTCACCTGCAACAAGGGTATCTCTGGGAGTCATGGCCATGTCTTTGGGCTCTGTGTCCCCGTCAAAGGCTGCTCCACTGAATTGTTTTCAAGCAAAAACAAACCTAAAGCATTAAAAGAGTGGTTAATGATAAGGTGGCAGGCAATGGTTCCCTTAACAAAATAATGAAATGAGAGGGGAATAACACTTTCTATTAGTCCTAGCTGGAGTTCACTTCTATAACTGCAATGACCAGAACAGGAGACCTTGTTTGTATTCAGCACAGCCCAAAAGCTTGTAAAGAAACTAAAAGTTCTCTACATTTTCCTGTGTCTGGGTCTCACTGCCCTCTTTCCTGCACAGTTAAAAGTGTTGCTACTCTAGTCCACACCTCTTGGCAAGGAAGGTTTTAATGTACCAGGCAGATACCAAAATGGGAAATAACCTTTAATGTAACGTCACGTATCAACAGCTTTCCACTGGCAGGTTTCTATTTTGAGGTTGCGAATCAAGTTGAACCTGTTGGGTCTGTATTTGTTTAATCCAGCTGCTACCAAAATGGTGACAAGGAACAAGACATAAGGCAACTAGCTATTGACATTCAGCACATGATGAAATGGAGATGGGGCTGCTGTACGAGGATAAAAGGGAGATGAGGCGACTGTACTGTTTCTCAAAAGAGAGGTTTAACAGGCTGCGTGTTCATCTGAAGAAACGGGGAAAATGTTTACTTTAGAGATCTCCAGAAGCAGGGTTCAGATGAGACCCACCCATGGGTTTATTTAAAGGAACTGTCTGCCCTGTAATTCTTCAATGGTGGATTGTTTGTCTGAAGCAACGTGTTTCATATCAGGCTGAATCTCCATCTTTGCTGAAGTCCAGTTGTGATTTTACAGCTTTGAGTAACAACAGGGACCAGTGGGTGTAAGGCCAAGTTGGTCATATTCAGCCCTCCTAACATGATGTGTCAAATAAAATTAGGTACTGCTGGAGTATGTAAAATTAAGAGAGATGGATGATTGAAATATCTGGAGTATGATTCAACTGTGAAAACATAGATGTCTGTCATAAAGGTGGTGTATCTCAGCTGTTTCTCTGGGACTCCCTTGGGGCTCCCTAGTGCTGTGAAGGGGGTCTAGGCCACAGTTCATCCCATCTTAAAATGTATAACCAAAAATAGACCCACTGAGCTGCAACCCAGAAGTTTACATTCCTTTCCATTGACAGGGGAGACCAGGCTTCACAGGTTAAATGTCTGTTACAACCGGTGAATGCTACATGAGTTGAATATAACCACTGTAATCAGGGATGCTTTAAGTAATCAAGGAAGATGAACAAGCACATCATCTGAATAGATTATCTGGATATGACCTTTATTCTTCTTCATTCAGCGTACATGAAAGCCAGGCTCTGACAAGCATGGATAGCAGATGGGCTAAAAGACCTGTTGTTGTCTTGAACTTTCATGTCACTACAAGTGCCTGAATACCTCTTGTGTATCACAGTCGGAGTGTGACTATGACTGCTGATCTGATGACAGCAAGCAGAAAGTTTACTTTGGTTCAGGCAGTGTAAATTTACTGGGGAGAAGAAGTCTTGCAGAGAATATCATTATGAAGTATGGCTCTGTGACTGAAGTTCACAAGAAGCTGCTTTCATGAAACCGAAAGCAACTGTGGAACTTTATAAAAATATATCCCCTTGATAACTTCTTGCTAATGTGAACGTCTGATAATCAAATTGGACAGTCATGTCCTCAGTCAAAGGCCATGGACAGCCTGTGCCCCTCTTTTGTAGTCAATAATAAAAAAAAAGAGTAATTCAACATTTAAGTAAGAACCTTCCTATTTCAGAACAAATATTAAGTTGAGGAATGGGAACTCCTCAGGGATTTTTTTTAATTAAATAGTCTGCTTTCTCTCTCCCTCTTGTCTTTTTTTTTAATTGCCAAACATCTTAAATAAGTCTGGTGTGACAGGAAGAGAGCCTGTTGAAATGACAGTGGCACAGCGTGTGGAGATGAAGGGGAAAAAAAAATAATCCTCCAACCTGGTTTTAATGAAATAAAACATTCCTTTAATGCCAGCTGGCTAATTAGTAACAGCAACAATTTCTACCATGCAGCATAATTATCAGAAACAAGGCCAGAGGGGACCTCACAAATCCCATAAGAACAAATATTCTCTCTGTCACACAGAAAAAGTTGCCAGGTAGAGAAACGGGAAAGATAATCGTGCTTGTTAGCGCTTGTGTGCAGTGGCTCTATGTCAAAGGACACATTTCCCACACTTGGGGGGGGAATATCTCCCAGGGTAGGACTTGAACAGCAGCAGCTAATCTGACAGCAGGTGTCTGAAAGTTGTCGTGGTCCTGCACATCTGTGAGCACCTCGAGATGCCGTGGATACCTGGTTTCCAAATCACCCGCTGCCTCCATCAACGCCAATCACTCAGATGGACGGAGCTGGCTGGGGACTGGGTTGCATCCCCTAAACTGAATGAAGCATGTGTCTGCTGCATGTCATAGTTAACTCCCAGCCATCACCACCCGTTAGGATCTTGCTTTGACTTTTCAAACATCACCTTTCGGAATAAACATTTCATGTGATAGACGTGATCCTTCTCTGGGCACCAGGAGCACAGAGCGTGACAAAGTTTTGAGGTTTCCTGACAAGGTTCAGTGTGGCAGATTGGGCTCAAAATCACTGTACAAAATTTCTCAACTGATTCAAATGTACTTTCACTGCTAGATATATCCTATCAGGAACATGTTTTGTATAGTATTTGTACAGTAGCATATGTTTGGTCAACAAAAAACCTTTTAGCAATATGATGCTAATATATTTGGGCATATATATCCCAACATGTTTGCTCCAACAAGCTTGACCCACAAGCATTTTTTAAAAATTTACTAGTTATAGATATCCATTTCCCCCTCCAAATTCCATTTACTTTCTAAAAAAACATAATCATATTTTTTATTTTTTAAGAAGCTGAATTTAAAACTACATACTTGATTGCTGAAATAGAGTTGTTTTTCACAATTTCTGGTTCACTGCAGATGGTGAAAATTTGTGTTCTAGCTATATCAGAAAACAGTTTTGAAAATCTTCAGTGTAGCAACAGAATCTGTTTTTCATCTGATAACGTAGTGATGCCTTTGTTTGGAATATATAGTCTATTGTGCATCTTGCATCTGAACAAAAATATTTAAAGTAATATTGAAGCTGCAGTTAAAATCATTCAAAAGTCTGAAAACACTGCAAGTGTTTGTCTGTGCAACATCAGCTTCCCTTTCTGTCTGATGAACTAAAATTCAACCACGTTTTTTAACTGCACTAGTACTTTTTTCAGCAGGACAGTGCTCTTATTCAGTGTACTGGTGCTCTTTCACATGGGCAGCTCATCAACATCTGGTTTTACATTACTTTTGCCTTAACTTGCTGTCTTATTTACTGAACCCTTCTCAAATCCTCCAGGGTCTGAAGACAGAAGTGTATTAACTTCTTCCAGGTTCCTGTCACCACAGTAACTGAGAACTGCACAAACATGAAAGGAATTATTTTTCATAGTCGTGGTAAGGTGAGGTGCTGCACTGATCTACACTTACACTGATCTACACTTTCAGATAGGAAACTGAGACACAGAGAATTTAAGATTAATAAAAAACAAGTGAATTCAGTGCTTGATCTGATAGGAAAAATGTTAGGTTGACTACCGGTAGCTGTAACCAGTGATGTTAGAGACATCATTAGCTGAGCTGGTCACCCTGGACTCCTTTCTCTCCTTGGAGAGGAACAGGCATTCTAGAAGATGCCTCTTATGACATATTTTAGCTGTTGACTTTTGGACACCCTGACTTGCAATGTGTTCCTCTGTGTCTCTATGTCGTACATCTCCGTTGACTAAAAATGATTTTTTTATATTCACCTTTTCAGGTGTATAGATTTATAGAGAAAAGGACAACATCTGTTCAGATGAATCCAGCTCAATGAAGCAAAAAAAACCATCCCAGAGACAGTCTATGTGCCTATACAATCCTGTTTTATTTTCAGCATGGTCCATTGTAGGCACTGAATATGTTCAAACCCAGAGCCTAAGACTTATGCCAGTTCCTCAGCTGAGGATTTGGTTGAGTCAGACCATTTTACTGCCCTACTTTCTCCTCAAGATTTTGAAGCCTTTGGTGAAGGGAGAAGCCTGTGGTTCCCTAATCCAGACACTAATTACAGTGTGTGCCTAGAACACTTTTTTAGAAGATGTGTATTTGAGGCCATGAAAATGAGAAGGACCTGGGATCCCGGTGCCTTATTTTGTAAGTGCATGCTTTAAGCATGAGGCTGTCATATACGAGGTGGGCTCCAGCATGGCTGGCTTGATCTTTCTTGGCTGTACTCTGAAAGTGTGGTTGTCACTGCCTCTTCTGAGAAAAGGATTCCCAGCTCTAGAGACCACCATGTCAAAATCACTTGCTTACAGCATTGTGTGAAGTGCTGATGTCTGGAGAGGGACAAGTTTAAGCTATGTCCCTCTCCCAACTCCAGTCTACTTTGTCCTATTAGTTGGCTTACTACAGATCTTAAAGTACATGGAGGTATTTTAGTCTCTCTTCTGAGGTGTCAAATTTTCCTTATATATTATACATGGAGTTTTCATGTCCAACAGCAAATCTGGACTGTTAGAGGAAGGTGTACAGAGATTTAGGCTGGACAGGATCTATTTGCAGTGGTTGAAATGTTCCTCCTGCAGCCAGCAATGCCAAGGAGCAGGATTTCATCTCCCTGTTGTTCCTACTAATTCTGTTCCTGGGGAACTGTGGGATGGCTGAGGATGTTTTGCAGTGCTGGAGTTGCTCAGGCTCAGATGTGGCCGTGGATGGCAATCAGAAGTGAGTGATATGCAATTGCAGTGTAAATGGGGTGTAAATTCAGGCTTGAGGCTATGCTCAAGTTTATTTGAATTGTTTGTATAAATTCAACATATTTGTATAAATAATGGTGTAATTTCATTGCCACCAGTGGTATAGCAACCTTCTGGCTAATTAATTCTGGTTATATCTCTACCCCTGGAAGAGGGACACTTACTACAGCAATTTCTTTTCAGTGGGTGTGAAAAATCCATCTGAAAACACATATAAATTTATTGGCCTCCAGAGCTGCTGTCTTCATTACTGCTTGGTACAGAACCAAGCTCTTCCTTGCATAGTGTCTCTCTGGGCTCCTGGACCTTTCCCTCCTTGCCTGCATAGGGTCCTGTCTCTGTCTACATCACAATTAAAAGCTGCTGGTTCCAGAACTGCTTCTACTGGAGCACTAAGCCTAGGCTATTTCACAGAAGCTAGCCACCACTATGTTTCTGATAAAATCCACTGTGTGGTTACGTGAAACACTTTTTTTGTGACTGTTAACTGCACAAAAATCACTGTTGTGCTTTGTCACTGTCATGTCTGAAGCTCATTCACCCATAAGCCAGTTTATGGCTTTTTCTTGACCTGTGGCATCTTCTGCTAGCACTACGTTATGCCATCAATGAATCTTTCTGGCTCACTGGGTGATAGAGCCAGCAAATTCATCACACTCATTTTCCATGCCTGAGGTCAGATGGATCCTTCTAATTGCATATTTACCTGATAAACATTTACAGCCCCAAATGTTAGTTATTAACAGAGGAGGTGGTTGGTATTTGTACTAGAGCACTAATTAAATGCTCATTTCCAGTACAGAATACATGTGTATTTCCCAGAGCACAGTATGAATTATGGAAGCGAAAAATTTCAGAGAACAGAAATATTTACTGAGGGAATATTTTTTCTGAGACTTCTTCCTATTTCCTTCATGGCAAAACACCTCTGGTTCTTAATAGAAAATCATCTTGTTTATTGCTCTGTGTTTAAAATAATGAAGAATATTTCTTTCTGAAATGTAATTGCTTGGAACACTAACACAAAAGCCATTTCAAGGCAGAATGGTTTTCTGGCGTGTGGTCTATTTGGTTTTCATAATGTAACTAGGAGCTAAAAATGTGCCAAGGGAAAAAAAAAAAAAGACGGTATAAAACACAAAAGAGAATGGAAACACAAGTACACATGAATTTTTTTTCTCTAACTGCGGTGGTTTCACCCTAGTCAGCAACTAAGCACCGTGCAGCTGCTCATTCACTGCTCTCCCACCTCTGGTGGGATGGGACAGAGAATTGGAATTAAAAAAAAAAAAAAGGAAAATGAAACTCATGGGTTGAAATAAGAACAGTTTAATAATTGAAATAAAATAAAATATAATAGAAATAATAATTATAGCTGTAATGAAAAGGAAGATAACAAAAAGACAGAGAAATAAAACCCAAGTAATGCTCAGTGCTCACCACCTGCTGCCCAATGCCCAGTCAGTCTCTGAGCAGTGGTCACCCTTTCCCCCCAGTTTATGTACTGGACGTGATGTCCTATGGCACGGAACAGCCCTTTGGCTGGCTCAGGCCAGCTCTCCTGGCCGTGCTCCCTCCCAGCTTCTTGTGCACCTTCTCACTGGCAGAGCATGGGAAACGGAAAAACCCTTCGCTTAGGATAAACGCTGTTTTGCAACAACTAAAATGTCAACGTGTTGTCGACATTGTTCTCACACTAAATCTAAAACACAGCACTGCACCAGCTACTAGGAAGAAAATTAACTCTATCCCGGCCCAAGCCAGGACATTAATAGAAGTTGTGGGGAAGCAAATATTTACAACAGCAGGAGAGAAGACGTCACAATAGTCTGCTCTGTTGGCTAGTTACCCAGGCATGTGCTTTTACAGGATGATTATTCACGGAGTAAATCTGAATCACACCATTCATTATTTGATTTCCCTCCTCACTTTGATTGAAGTATTTTGAATGTATTCTTTTATCCAACTATGCTGACTCTTAGGGGCGTTGCCCTGAAAAGGCTTTAATGGTGTATCACCTAGTAGATACCTCAAGGATGGTCTATGCTGGACCAAACAGCCGGGACTGCAAACTTCTCATCATTAATTAGTTTCCACAGACACTCACAGAGTCTTAGGAAGTAATGTGGCTTGGTTAGTCACCTTGGAAAAGCACTGTATGAGGTCAAAGGGTCTAATTAACATCTGTCCAGAAAGCTGAATCAATCCTTTCAGGCTAATGAAGTCTTGCTGAAGAGGTGTAGTTATGAGATGCTGGTTATGAGATTCTGCTCTGTTTGCATTGTCAACATCCATTTTAAGATCTTTTTTGGCAACACTACAACGCATGTTTTCATTGACTCCCTCTTTCTAAAGAAAAGGCATTGCTTAATACACATCCCTTGCAGCATTTGCAGGAGCGGTGGAGTGGGTGCCTTCTGTTGGTGGGGTTTTTTGACATTCCGGAGCACACCTTGCGAGCTGGAAACTGATGAAGCTTTCTGTATCCTAGAAACAAACATTAAAATTTACAACACTAAGTTAAAGGGGTAACAACCCTTGAAGTTAACAACAGACACTGTATTGGACATTCAACATCCCACAAGTAGGCAACAGCTTTCAGCTTTTTTTGGGGAGAACGCTGTAAGTGTCCTAATTATTTCATGTTTACATAACAAAAGTGAAAACCACTGTATTAGCTTGAAACAATCAAGGATTTAAGAAATCAACTTATAGTTATCTATTTCAGAGTCATACCAGAGCCCTTTGGTTCCTGCTTTTACTCATGCAGAGCGTGCTGGAAATTTTTGCTCTCAGAAGTGTGGAAGCTCTCAATATTATTTCATTGTACAGATAAAGGTATTTCAGGAAGGTATTATTTCCAGAATGAGATTCAAATCCCAACTAATTTTTTGTCTGAGAGAGTGAATTCATATTTCACACTGCTTACGTGGGTTAAACATTTCCCCACATCAGCAGTTAGTAAGTACCTGAAAAGTGAAGAAAAACATTTTGAGTACGTGGGCTGGTGCCATCTGAGGACAACGGAAGGAAACGCAGTGGTAGCAGGTTGTGAATTCTGACCTGCTCCTGAAATGCCTATTCAAGAAAAGACATCTCTCCATGGCTGGTGGGGGTCTCTGCAAATATAGTAATCTGCTCAGAGGTTTCCCGGAGGGGCCTATTTAAATGAGGCAGTTGGGTCTCATCAGCAGCTTGGTACCACAGCAAAATTCCTTCTGCATGCAGTGCCAGAGAAAACCTTACTGTATGTATTCCCCTCTGCCACTATGTCTCAGTGTAATTAAGTGCAGCCTATCTTGTAAAACAAAGAGATTAATTACTGACCTTCAACAATTAATTATATTCCAGAAAAGGAATAGTTTATATATTGGCTGTAGCGAAAAATAAATATCTCTATTTTAAGTAAGTATAGTCAAGACATGACATTTCCTTAGGAGCATGCTATGGTACTGGACTGCATTTGTTAATTATATCTAATTGAAAGAACAACTAACCCCTGACCAAGAGAAGCCAGGGACAATTTTCTATGTCTTCATGATTGAATGTGTTTGTGCAAAGAAAGCGAAAGTGGAGGAGGCCAACTTACTTAAAATTAGCATGAGTAAATAAAATGTCCCTGGTTTATATACCTCATTTTATTTTATAATCAGGACTGAAATTAGGTATTGAAAGCTTGCAGTCAAGTCTTTACTTTGCCTTGCTTGCAAACTGTGCGGGAACAGGTCTGTTGTTTTGGTTTAGTGCTAAGGCTTTACAGAATCACAGAATCATCTCGGTTGGAAAGGATCATCCAGTCCAACCATTAACCCAGCATTGGCAGTTCCCAACTCCACCAGATCCCTCAGCTCTATGTCAACCCGACTCTTAAACACCTCCAGGGATGGGGACTCCACCACCTCCCTGGGCAGCCCATTCCAATGCCTAATAACCCGTTCTGTAAAGAAATACTTCCTAATATCTAGTTTAAACCTTCCCTGGTGCAACTTGAGGCCATTTCCTCTTGTCTTAT
>ML997661.1:0-54341 GCA_010365825.1 Otus sunia | reverse complement strand
CCCCCAGGTCCCTCTCTGACTGGCAGCTCTCCAGCCACTCCTGCCCAAGCCTGTAGCGCTGCTGGGGGTTGGTGTGGCCCAAGGGCAGCACCAAGCACCAAGTCGCTTGGACAACAGGCCCAAGCCAGAGCTGACCTATAGATGAATCCTGTATATTTTATAACGGATAACCATTGTGCTAGTAGGTATTGTACTAAGTTATAACAACCCACTTATGCTGGAGTAAAAAGTGCTAAAGCGTTGAAATCCTGCAGCCTGAACAACAGACCCCAAGCTGAAGCTGCTAACTTAGCACGTAGTCATTAATAAAATCTGTAAACTCACTAGTGAAAGATGCAACTTAGACAAAATATAACCAGTAGTGAGGAGAGAATGTATCCAACTTTCCTTTTGCAGCCTTATTCAAGGCTGAGAACCCAAGTGTTTGGTCTTGTTAGAAACAACCTTGGTTCCCCCCCCGAGCCCTGGACAGGCTTTGGGTGGGATCCAACAGGAGAATGAAACCAGATATTTCCACTCAAAACAAAGGTGCCAGCTATTCTGGCTTGCTGATTTTTGGGTATATAAGGCTGGACCCACTCACAGCGACTCTGGAAGCCTCACCTATGGGTGGAGGCGCCGCGTAGGATTTCCCACTTGCAGGGAAAGGTTCTCCAAACCCTCGCTGTACCCGGGGCTGCCCAGCGCCTGCGGGGCTGGGGGATGATGATAATACATGCAAGTGGTGATGGATCTCTCTTAACCACTATCCCCTCTCTCTTGTAGTAATGATTTGATGCATTACCCCATATTTTCCTGTTTGATGCTTTAAGTGCACTATTCTGCTTATTCTTATTACATGTTTTCTGTGTTACGTTGTTGCATTATTTGCTGATCACCAGTAAAATACGCCTGCTCTTGTCACTCTGGTGTCTGAGTTTAATTGGTATCCTTAGTATAAGTTTTATAAGTATATAGTTTTGCATTTACATTTCTTTTGCAAGAGATTCACAGGTCCCATGGTGGATACGAACACGGGTAGCTATAAAATGATGAGGAAGGCAGGCCACGATGATGAGATTTAAGGTCTTGCCAAGAACTTCTTCAAAATGAAGAAAGCTAGAAGAAAGACATTTGGTTTTACAGAGGCTGGCTGGTGGACGAAATGAAGATGGGGCCATACCAGTGTAATCAGCATGGACATTCTTGTCCCTTGAGTATCTCATGGTTGCTCCACTTCTTTGTGGCACCATCATCCCTTTTTTCTTGCAACATTTGTGATGATTTTTCAATTTCCATCTTTTAGATAAATTAGGGTATCTCCCTCTCTGTGCTGACTCAGCAACATGGCAGCCTTTCTGAAATGCTGAACTGGATTGAAATCATTATCAAACCCAAGATTTTTAGGGCTGGGGAACTGCCTGCTGAGTCATCACATTGAAAGCACTGATCTGTGGAACAACAGCTGGTTGGAAATTTGCTAGCCCGTAATAATGTCATGGACCATTCATTAGACTGCAGGGAACACAAGAAAATAGGCCCAGAGGACTGTGCAATAAACATTATTATAAGTAAACGCCAGCTGCTGGGAGGAGGAAACCAGCACCGCGGACAAAAATTGTAAAATTGCAAATGTCATTTTAAGAACTGCAAACCTGACAGAAGGACATATCATGGGGAAAAAAAAAGAAAAAAAAAAAAAGTAATAAAGTTTAGGCAATCAAATATTTATGTGTGCTGGAAGGGAATATCCTAAAAGAAATACAAAAGCCTTCTTGTTTATAGTGTGCTGTTTTCATGCTAAACACCCCTCCAGGGATCTGTGCAACCATACTTTTATGAAGCAATTAATGAGTGCTTATTCTTTTTTTTATTTTTCTTACTTGTTAAGTTTGCTGTAATAATTAACACCTGGGATAATCCGAGGATTACCTTCCTGTCTCCACTAAGGTAAGAGGATTATTTCCCATAATTCTACCAGGCAATCTGTACCAATTAAGGTCTTTCCAGTTGCTTCAGTGGATGGAAAAAATTTGATCAACCTTTATGGCAACTGGTTTCAGGCCTTCAGCAGATAAGTCTCTCTTCCTCTCTGTTTATTGTGGAAGAACTTGGCACAGAACTAACCGTTCAACACTTACCCAAAGGCAGTGATTTGTTTTGTGGCAGCATGAGAATTGCTGGGCGTGGTCCCTACTGTCCCTTAAATCCTTCTCTGACAAACCTGGCTTGAGATGCTG
Organism: Otus sunia; assembly: GCA_010365825.1. Lineage (NCBI taxonomy): Eukaryota > Metazoa > Chordata > Aves > Strigiformes > Strigidae > Otus > Otus sunia. The sequence goes on along the minus strand of ML997661.1, from coordinate 52,122 downwards.
GTGGTTGGTAATTTTAAAAGAAATCCTTTCAGATTTTATCTTATTCTTTCTTAACGTAGTCAGCTTCTACCAAAATGCAGATGTGTTAAACATGTGGCCTGGATACATAAACTAATGCTGAAAATGAGACCAAACTATTTAGATTGCTTATAATAATAAAAATAGTAATTAATACATGGAGGAAACCTTGACCTTATTTCTCAAGCAGCAATGAACTTCTCTTGAACATGATAGGTGAATTCAATCATTGAACCTCAACCAACTGCAGCAAGAGCATGTTGAGCTCAGAGCGTTGGTGATCTGTATCGAATAACCCATCATCCTGCAGTCGCTCACAATAAGACAAACATCTATTCATCCCCATCACATCCCAAACTGATAAAGAAAATGTGTAAGCTCACGAAAGAGTCACTTTCTAGTAAAATGTTCCTTTTCCAGTAAAATTTTCATTTCCAGTCTTGGCAATACCAGCTTTTATTCCTGTTATTTGTCTTCTGAATGAGCTGTAAATAAAAACTGAATAATCAGTCAAAGAATAAATGTTTGAAGACGTTAAGGCCTTTGAACGCTTAAGTTTTGATGCTATTCTTGCAAGTATCTGTAGATTTTTAAGTCACACAAACATGTGAACATACGGTCTCATTTGCTTGGTTTTGTCTAAAGAAATTCCCTGTGATATCTTGGTCACAGCCAAATAAGCAACAGGGATGCGCTGTGAGTCCTGAAGGGAAGTAAAATAGGTAAAAATATTCCTGTTCTAAAATCTCCTTTAACTTAATGCAACTTCATGGTTTTGAATGTCACTTTTCTGAGCTAGATTATGGACAAAGCAATTGACCCACTTCATCACTGCAGGTAAAACAGACCCTGTTTCTCTGATCAGCTATGAACAAGGAAATTAATTAATGATTTTATTTCTATTTCAGAAATTTTCTGAAATTTGCTTGTCTTCTCTTGCATTTATGAGAGGGACATGAAAATTTCAAGCCCGTGAAATGTGTAAAATCCGAGCATTTTTCATTTTACTATGAACTGAGATTTACCTCAGTTTTGTAAAGGACAAGAAGTGTGAATGTTATCATACTGTATCAGTGCAAATTGCTTTTCTAGGCAATTAGCATGTGAGGAGGGAGACTATGGGTAGATGCTGGCAGTATCCTGCAGTCATGAAGAAAAAGACACAAATATTCTGTTGTGTTCCTGTGACTAAAAACAAGTACCAAAAAATATTGCACAAACATGGTGTTCTGGTGTCCACAGGAATCGTACCTTAAATACAGTCTCTTAATAAGTGATATTGTTGTTGCATGGCCCTCACCTACACATGAGTACCCTAGCTCAAAAACAGAGCAAAGCACTGTGGTCTCAGGCACTTATAGATCTCTAAGTCCAGAAGATCTATTATATTTGAAGTAGTGAAGGAAAAAATGCTTTGATTTTTTTTTTTTTAACAAGAAAATGGCAAACTTGAATTTGTCACCTGTCTTCAACTTCAGAGGGTTTGAAGGGATTTTGCTGCTGATAAAAAAAGAAAGCTGACTCTCTTTCAGACAGATACCATGTGGAAGTAATTTCAGTTCCAAAAATGGCTGTTTTGGGAACCTCTGAGATTAATAAAAATACAAATAAGCTGCTTTGAAATCTTGACTGTAGCATCATGTGCTAGCATTTTTTTTTCTGTGGAAAACACTGATTTTAACTGGCTTATCTGATATGTGTGCACTGGCTCTAGGAATTTCCTGTCATTTAACCTTAAACCTCTGACAGTTATCTCTCTAATCAGTGGAGAATGATTCATCCTTCTGTGAGATAGATGTCCAGGAAGAGTCAATGTCTAGAATTGCCTGTCTATGCCACTTTGAATGAGGGTGGAATGTACTGATAATTACTTGTGGGATCTTATGAAACTTTACAAAAAAAAAAACCAAAATACCATGAATAGCTTATTTAAAGAAAAAAGAGTGAAAATGTTCCTGTTAGTCAATGGGGATTAACAATGACAAGCATCTTCTTTTAGGAAAATATCCATTTTAGAAAAATAAATGCTAATTAAAAAATTAGCTAGCAGATAAAGAAATGTAGCATAGTCAGTATTTGTCTTGGTAGAGAAATTTAATTTTCCATGTCTTCCAGTCATAAGATTTACAGAATACCATGTCCAACTGGTGAGAAAATGAACTCTTGACTGATTTCACACCCAAGACAAAATAAAACTCTTTTACCACTGCCTTTGCCTATGTTGAACTGAGTGACCAAACCAAAAAGATTTCCCATTAGAATAGTGATGAAAGGAAAATACAGCAATCCGCTGTTTGTACATTTTACAGAGGTATTAAAAAAATATTTCATAAAACTACCCAATTATCTGCAGGACACTTCTTGCTGATTAGGTTTTATCAATTTTCCTGGACATACTAACCGTCCGCAGAGACTCTTCAAGATCAAATTGACTTTTTCTTTGGGGATTTAGAGTAAATAATTAAAGCCTGTGTCCTGTTTTCAATTAAAATGATCAACGTCTAGCCAAGATTCAGAGAAGGTGAATGGAATATTTGGACCAGACTAAACACTTAGCAGATGAGAGTTACAGCCTATTATTTAAGCTGCTAATTCAAAGCCCAGTGAAGTACTAAAAGCTCCCCAGTTGTCTCAGTAGCAGCCTTCTCACTCATTGGCAAAACCCCATGTGCACCAGCAGAGCTCATTTTATCCAGGACACAGTGGAAAGACTCTGACAATATATATAAAAAAAATAGATAAGGCCAGTGTCAGCCCTAGACAGCAATTAAAATACTATAATCAGCAGCACTCAAGGAAATTACATGGGCTGCATCAAAGCTATTGACCTTTTACTTGCCCAGCAAATATTCATCCACCCATGAGGCAGTTGGGGCTTCACCCCCAGGAGTCCTTGGCCCCTGGTTTTGTAGCCGGAGGAAGCTGCTTTAACCACGTGCGTTGGAGTGACACCTTCCTGAGGACCACGTAGTGGGCTTCGACACCTGCAAAGGGTTTCTATTCAGAATGCAAACACTTCCCCTGGTCTGAGAAACCATGACCCAGCAGAGCTGACTGCTGAAAAGAAGTGTTTGGACATATTTCTGTACTCCCTTCTTTGCACAAGGAGAAGACAAGGGTTACACTGTTTTTATGATGAACGGAGGTTGATGAGTCAGATATAGTGACTAAAAGTGCAGCAGTGAGTGACTTAAGGAATCTGAATTTCTCTTAGTAAACTAGTGTGACAGTCTGTCAATTGATTCCTGCTGAACATCAGTACTTCAGATGGTTTTGAAGCAGTGGAAATTAACAATTGATGTTTTAATCTAGTTCTCAGGTATAATCTTGCAGTCCAGGACCTGAGGCCAGGGATACTATCTTTCTGCTTTGTAATTTTAAAAAAGAGCAGCTGAGATTTTCTGAGCTGAAACATGGACGTTTGGGATGGATTTCACTTATCTGAATGCATTGTTTGTTCTCCAGTCACTATTAAAGATACATGGGTGACTAGTGCGGACCCAGACATCAAGTTTTTAAGTCTTTGAAGGTAAAACAGCTGGATGCTATCTTAAATATTCCAGTAGTTAGAAAGATTTCTTAAAATTTTCTTACTCCGTGTTTTGATATTTTCTTCTTTTTCTATTTCTCTCTTCTGTTCTGTATACCAGCGTTCTCCCTCCAAATATGCACAGTTGTCCTATATTATTTTCTATTTATATTTGAATTCTCTATTCTAGCTATGTTCTACATTTATATTTCTTATTTCATATTTAATTTTCTGTATTTCTGTATTACTGGACACACGAAAACCCTTAACTTTACACAAAATATTTAACCAGTTTCCAGAGTAAGCTTAGTTTTTCCAGCTAAACTACCTTTAAAAAAAATGAAGAAAAGGAAAAAGAAGAAGAAAAAATTTTAAAAAAACATGTTTTCCTTAAATAGCTTTATGCAGGTTTCATTAGAAGACCTTAAGTAGCTTTATGCAAGTTTCTTTAGAAGACCTACTAAGAAAAAATAAGATTGAATTATCACATGGCTTTAGCTCTGTTAAATTCAGCCTTCTGAAAAAGGTGTCTCTGACTAATGTTACACCCAACCTCTCTTGACTAACATGGTCTTGGCTGCCCAAAGTGATGACACAAACTTTTTTTCCCTAAATATCGATCTGACTTGAATAGCAGGTGTAATGTGGACTCTGTTTATCTGTGAAGTCACAGCAATGTACAGAGCTTTCCTGTGCCACATGTGTAACATTTTTGTTGTTTCTTTCTTCAGAAATATGAGAGTAGCCTAGAAGGAATAAGACCGGTGTTCTCTTTCCATGCCTGCCTGATTAGGCTTCTGCTTGCTTTTTTGTTTTATTCTATAATAAACAGTGTCTTTCTGATTTACCATTTCTACCGGGAAATGAAAAAGTAATATACATCAAAATTTTTTACAGTTCAAAACTTTGTTGTCATTACACTGTGAAACATTTGGGGTTGTATTAGTTAACTTTAGTAATTATGATATCTCTAAATTGCCTTCTTTCCAACCAGGAAGAGAACACTTAAGAAGAGTCAATGTTTTCCCTACCTCGACGATCATATTTCTTGTAACCTCCTTCTACCATTGTTATTCCATTTTAAATGAGCTGGATATAACAGGAGTAACTTTAGCCAGAGGTTGGCTCTTTATTCTACTCCATTGATTTTATGTACCTGATTACATTTTGCTTCAAATCAGTTCACCACCATCGTAACTCACCAATGAAGTAACTCTTGATTTTTTCCCTTTCAACAATAAAAAACAAACTGTCTTAAAGGCTTCTGGGACATAACTCAAACCCCTGAGTTTTTATGTCCCAACATCTGTGCTGTTCTAGTGGTTGATTATATATCGTAGCCTAATTACAAATATGTATACAGGGGCAAACTCAGATAATTTTAAACAAGACTCACAGAGAATGATAACTACCATTTTTATTTCTGCTTGTAAAATGCTTTACGGATGTCAGGCTTTTGTAACATTGTTTACATTTGAGAATTGCCTGGATTTGATAGTAAAATGGTGAGATTGGAAAACAAGAGCACTGATGCTATTTTTGTATCCTCAAAGGCCATTTCATGCCTCTTTGAGTCCTTGTTACTGCAACAATGACATTATCTGGTTGAAAACATTCAGAGGGTTTATGAAAAGTGCCACCAGGCAAACCCAAATAAAGCCTGTTGCTACACATTTCAAGTTAAAATTACAACTGTAAATCCATGATTGAGAAGCCTCCTCCTTCCTCTTGTCTGCAAAAATATGAGATTTCCTGATCTAGGAAAATACTCTATTTGATTAACCTGCTTTTTATAAAGCATGTTCATTTTGTCTTATTTTTGCAACCTTTGAGATAAACAACCCCATTCCTCCACCTTTGCATTAGTGTGTCTACACTTTGTAGAGAGATGAAATGAATAATTCAAAAAGTCTTTTCCACCTCTCTGCTTCAGACCTAGGGATACACTTTGCTTGTGTCTTCTAGAATTCTTAGTCTCCAATTTCTTCCTGTTAAATAATTTTTTATTTAATTTTACTTTCAGAGTGACTTCCATGGCATCATGAACAGAGCATAATGAAATACCAGGAGGTGTCTATAACAACATTTGTATTAAGGAAATGATTACCCAGTCAAAAAAATCATTAACATTATGAACATTGCTGGATATAGCAGTGTTCTGAGTGAGGTTTGTATGCAGGGTACCACCATAAAAAGAATTTTTTGTTTCTGTCCAAGGAGGAAGGAAACAAGGAAGAAATAAATTTCTAGCTCTGACACATCCTTCTGTGCAACGATGCTTTGGTTTTAATCCCATCAAACCTTCATGTATTTTGACAGGTCTGACATGGTTAAGTACAAGCATCGTTTGAGGAGTTTCACACTAAAAAGAAATTTAATTAGAAGCTACTATAGGGTAAGAATACTCTCCCATGATGGATCAAGGTAGGACTGCAGACAAATTGACATGTAAAGATCTCACTTCTATTTTAAAAATAAATGTGTTAACTTCTAAATATCATTTCTTAATCATTTAAGCTAATCACAGCCCTTTGTGTGCTTAACAGCATGTAAACCACAATAAAAATACCACCTAAAAAAAGCAGACGCCTCTCAGCATGTTGTAATGACAGTGTCAGCTGTTTATGGCCCAAGAGTCTTCTGCGGGTAAGTGGCAAAAAATTATTTCTTTAAAATTCAGAATTAGATCTTAATTGAGACTATTAGGCTCTCCCTTTGGTGGACAGAATTTCACATTTACACTGGAGACAAAGCACAGATATCATGCCTGACTTTGTTCTCTCTCACTTGCCAATTTATGTACAATAAAATATTCTAACTATGACCCATATGGTGCTTTTATGTCATCAACATCTCTTGGCCATATGCTTCTGGACTACAGTGATTCTCAAAGCTGATGATAACCACGTTTGCATGAAATACGGAATATTTGCTTTTGCCACAGAAGTTCATTTTCTGTCTATAACATACCTCCGAGCATTTGGGTTTGAATAATCTCCTTAACCTCCAAGCAAAATTCAGGAAAATTGATACAACTTGTCTGTCTCGAGTCAACATCCAGTTGCAATTTACCTTAAATCAAGGACTTATAACTCATTGTACAAGTTCTTGGGCTTCTCCCAACTCCTTTCTTACTTCCTTTCCCATCTCTCCTAGGATTACAGTCTTGTGTAAATTAAGTCAATAGAAAAAAAAAACGCAGTGGATATTTTAATTATCTGTTACTTTCATGTCTTCAACAGCTCTAGACTTTCATTTTCTTAGTAGGAAGAAAAAATAATCCCCTGTATTTGCTTCCAAGACACCTGGCAAGGTAGATTTACTATCTTCTTTTTCTTTCACAACCTTCTACTCTCTGTGATCCTGTGAAAGACTCAGTTATCTTCCTGGACAGTGTATGGTCTTCAAAAAAGCCTGTGGAAGAGATGTTGTTGTCTAGAGGAGCTTGCAGGAGACTGAGATCACAACAGAGTGCAGCAGTGACAAATGATTTCTCTTTTACACTTTCCTGAGACTGTGGATAAAGGACTCCTACTTGGGTAGTGACTCAGATTTTTGGGGAGAAATCTGGGAAAGCATGGGATTAGGGAGATCAGAGACAGGAACACAGAGCAGGAAACCTAGGTCCTCAAAGTTCCTAAATCACTTCAAAAATATTGCTCATCTAGAGTGACATTTATCTCCTGGACAAAGGGTGTAGTAGCACCCTGTCTTCCAGATTCCATACAAAACTTCAGGCACACAAAGGGCCTTGTCGAAAGAGCTGTGTGCATCAAGAGCTGTGAATTCTCCCTTTTGTTGCCTGAACGTATCTGTTAAGCTATTGGATGTGTGTTGCATACCTCACTCAGAGAAGCATGCAATCTCTTATGAGATTGAGAATAAAGGCAATCAGGAGCTGCTACCCTTCAGCAGCCAAGAAGCTGCTTTCATTGGGCAGGTGCACCTGCCACAACCCAAAGACCTCCAAATTCAGGTTGTGCAGAGGCAGCTTTAGTTCATTACATAATTTATCTCATTCTAAAGTAGACATCTAAAACATGGCAGGTGAAGCACAACATAAAAATTTTGTTTGCTAAAACAAAAAGCATTTTGTTCATTGCCTTGATCATAACAGTATGGTAGGTGGACTAATTTAGAGATGCATGCCTATACTGCATGCACTGCATTGCTTAAAATAGGCATCTTGTTCCAGCTGAGATAACCTAGTATACTCCTCTGGGACCCCCACCTGCTTCCCAGAAGGCTCCCAGTCTCCTGTAGGTCCTGTCTCCTGCCTGCCAGCCCCATGTAGATGCTGAATTTATGCATGGAGATTTTCAGTAGCACTTAGATACCTGTTATAGACAACTAAATAACAAATGTAGAGTGAATAGAGATGAATTCTATGACTGATCCAGAATATTTTGATTCCTAAAACCAGAGGTGTAGGTCAAAATAATTTGCACCTATTCTCTGAGTGGCCTTTTATGCCCCAATCTGCTGATGGGCATCCATTTTTTGAGGCTTTAGGTCCAACATCACACTTAAATTTCCACAGTGATGTCTCTTGTTTTCACTACAAGTTGGTCCTCAACATGATGCTGACCATGACTTTATCCCACCCTTGAAGGAACTGGGCTTCTCTATGCTCCTCCATCACTGCTGGGCTAAAAGACCTCTTGATTGAAGTCCCAGGGTGTGGGAGAATCGTGCTTTGGAGCCACAGAGTAAGATTCTCAGGCATGAAGAGGCTCTGTGATGACACTCTGTTTAACTAAAGAGGTGTTAACCTTGGTGTAAAAGTAATTCATGTTTTCTCAAGTCCCTTCACCCTTCAAGAGTGGTATTGAGTGGTGTCCCTGCTAATGAGACATGAAATAACTTGCAAGCCTTTTATTTATTTATTTATTTGCTGTGAAGGGGAGAGAGCTCCTAGTGTAACATACTCCCTTCTACTTATGCTGTGAAATTCACCCTCAGTGACTCACCATTTTGAGGTGTTTTTTTCCACAGAATATGCATCTTGTTTAAAGCTGACACATATGAGAACATAACTGACATTCTAAACTTTAAATTAATGTTTAATAGTCTTCTGATTTTGAATGCTACTTTAATAAACTAGCTTGTCTAGTTTCTCCAGGTAACTCTCGGTGAAGAGTTGTGTTAGAAGCAGCAGGAATTCAGTGGAGATGCACTTAATCCCCTGCTGTAAAGGATGTGAAACTACATTCCCCTGTTAACAGCTAAAATTGAGTTCCCGTTTGCAGATATGAACCCTGCAAAAAGATGTGCAAGTGGAAGAGATAACTTCCTACTCTTGCCTTGCTACCTTCACTGCAGAAGAACATTCTGAACTGCTGCAGGAGAAAGAAGTGGTGTTTGAGACCCTGTTAGTTCCTCCCACAGTAGCATATACATGGGCTAATTCATTGCACAAGGCAAACACCCTTTGACAGGTACCTTGGGTATATTATACCCCTTGCATGAGATCTTTTGGAGATCTCTACAAACAGGACTTGTTGATGCTCCGAGCCTTGAAGCATGTAGTTTATCATTATTCTTAAAACTATTCTTCATTATTAATACATTATTATTCAACATACACTATAAGTACAGTGAATATTTCTGAAATACATGTATAATTCCAGCTCATTGTTGATTCTTAAGAACTTCCACATCCCAGTTTCCTGGAGTGGCGAGATATTCTATCTGCTTTGTTATGGTATAACAAAATATTCCTGCCTTTCAGAATCTCACTGGAAGGTGAGGGACTGGTGATTAAACTCTCTGACTGTGAAAAAAATACAAGTAGGAACCATGTTGGAATCACTTATTTAAGGCAAAGTCTACCTCAGTCAACCAAACCATGAGTGGATACTTGCTCATTTAAAGCGAGGCAGTGGACAAGGGTGGCTGAGTAGGTGCCTCATTCTAACAGAGCTCTGCTGACTACTGAAACTGGTATGCCTTCTCTTGAATAAGCAGTGCTGATCTGCTGTTATGTCTCTCACATAACAGCACTTTAGGTCTTACCTATGTTTGTTCATTTTTTTTTTTCTCGGCAGATGGTCTGATACAGCCATTAATTCTTAACAACAAAGGAGCAACAAATATTTCCACATCTTTGCCCGTTTTAAAAAAAATATTTTACAGTGTTTCAGAGTGCCAGAAGTATTATTGTAAAATAGGCTTTAATGTTACCCCTGAAATCCTGAAATGAAGTCAAATAAAGGAGAATATGGATGATATTTTATCATGATGATAAAGAATCTCTCCCAGGTTAAGCAGACTGTTTCACTACTATGCTCCTTTTGAAATGTCATTCTTTTCTGACTCTGCTTCAGCTTAACAAGACATTTCTATCTGTCATTTAATTCTTTCAAGATCATCTCCTTCTTTCCATTTTGACAACTGAATGTTAACGAACTTTATTGTGGGATTTGAAAAATATTTTGTCCAAATTTTATGGTTAGGATTTTAAAAGCTTAAATGCTGGCTAGATTTCATTGTCCATTTTCCTCCATGTGCACCAGTAACTGAGCAGAAATCTTCATCTCATTTTGTATGGACCACATCACCATATTGACCAGACTTCTGCAGCTTGAGTTTCTGCATCATATTTGAATATTCCTGAGCCTCTCACACACTCTGAAGCCAGTATTTTTTGGCTCAAGAAACCTTAAATATCCAACTCTTCCTTTTTCCCATGGTGGAAGGCAGAAAACCAGTAATGTTTTTGCTGTGGAACATAATTCTTATCAATTTTCTTGAACTCGTTTTCTCAGTATCTCTCAGTGCAATGTTTTTGTTTTTTTTTCTTTTTCTTTTTTCTTCCAGCTTTTTTTAATTTCCATTTTAGTACATAGGCAAAAAGAAAGAAATGTGAGTAATAGTTTAAAGATATATTCAAATCCCTGTTTTAAAGTGGTTTTTTTCATGATAGTGAACTACAGTTCTTTTGGATCTAAGGACTATTGTGCCCATGATCAACACTTAGAAGTCTTGTCTCCTTGAGTGATGAGCTCACCATGGGACATGTTCATTTTTTCAAGCAAGTGTCCAGTTCCACTTTTTTACTAATGACTTCCCAGTGATACGCCTTGACAGTTTTGATTCTTTAAGAGAGACTTGGAAAGAAGTATTGCACCAAGGACGGGGTAGCTTTAAGTACCTCAGCCTATGGCAACAAGACCAAATCTTCTCTTCAAACCTTTGAACCTCCACAGCTCTGATTTTTTCTTTGTGTCCTAACACCAACACCACTGAACCTGATGCTGACTGTTCTTTGGGTTTAAAAAAAAAAAACAAACAAAAAAAAACATAAAAGAAAGACTATCTTTAATACCATACTCAGAAAATGCTCTTGTCAAACTGTGATGATGTTCAGCTACCTCATCCACAACACCACTGCTGTGGGGTCTTCATATTGTCACCATTTCAGGACTGAAGACCTTCACAATGTCAGCCAACATCCTTTTAGGCCTGTTTAGAGGTCTTGAAAGGTAATAAATCTGAGTAACTACCTTGTTTGCTTCAGACTGATGTGCTCATACTGCCACAGGTGTCTAGGCTGCTATTAGAGTAAGTGGAGATCTAGTTGGCACAATCAGTGGAGTCTAGGGAATGGTTCAGCTGATCACGTGTGGGTTCAGTTGCCTTCAATCCAAGCCATCAGTGGAAGGCTGGCAAATGTGACACAGGACCTATGGGAAACCTAAACCTTTTGGAACAACACTGGGATACTCCGAAGCATCTGATGTCTATATTTAGGCAACTGAATCCCGCTGCAGTTGTCCAGTTGTCTAGTTTTCAGGTGAGGTGAATTGCTTTCTAAACTTCACTGACTTGACTGATTAGATATGTATTAATCATAATGAGAGGGCAGACAATCAGCTCTCATCTGGCCACCTGCATGAAGACACCTACATTTCTTAATCTGCAAGCTGAATCTAACCCCTAAGCACTTGGAACCTGCACTAGGGCAGGTGGTTCTCATCCTAACTACCTTTTTGAGTCTGACTCTCTCATAACAACTCCAGCGTCTTCTGGTAAGACGTTCACTTTTTTCCTTCTGTCTGTTTTCCTGAAAGAAAAAAAAAAATGTTTTAACCGAAATCAGTGTGATCATAAAGAAAATATCACAACAACCAAACAGATACGAACTTCATCTTATTGCACACAAGGTTATTTCTTCCAAATGACTCACACTAGATTAATATCGGGTTCTGTAATGGAGGAAGATGCATTGCATGCCTAATATTCCCTCAAAATATTGCCTTCCTTTGGGGTTGTCTGCATCACCCTGTGCACGACTGGCATGCAGTGCAGCTGCTCTGACTGATGCTCTTTCTCGTTTCAGAGGATGATTCAGTCCATTACTAACCCTTATTTTCATGCCTATTTGTTTTTGCAATCAACACAAAGAAAACAATGGCATTTTGTGGGGAAGGCTCTTCTTCCAATGCATTTTCTCATTCTAAAATTTTTGCTGGAAGCTTCATGAAAGATGTGCAGTTTGGAATTCATCTGGTAAAATGCAGGAAGATTTAGCTGGTCCTAAGGTAGACATCCAAAAGATGTTCAGTAAAGTTCATCTTTAAGGTGCCTGTTCCTTCCTACTGATTTTGGTTACTGAAAGTATCTCCTCTGCATACATCTACAAGATGAGTCAACTCCATCTCTTAAGTATCCTAGAATGACTTTATTCTAAACCATATATATATTTAATCATGGCCTTTGTGTTTTTCCATGACTTTTAATAGAAAAAGTATAATTTCTTCTTTTTTTTTTTTTTTTTTTTTTATAGTTTTCTGCTTTTTCCTTGCATTACAGGGTTTTTTTTACACGCCTCAGGAAAGAACATAGTGTTCATCTGAAACCAAGCTAGCCTGTGCCTGATAAAATCAAGCTATTTATACAGTAGTTCTTATTATATTGCAAAATAGTGCATGCATCTATTAATTTCTTTGTTATCATTCTTCCAAGCTGAGATAATCTACTGTACTTACTGATGATGCACTATACATCATTCTGCTCTACATCCTAAGATGTCAAAAGAACTAGGTGATAATAAAAAAGCATCCATTTAACTCAAGGACATTTTTACTGATGTCCTTCATAAATACCATACTGTAAATATATAAATATAAAGAAATATATCCTGAAAAATGAAAAACTCTTCAAGTTCATTTCAACAGATATTTCAAGTCAATTTTTTGTGCTTGCAGGTCCACGAGGGAGCATTGTAATCATGCAGTCTAAACACCAGTTGAGCCCAAACTGAACCATCTCATGTAGTAGCTCCTGGGGTAGGCGGAATTCGTATTCTCTGTCATGTGAAAACAAGTATGACTGAGAAACACAGCACAAAAGCATTTGTGAGCTGACACAGACTAATTAGGAAATCAATTATAAGTAACATGATTGATGGAAGCAAAATAAAAACATCTGTATGACACACTGGAAAAGCTTGGCCTGGTCATACCTACACATGAACAGGAGGGTGCACACTGATGGAAATTTATGTATCTATGTATTTATTTATTGATTGTAGTAATGCTAAACTGGCAAACTAAATAGGTCTGGGGTTTAGGGTTAGGCTTCAGGGTTAGACTTGAGCACAGCCGTATGGTAGCCCATGTTATTAATTCCTTATCCCTCTTCCTGGGGCAGATGCCCCATACAAACCAGTTTATTTCCAGGCTATACTCGGTCATAGTCTAAGGAATAGCACAGCCCTGGAGCTGTTCCCAGCAGGCAGGATTGATGATGTAACCACATTCATTTTGGGGGAAAAAATGAATTCAGTTATCTATATGTGACTCACGTTACTCATTCTCAAGTCCAGAATTTGTCCTGTTTTATTTTTTACTTCTCTAGTTATAGTTGATCCTTCTCTCACATCCAGCTATCAGTGGTTTGGTGTGTTATTGCAAGGTCAGTGTCATGGCGTTGCCAACTAAATCTCACAAAATTTGTCTGTGCTATTTCTACCTCTTCCTCTAAATGTATTAACTTTAGTTCAAACTGGGGGGGCGCTTGGCATTTATAACTTTGCTGGCATTCTGGATATTTGTTATGGCCTCAGACTGTCCAAGAGGCATGTGTTCAACAAGCCTGGTCCTGTTGTGGTGCACGGACTGAAGATGTGGATTTGTATGGCAGTGGATGGTGGAACAGCCTATTTTCTGCAGGCATCTGAGACCACAAGCAGGAGGAAAAAAAAAAAAATATAATCTCGCACAGTGTCCACAGCTATGGTTAGTTGCTTTTGCCAGCATCATGAAGAGCATCTCATATAATCCGTAAAATAAGTGTGGCAGAAGGAAGTAGTTGGCAACACGAGTAGGAGCAGCTTTACATTTCTGATTTTGTGTTTCTCAGTGAAATCCAGCTCCTCCTCAAAAGTGCTTCCCAGCTACTGCCTGTAGCCCTACTGAGAGAGATGCTCCCTCTCATTGTTATGCCTTTTAAATACCTAAAAATGTGTTCACTGTCCCTCATGAGTTTTCCCCAGAGCAGCAACTGCTCTGATCACCCTTTAGCTGCATCACTGGCTGCAAGGTGTCAGTTAGGGGAAGAAAGGTCACATTTGTTCATACACTTTAAAGTTTTGAAAAAACTCTCACCGCTGTGGGAGCCATCTAAGAGACATCACCCTCGGCTTGTCTAACCTCCTTATCATGAACCACATCAGTCTCTCTCATTTCTTTGGTGTATGTTATGTGTATTGGAGTTAGATTACAACACTGAAATTTTTCAGGAATACTTTATCAGTTCTTTATACTTTATTTATTATACTAAATTTTTCAGGAATACTTTATCAGTTCTTTGCTACCCCTCTCTGCCTTCCTTTGCTGCATGCAAAACTGCATCTCCTTTCCCTCTTTGGGTAGAGAAGATGAAGTCATTCAAAACTGTGCAGTGTTTGTTTGGGCTAGTAAAAAGTCCTGCAGAGAGGCCAGCTGAGAAACAGAGAAATGTAGGGGTTTGATTGCTTTTCTTGTCTTTTAGTGATAGTTTTAATGAAGACAAGGTAGTCACCTGGGAACAATCATGGTTCATTATTGCAACAGTGGATTTAAGACTGTTAGCATTACTTGTTGTGCAGCACACTCACACCCTTGAGTTGTAGTTGACTGCACAACCCTTTTCCTCACCTCTTCTCTTTTCCTTTCCAGCCCTATTTCACTCCATGCCTTGAGAGGCGTGTGGGCAAAGAGAAAGAGAAGAAATGGTGAAAATGGAGTCAGAGAAAAGTTGTAAGGTGAGGGGATGCAGGTGGTGTGCTTTGAATTCAAACAAAAGGGAAAAGAAAGAATCCTGAATGAAATCAAACCCATCACAGTGGTGTTTGATCGCCTCCATGGGTGGCTTCTCAAGGCAGGGTGTGAGAAATGACAGTTCAATGTTTTATCAGAAGTAAAGATCTCTGGAAGTGCTCTGAGACCGATGAAATTAAAAAGCATTAAAGCTTGAAACAGCAGTGATGAGGCACAACAAACATTTTGTTCTGGTGTGGCCTGGGATAGAGTTAATTTTCTTCCTAATAGCTGGTATAGACCTCTGTTTTGGATTTGGTATGAGAACATTGTTGATAACACACAGATGTTTTAGTTGTTGCTAAGTAGTGTTGCTAAATCACGGATTCTTTAGCTTCTTATGGCCTGCCAGCAAGAAGGCAGGAGTAGGACAAGAAGTTGGGAGGGGACGCAGACAGGACAGCTCACTGAAAGTGGCCAAAGGAATGTGCCATACTATATGACATCATGCCCAGTATATAAACTGGGGAGAATCGGCTGGGAGTTGTGGGTCACTGCTGGGAACAGGCTGAGCATCAGTCAGCGGGTGGTGAGCAATTACATTGTCTTTTCATGGGTTTTATTTCACTCTTTTTGTTATCTTCCTTTTCATTACTACTATTATTAATATTTATTATTATATTTTAATTTTTATTTCAATTATTAAACTGTTCTTATTCCAACCCACGAGTTTTACTTGGTTTCAGTTCTCCCCATCCCATTGGGGGGAGTGAGAAGGAGTGAGCGAGTGGCTGCGTGGGGCTGAGCTGCTGGGGTTAAACTATGACACATCTACATCTGAGCTTAGTGAAGCTGTAGAGGTGGATGGAATCTAGAAATTTCTGGGGTGAGGAAAAACAACTGGATTTGGAAAGTGCCCCTGTAGATTAATGGAGAAGCTGTTGATCTTGACAGAGTTTGTGTGACAAAGTCAAGGACAAAAACAGAGGGGCTTAGACAATCTTATATTTAACTGTGACAGTCATCCTGAACCACAAAGGAATTCAGCTTGTGTCTGTTGGATGAACTGTGAATCCTGATTAAACCCATGTGCATACTTCAAGCCACTTGAAAACTAGTGTAACTAAAACTATATTGGATTGCAAATTGATGCAAGGTTATTCTAGTTAAACCGCAGAATTCAGAGGTGAAACACTAATGCATTAATAAAATGAGTCAGAAACAAGAGAAGACACATTTTGCACTTGAAAAGCCTCCCATAGCTGGGCATATTGCAAATGCCAAATCAGCCTCATAGAACCGTTGCCAGGAGGGTGAAGACTGATTTCTTAGATAAGAAATCTGGAGAACGGAGAACTCAAATAATTCTATAAGAAAACACTGGCAGAAATCAGAACGCCTAGCTGAACTATTTGTTCTTGTCACTATACCCGTTTCTTCCTTATTCTCAAGAGTGAACTGAGAGTTTTAAATATTCCTGGTTTTATTTTTACTTTGTGCATTGCATCTGCCTATGAAATACTTTTTTTTTTCATCGTGGATAAGTTGAAAGGGACCATTGTTAGCATGTTTAGTGATATATTGTTCAGGACATTTAAACACCTGCTTTTTCACTCTCAACAATGTTATTTATTCCCCCTTACAATGAGCTTAAGTATGCAGTAGCGTATCAAATATTATTCTGATGCATTCTGTCTCTGTGGCTCTCTTGAGAAGGTCAAGATGTTAATAGGGAACAATATATAACCAACAAGAATGGTAAATGGGGAACATTCACTCTGTTTCTTCCCCACTAGAAAGTTGTTCATAATTACTTCCCTTGAATGGGAACAGAGATTAAAAACTCTGCCAAAAGTCCAAGCTTAAAGGTAAATATTAGTGTCAGAGAACAAGTAAGGATAATACTTGTTAGTTTTATAACACCTTTCATCTGAGTGTTTCTAAACATCTCACAGATATTGATCAAGGCTTTCTAAGATATTTTTTATAGATAAAGCATGTCAGCACAATTTTCCCATCATGATGTAAGTGACGAAAAGCAGCTAGAATGAAAAGAAT
Organism: Otus sunia; assembly: GCA_010365825.1. Lineage (NCBI taxonomy): Eukaryota > Metazoa > Chordata > Aves > Strigiformes > Strigidae > Otus > Otus sunia. The sequence goes on along the minus strand of ML997661.1, from coordinate 35,274 downwards.
GCTTTCTGCATTTTGATTCTAACTGCTGAAAAAGGGAAATCAAAATAAAACAGTTTAATAAGTATTTTTTGAAATAATATGTTCTTTTATGTTTATGTGTGTGTTTAAGGGGATATTTGGTTAGAGTTACCTAAAGAAAAAGTTCTTGTAATTAGAATTAACACTCTTCATGTTATCCCTTTGAAATAAAATTGTTGGGGTTTGACTCATATTAATTTACAGTCTGTTTTATTTATAGACCCTTGGATTAGCAGAAGATTAAATGATGCTGAAATCAGAGATGATGAATCTCATTCATGTTCTTTCCCCATCCTGATTCCAGATGTTACTCAGCCTCAGCAGCCAAAAGTTTTTGTCCTTTCCATCGCTTGTGCAAATTGTTCTTTAACCAGTTTTATTCAAATCAATGGTATCAGCATGAACATTTTCCATAAGACGTCTTTTCCCACCTGTTTCCTTTTGACTGTGGAGCACTGAACATGGTTATACAAATAGTTACACTGATGGATATGTAGGTGCAGTACTCTCTGGAGTAAACTACAAGTAGAGTGTAAGTATGTTCAAAATTCAATCAAAACCAACCAGAAATTCAGATGACCTAATACCATTTGTACATCCTTGTAATTAGCTATACCTTGATATTTTGTTGTATGAGCTCAGTAATCAAAGGGATTTTTCCAAGTTTTCAGAAACAGAAGCCAGATTTAAGGAGTGCAGTAGAAAATCCAAGAGAGATTTAAAGCAGAAAGATTTCTTTGCACTGCAAAACTTAAAACGAGGCAAAATGCAGGAAGGGAGAAAGAAATCCTTAGTATTCAGGAATGTGTAACACTAGAGATAGTGTTATCACTCTGACAATTGGAAGGAGAGTTCCAGTAAAGCTTTGCGAGTTAAGCCATTTTCTCGCTGTATTTCAACTGAATTCTTGGAGAACAAGCTTATGGAAATCATATGCAAATGAGACTTGAAAAGTTGTCCTCTTTTTTTTTCCCCAAAAACAGTTTCTAGAAAGCTTTAAAAATGACACAGGTGTTGTTTAAAAAAATCCAAGATGTAATTATCTGAGATTTGGAGAGTTACTAATGATGCTCAGAGAGAATGAGAAGCAATTTTGTTGTGCTATGTTAATGTGTAAAGTGATTTGTAAGGGGAGCTGTAATGAATGTTGTCACTTCCAAACAAAACAAAGCACTTGTAAAGAGCATCGATCAGTTCTTTTTTATTTATTCCCCCCCCCCCCAGGACCTAGACAGATGAAAACTGCAATATCAGCAATTTCAACTAATCTGAGCTAATACTGTGAGTTACAAACTCTTCTTCAAAGATATTTCTCTGACTTCTCATAAACTGGCAATTTTCCTTTTTGCTTCACAATCTCAGTTTGATGCCCCCTCTGCCCCAAAGGCAAGTCCACATCCAAATAAAGCAAAGGAAACTAGGAAACACCAACATTAATACCAACTTGCTCAAGGTAACAGCTAGATGCTAATTTTGTTTTATTTCTTCTTTTTATGAAGAACACCATGACTCTTGCTTAGAGGCAAATTAATAGAGGTTTATTATTACAAGCCCTGCAATCTAAAACAAAGCACGCAGCAGTAGTTGTTCTGTTACTTGTGGGTTAGTTATCCAGTTGGTAGCTTAATGTGACAAAAACCTGCCCCAAACTTCTGTAGTGCTTCCCTCAGTGTAACCCACTATTTATTTATTGTTAATGTTTCTTTACCATCCAAAATAGTTTGACTAATGGAAGCAACAGTCGTTTTAGTAAATGTGGTATCCCTGACGATAAAAAAGATAGAATGAATTTTGGAGTATTGCAACAATAAACAATGAATAAATTATCTTCAGAGATAAGGAAGCGAAATTAATTTAGAAAATTAAACACATTAGTGTGCAAAATACATATACAACTTCGCCTATTAAGGAAGGCCAAACTTAATGACATTTACATACCAATCTTTCATTTTTCAATTACACACAGTCAAAATATATTAGACCAATATCCTACTCCCTATCTCTTGATCTCAGAGAGAAAATAAGGTCTTCAATTGCAACTAGAATCAGGGAAGAAACCAAACTTGACTTTATCAGGATTCAGGTGTCTAGGAAGTCTGTGAGGATAGAAAAGCAAACAATTTGTCTGCAGGTTGAAGTTAAATATAATCAAGTATGTGTGGACACCTTGGCATTTTTTTTACTAAATATTCTTCTCCCTTCCACCTCCCTCCTTGTTTGCTTATTTGTTTGTTTGCTTAGTTCATTTGTCTTTAAGGAAAGGAAAAAAATAGTACTTCTTGCACTGGGAAGGTACAAACTGTTCCAGGCAGCCTCTTGAGTGTTCATATTTTTCGGATATGAAAATAATTTTTCACATAGTTAATAAAAAAAAGTAAATGAGAGGTCAACAGCCAAGTATCTATTGAAGTTTTAATATTCCATTTCTTTATTGCCTTTGTTTGCAGAGAGTACAAAATTACAATGACTGGGATTTTTAATCTAATTTGATTATATTTTTGACTGACTGATGACTTCTGACACTCAAAGTGCTTGAACAAGCCCTCAAAAAAAAAACCAACAATGGTGGGAGGACACCCTCTTCTATTGAAGTAAAACAAAATTTTACTGATGACTTCACAAATCCAGACTTTCAGTGTGTATTTTAAGTGCTCTTCAAGCAGACTGGAAGCACTTCAAACCTTGCCTTCTACAGAAAGAAAGAAGAGCCTATCTCTTGTCCCTGTTTCCTTCATGACTCCAGAGTTTCTTATGGTCATGTGTTTGACTTCTCACTTGTCTTCCCTCAAAATCTGCAGAGTCCAGCCCCAGAAAATTCAGCAAAGTTTTTCTTTTCTTCCTTACTACTTTCCATCATCACTTTCATTTCATTCTTAAACGACAGTCAGTTCTGCAGTGCTGTTGACACAGCGTGTGGGAGTCTCAGCCAGTAACCACCAGGAGAGATATGGTTTTACCTCCCTTTCACACTCCTGAACTGACTGTATTTTTATTGCAAGGAATTGCTTGAGTGTTTATGCTTGGGCTCCTGCTTATTGGGGCCTTTGGTTCTCTGAAAATATCTAGATTCACCTGTACTGGGGTTTTCACTGTGAAGCGGAAAGAAAGGGTAGCTTGTTCCCTACAAGACTTCATTCCTTAACATCTCTATTGGGAGAGACAAAAATAGAAGTTAGCTGCCATCGTAGTGGGGTTAAATTAACATGGACTCTTGCATCTCATAAGTCTTTTCCCAGTGTGTCATTGAAGAAGTCCACGCTGACCTCATGGGTTCTTTACACAGAATTCATCAAATTAAATCTTGGCTGCAGAACTACATTATTCTTAACATTAAGCCATATTTGAATTGTTTCCTAGAATTTAATTCCTTACCAGTTCCCCGCAAGGCACACTCATTCAGAGGAACATTCCTTTTCCACAAAAAAACTGCCAGAACTTTCTTTTCAAAACTCCAGCATTTCCAGTACAGCCCCAAGGGCTTTCCTGAGACAGCTCAGTGCTCTGAATTTCCAGGGAAGACAATAAACAGGAAAGTTGTGTGTAAGTTGCTCATAAATCTTGAGTTCTGCATTTCTGTGTCTTGCAAGTAAAATCAAAGAGAAATAAGGATTCTCTTGTCACGACTTAATATAGAACACTGTCACGGTGCAGTAAATCATTTATATGTGCAGTGATTAGAACTGTGATTTAGATTCATGTCAGACATTCACAGTAAATAATAAGGCTTTACAGTGGTTATTATGTCAGCATACATGCTGCAGCCTTCCCATTCAATTCCCTTTCGGGATTGTTTTTGGGGGACCTACAGGAAATTCTGTCAATCGGTTGACACTTTCCTTCTGCCTTGCTTCCTTGTGGGTCTGAGTCCCAGGCTCATCTACACTGCACGTAGGCTCCCGAGCTCCCCGCCTTCCCTTCAGGAACACACCCAGAAGCTGTAGGCAAGATAAACCTGACTCTAGACAAGTGACTTCAAAAAGTTATGGATGTGAACCATGTCTAATTTTACTCCCCTTCCTCTGAAGTAGTCCCTCAACACTATCCCAATAATATTTGTACATTCAAGTACTTCTCCCACCTACCTGCCATGAATCAAGGAATGACATGCTATAAAAACAGCTCTGGTGAATTACAACACTATGCTCTGACATCAAGGAAAGACCTGCAAAAAACCCATGGTAATTCCATTTCAGTACCTCTCCAAATGATCCTTGCCTCTCCCTACCTTCATTCCTCCCCCCTAAATATCTGATAATGTCTTGCACAATCCCAAGATGATCTTTTCCATAACAAGCCCCATACTCACGCCCCCAGTAGCCCCCTCTTAGTCTGTGGGGTGCCCCAGGGAGCCCCTTGGATGACTCGTGGTTGTGGGTGTCACTCTGGACTACAGACCTTCATCTAACAGCCCTAGTAACAGCCAGGGCAGGGGGTCCCGTGTCTCTGGCTGGGTGACTGATGCTCCTCTGCCTGCCCTCTGCCCGGTGTTCCTTTGTGACCATGGGGATGAGCCTTTCACCACACAACCTAACAGCATGAGATGTGATAGGAATATCAGACCTGAAGGGACCATATCAACAGTTTGTCAGGCACAAACAAGGAAGTGAAAAACATTCAACATAAGGACGCTCATTTCTTCTGCACATATACAAGTTTGGAGTCCACAAATTCCTCACTCCGCTGCCACAAACTTCAAAACATTTGTGTATAAAACCAAAAGTGACAAGAACAATTTGTCTAGGATTGATTCTCTCCTTTGTGGCAGGTATACTAATAAAGCAAACTCGATGTCTTTACCCTGGAAGATGTAACGATTAACACAAAAACCCTAAATGCAAGCTGTGTTCTTTAGAGATGTTTTGCTCTTTGTTATTCATCAACTGTTGAAAAAGTGCAGATAAAACTGATTGGGTTTTTTTGTTGGTTTTATTTTATTTATTTTTTTTTTTTTATTGCTGTATTCTGGAATGGAAACTATTTAAAAATTTTGTGGTGGTTTAGTCCCTGCTGGGGTCTGAGACCACACGGCCGCTGCCCCTCCCCTACACAGGGAGTGAAATACAAAGCCCCGGGCTGGGATAAGGAAGGTTTAATACAACAGTGCAACAGCAACACAACACACAACAACAATAACAATGAGAATCATGAATCATAACAATGAGAATCATTATAATGAGTAATAACAATGAACAGAGCAAAATATCTACCAATACAGCAATGAGAAGCAAGCGATGGTGTAACACACGTGCTGACGACCGGTCTTGTGACATCACCTGGGATCTGAATAACCCAACTGGAGCTCCCCCCACTGCTGGAGAAACTTAACCCCATCCTGGCTAAACCAGGACAAATTTATATTAAATAAGCAAGAGTTTCAACTGCCAAAGTGGTAGGTGGTAGGAAGGGAAAGGGAAAGGTAACTGTTGAAATAATAACAGAAGAAACATTTTAGATCTCTTTTCTTTGAAGTCTAAAAAGAAAGCAAAAAATGGCTTTTGGGGGGCATAAATTTCTCTACTTGGAATTCTATACTCCAGAAGTGCTTATACCTCCATCAAACACTGCATGATTCTGTCTTGTCATCTGTGACAGGTTGAGTACATGCGATGTCCCCTGGCTGTGCTCTGGTATCACACAGTCTGGCACCAGGGTCATCACGTACTACCTGATGCTCTTCTTGCCAAAACTGAAGGGAGACAGACTTTTTGCCCTAAGCCAGGAAAACAAAATAAACAGCTAAACAAGAACAGATAAAGACGGGAGTCAAAAATAGGCATTTTTTTTTTTTTTCCAAAAGAAGTTTCTACACTTCATTCAGCTCTACGAAAAGTCTCTTCTTTTTTAGAGGCTAAACCAAAGTAAGTATCTTAGAGAAACAAAGATAAGACTGTGAGATAGGTACACATGTTTCCAGGTTAAAATGTCTTCAGCCTGTCTTCTACTACAGCTGCTTTTAGTGCTTGTTAGGGATGTGGAAATGTCTTTGGCTGCTAAAAATAAAGACTACTCCAACAGTAATGGAATGAAATGTCATGTAACCCATTTTTGTCTGTGTTTTAAAGTGCTCTGTGCTTAGCACTCATAAGTCATAGTTGAGTTTTTACATAAGAACTAGGTGGAAACAGAAACCTCTTTTCTTTGGAATTTCTATGAGCAAAATGGTATTTTTGAACAAGAAAAATAAGACTATGATAGATTTTAAATACAACAAGAATTCTGTAACATTTTCATCCACAACTATTGAAATGTTCAAAATATTATTTATATTAATATCAGATGTAAAATAATATACAATGTGTGTAGAATGTATACAGTATACGTTAAAAAAAGAACCAAAAGGTAACGGTTAAAATGAAGCATAAATATTTTGACATTGTAGAAACAGTTGAGCCAAAATTAGTGTCTTTACCATTTTCTCTTTGCATTTCACTTTTTGTCAAATCTGTGTAGTTCCATGAAATGTTTGGACTTGATATAAATTTCCTCTTTTGATGAGAAGTGGTTTACTGGATGTTTTCCAGGGATGTCAGCACCCACTTTAAATGGAAAAAGTAAGGAGTTGAGTATTTATTTATTCATGTCTATATTTGCGGAAAGTTCCACCTGGTCCCTGCTCAGAGATCCCAGCGTTCTTTGTGCCCCTTCCATCACCTGGTCTCTCTTCTCTCACATAATGTACTGCCCTACAGATGGTTTGTACAGCAGATCACAAATTTTCAGAAAATCATAGATTCGGAGTTTTTGTTTTATTTACCCAAATCCCTATGAAGCCAAATTTTCTGAGTCTTTGATTAGAAATTTTAATAATTCAAATGGCTAAAAAAGTAACAGAAAGTGTTTCATCTCTGAAAATGGATGACCTTATATTTGCAAGGGGTGTCTCTTTATTTTCTCTGTCTACACAGGAAGAGTAGGTGATTTAAAATGCATGAAATTATCAGATGACTGAAGTAAGGTGAAATCAATTTCATCCTTACAGTTCAGTTTCTAAGTATTTCCTCTGCTGCAAGGATGCCAATTTCAATATTAGTTGTCGGCTTTTTTAAAGGGGGGAGGAAGTTTTATGGTTTGTTCTTTGTTTTGTTTTGGGGTGGTTTTAAATCTTTTTTTTTTTTAAGGTGAGATGCAATTTTTCTTCACTTATGAAGACTCAACCCTTTCTGGAATGTAAAACTTCATGAACCAATCTATTGCATGAAAAATGGTGTAGTAGTGTTGACAGACAGCCAAGGGGAATGCAGAGAAGAGTACTTTATTTCTCAACTTCCAGTTTTATGTTGGATTGTTGAAGTTATCAGTATGATTTCCTCTACGTTTCCTAGGCTGAAAGAGTATATTATGAACTGTGGAGAACAAAAGAAAGAAAGTGAATGGCTCTCATACCAAATGGTGAAATTCAGTTTCAGTGGATGGGAAACAATACCTTGTTTTATCTGAAGAACATAAGTGACCAAGAACTGAGCTTACTAAGAGTTCTTTAAATTTTTTCCATTCTGCTTCTTTATGTTTTTCCCTAAAATGTCTCTTTCTTTTCCTGATAGCCTGAGAAATAAGAGTGGTCATGTCAGCAGCCCTGGCTCTGTCCCTGCTCGAGGTGTCTGCAGGTGTGATGCTGAGGACTGGAGAGAATCATCACACTCTGATCCAGCTTATATCAGATCTGTGGATCTACAGCAACTCCAGTTTGAACAATATGGAAGATTTTAAAATAAATCTATGTGAAAGGAACTTTGTTTCATTCTCTCCTGTTGAGTGGAAAGGCATCAAAAGTACTCTAACAGTTTGAATTTTTAATAGTCATATTCTCTTAACAAGAATTTATCCTCATCAGAGGACAAATTCAGTAATTTTGTAAGATACTTTGTGGCATTTTAAGGTTATCACAGTCATTTTGTTTTACTTTTGATTACTGGCTGAAAATATTAAAGTGAATGATTGATCACATTTTAAATGTTTTTCCTCAGGGAAATTATTATACATGTTTGCTGTAATATAATAAAAACAACTATCTGCTTATGCATTTTTTTATTTTAAAGAAAGCTTATATTCATTGTTGGAATACAGTCATAGGTGATCAAAAAAATACATAAAATACTTGAAAAATTGGTATGTAATAAGCACTGCTTTCCAAACTGGACATGTCCTTCTCACTCTTAATTTTGTTTGTTAGTGTCTCCGCACTGCATTATATCTTTTGTTTAGAAAGCAAATCTTGTTGGAAGGGATTCTTCTCATTATTGTTGAGTGGGATTCATCTCACTCGGCTATAGAGACCTGAAAGTCTATGGGTGTTGAAAAGTTGGGCTTTTCCAGAAGGGTGATTCAAGTATAACTTTAAACAGAATCACACAGAATTGCTGAGTTTGGCAGGGATCTCTGGAGATCATTTAGTCCTACCGCATGGTCTTCTTTGACCAGAGGCTCAACTAGAGTAGAACCATGTCGAGTTTGGTTCAAAATCTTGAAATAGAAAATATTGATCACACAAATACCCTCATGGGCATCCTCTTATCTCTTCAACTTTGTTTAGTGTAATCCATGCATCTTTCTTTATGTCATCTGCCCATTGCCTTGGTATACTTCAAAATCTGTCTCTCCACAAGACCCCAGAGTATCACACTCCCTGGCACGCCTCACTGGGGCACAAATACAGGCTGGGCAACGAGTGGATTGAGAGCAGCCCTACAGAGGACTTGGGTGTATTAGTGGATGGAAAACCAACTGTGAACCAGCAATGTACACTCGCAGCCCAGAACACGAACCTTATCCTGGGGTACTCGCCCGTCCACTATTTAAAGGGCACCTGCAGGAAAGATGGGGAGGGACTTTTTATCAGGGAGTGTAGGGATAGGATGAGGGGTAATGGTTTTAAACTGACAGAGGATAGACTTAGATTAGAAATTAGGAAGAAATTCTTCCCTGTGAGGGTGGTGAGGCCCTGGCACAGGTTGCCCAGAGAAGCTGTGGCTGCCCCCTCCCTGGAAGGGTTCAAGGCCAAGGTTGGACGGGGCTTTGGGCAACCTGGGCTAGTGGAAGGTGTCCCTGCCTGGGGCAGGGGGGTTGTCAAACCATTCTATGATGATTTCATGATCCTTCTATTCAGGGGCAGAAAAGTCTCAGGTCTTCAAGACTGCATCTAATCCCTCTCGGCTTTAATGTATTCCAACAGGAAGCAAGTGCTCACACACATTTCAGGGACTGGAACTAAGCCGTCTGCTAGATATCAGAGCAACTAGATCATCCCTTTTCTGTTTCTCAGAATGACCTCAGTCTTAAGAGCATCCTGATCCAGTCCATTTTACATAACATCAGACTCACTTTTGATACTACCATTTGCTTCAAGCTCTTTTAATCTTTGAAGAAAATTGTTCCAGTCTGTAAATTGAATGGATCATCACTGAATTGAAATCTAAGGAGAGACATGAAGCACTGGGGCACTGAGTCCCCCTCCCACTGCCTTGATTTTTTAATGTAATATTTAAAAAGTGACTTAAACTTATAGGAAATTACAGACCTCCTCAGTGCATTGAGCAGAAGCAGCTGTTCTGTTTCTAGGGTAGTTTTTTGATCAGAGCGGTTCATTCTGCATAAGTGTGCATGTGCTTAGGCCATTTTGTTCTTCAAAGTGCAGAGACACACCTCTTTATTTTATTCTTCATGCTTGAAAGATTTTCACCTTCAGCATGAACTTTCATATCTTCTCTCAGGTAATTCAAAAAGAAGAGCACTGTTCCTAACAACACATAATGCACCCATGTTGCATAAAAGTAGAAGTTATTGCACAAGACTGGGATGGGGACTGCCAGATAATGGTTCTCTTTGTTTTCAGGTGTTTTCTTTGTAGAGTCAGAGCCAGCATTTGACACCTTTGGCAAACTGAGTGACAACTTACTCCTTGAGTGACCCCACAGAAACCAAAGGAACTCTCTGTGAAAGAGGTTCTGCTCCAAGAATGCAGAGGCAAATCTACTTTGCCCTGTGAAACTGTGCAAGAGTGCAGCCTACCGGACAGGATTTGTGTAGACACATGGCTTAAGAAGCTGATGGTAGACTGGGGGGACAGATCCTCCATCTGCCACTGTTTGGGACTAGTTCTCTTCTTTGAGAGTTTCTGTGCATTGCCCATTCAGTGGGCTTTAACGGTGACCATGGAATGCTGTATCTGATGGGCGTGGATGTGTGGAGGTGATGACATTAATCTATTTCATGTATGAGTGTGCATACCGCTCTGTGCTGCAGACAGGGAAAGGAAATATTTTTCACATTTCAGGCTGCATTGCAACTTTATCTAGTAGGTTAGTTTATTATTACAATTTTCTCCTATTTTTTGTAGGAAGCCTTCAACCTGGGCCTTGCAAGGAACTACACTGGAGCTTAACTGTGTTTGGTGTGCAATGCTGGACCAAATGATCTTCAGATGTCCCTTTAAACCTAAATCATTCTATATTTATGGCTTGAAGCCAAGCCAGGAATAAAAAAGATATAAATTAAGATAGTAATTTTTACCAGACATTCCTGGGACGGTGTTGTGGGGGTGCTAAGGTTCTAATATTTCGACCGAAGTGAGTAATGAGTCTACCCCCCAACCAGTAGAACATCATTGCAGAGGAGGGGAAGGGGAAAAGAGGAGAGTGGTACAATCTCTGGATGCAAGTTTTCATCCCTGCAAGTTTTCATCCCTCAGATAACTTCATTTCTGTGAGGCTGGGGTCTAAACCTGGTGCTTGCAATCTGGAAATGATGCTTATTTGTTGACTACATGTATGCTTTGCCATGGTTTTGATCACCACAAACCAATGCAGATGTTCAGACTCATTTGCCATTTTGCACCTACAGCCTGTTAGTCTTTTGGTATTAAAACCAGCCTAATTTCTTCTCCTGTAGGATCCAAGCTAAAACAGATTTATATGATTATGCCAGGCTTACCTGGCACCACTGAAATTAAAATAGCAGTCAATACCTAAGCAGATTCACTTTTTAAGGCCTCTTTAGCAATCAGCAAGAAAATGTCCCCTCAGATATTCTTGAAAATATCAGAATATGTTCTACATTCATGTCTGCTAGGCTTAACAACTTAAAATGCATCACCTGGCACCAATGTCTGTATGTCAGCATCTATGCGTGTACTGACAACGATGCACAGAAGAGAAAGAGAAAAGATGTAGAAGAGAAAACACCTTGTTTCTTCTCCTCTCAATATATTTTGATCCAAGCTGCCCTACTTCATATATTAAGCATCCTTTCCCGATCCCTGTCAGAACAGGGTACTGCTTTAGGTAGACTCTCTTCGCATGCACAGAAGATAATAGAATGATTTACTTTGCCAGATTTCTTGTCAGTTCCCGACCCCCTTAAACTCTACAAATCTAAAGTAAATCCAAATCCTGTGCAGTTACACTGCATTCAAAATGGCAAACTGTGTACAAAAGTGGAAAATTTTGTACTGTTTGGGTCTCAGGAATCAAAGTTGTGATGTGACAAATTCCGTCTTCTCTATGCAACCAACTGCTAAATGCCTACTATGAAAGGCAGGTGATATAGTGATAGAAGTGTGAAATAAAAAAAGAAAAACTCAAAGAACTGCATTTGTTCTTTTGTGACCATGATTCTTGTATCCCATGATTTTCTACTGGCCTTTGTATCTATTTTATCATCTTATGAAAAAGGAGTGGGACTGGGGGCAAGGATAGTGAACATCAGGACCCAAATTGGAAGAAAGAATGAGCTGGGGAATGTACACAACCCCAAGAGATAGGAGCCATTCTTGAGTTCCTCAGCTCTAGGCACTGCCTCTGCAAAGAAAGACAAATTGCCTAATCTGGCTCTGCCTCACTTTACCCACATGAAAAATAGGCAGTGGAATATTAATTTCTCAGGAGTGTGTGAGGCCCTGCTTGAAATTGGGAAAAAAATCCATCAGAGAGTTAAAAAAAGATGCTGAACACCAAGATATTATTTATGATGACAAAAGGGATACTTTCCAGATTCTCTGTTTTATCTCTTTGTACGTTATATGGCAAACTCGGTTGAATCATGACCTTTATCTGCAGTGTAGCCATAAAAATGAGCGAGCAAGAGTTGTGGGGGATGACCCTCTAAATAAAACCTCTGAATGTCCTTGGTCTGACACAGTGCAACAGAGGATGATGCTTTTTAAGTTTTAAATGAGGTGTTTAAGCTTGAAGAGGGGAACGTAAGAAAAAAAGAAACAGCATGCACGCGTACATGTGTATGGCACCTCATTCTCCAGAGTTCAGATGTTTAATATACAGAAAAAAAATGTTTGACAACTTCAAACCCCATGGATCAGAACAATAGTGAATATTGTTTTACAGTGATATTTTTAGTCTAAAATAAATAGCTGAAAGTCAGCGCTGGCAGCAGAACTTTTTCTTGCAAAAGTGATTGATATAGGGATCGTTATTGTCTTTAATTAAAGTAGATACACCCACACAACTCCCTCATCTCCCATCAAAACTCCTCTTGAAGTTTTATTCTTTATAAATACCTAGAGGTTTTTACAGTTCATTGTTGGCCTGATCAACAGTAGGTTTGACCTTGACTTTGAAGGAGGAAGGATTTAGAGCAAAATTTTATGATTTTCCATTTCATTTCTTTCTGTACAAAAGTTTATTTAGTTTTTCCTTTCTATTTTTCTTCAGTCATCAATGTAGTGTCTTGGTTTGTTTTGTTCTATTTTATTTTCTTTCTATAGTGCTCTCCAATTTTTTTCAGCATCTTCTTTCATTTAATATATGCTTTTTGTCAGTGTGTGCTCCACAGCTGAGTATTTCACATTTATCTGAATTAGATCCCATTTCTAACTATAGCATTGAACTTGTGTTTAAATTGTTCCTGGTTTTCCTCATCTGGCTACTCCTCATTTCTGCAGCTTTCATCTATTAGCTTGAAATATACAGTTTTCAATGCTGTAGCCATAGTTCTCCACAAGAATACCAAAAACCTGCAGACAGATAACAGATCTTTCCACAAATCAGTGACCCAGATTTGCTCTGAGAATTTTTCAGATAGAGCACATTTACTGTGAAAACCCTTAATTTCTATTGGGAAAGATGAAAACATAACAAGTCATATTGGAAGAATTTATAATATTTGAACCTCTCTTCCCTTGTATTTAGAAGAGCCTTCCACCCAGAACTAAAATAACACTCATTTGTTGGACCATAAAAAAAAAAAAAAAAAAAAAAAGAATCTTCTGTTGAAATTGTGTGCCAGAAAAAAAACAGGGACTTCCAATTAAAAATTCATGACTACCTATATTTTTAAAAATCATTCCTTCACACTCAAAAAATTTGGAAGGCCTAGATTTGATGGCTCATCTCTAATGAAAGTGAACAGATTTTTTGATAAGAATTACAAATATATTAAAGAAAGAGCAAAATTGACAGTTAATGTGAGTGGTATTCTACAAAGAGAAAACTAAGCTTTCAGAACTGTGCAATGTCTTAATCAAAACGTTTTTGAGATTTGAATTTGAGCTGCAATTGCTCTTTTTAAAAGTTCAAATGCATACATACTTTGGTACAATAAAAATAAACTAGTTTGAAACACAGTTCTGAATAAATAAAATAAGCAATAAAGAGCCAAGAAAGACAATATTTTTTCAAGTATAACAACAAATAATAAAAACTTTTTGATTTGCTGAAATATAGAGTATATAAATGTAATGCTAGAGTAAGAGTTGTGGCAAAGATGAGAGCACACCTTGAGACCTGCAAGAAGGAATATATGCTGAAAGAATAATATATGCAGCAGGATGGCTGTGAAGTTTGATGACAATCTAGTAATGAAACAAAAACTGAGAACTGCCAGTGGATGAGCAGAGGAAAAGGAAAGGGGAGGGAGGGAAGGGGAAATAATTGTGTTATATTAGAATCAAACTATGATTAGCAGGAAGAAACCTAGTATAAAAGTCATCACATAATTATTCTATAGACATTGGGTATAAAATCGTTGGTGTTTTGCAAAATAAGAAATTAATCAAAAATTGTCAATACTTCCTTTCTTCTCACATTCTAATAACCACTGAGAAAACGTCATGATCTTTACATTCTCCTTTGTTCCTTCCCCCCCGCCTTTTTTTTTCTTGGACATGGTGCAGAGTCATATGATCAATTTGAGAGTAATTTGAGTCCTCTTTCAAAAAGTTCTGACAGTTAAAGATAACACCTTCCAAAAGGCAACTTGCTCAAAAGAGGAAGCGAGCAGGCTAAATGCATTCCCTAGTCATCAGTGACTCTGTATGTGGCTGTCTTTGTCATGGAAACAGCTGGTAAGAAATTTCCTTGGGAGAGAAATCACAGTCTCTTAGTCAAATATTGAATTAAAATATTTGCAAGAGCCAAAACATCATTTAAAGTAACATCTCTAGTGTGCTACAGGAGAAGGTACCGCCTGTTACATCTTCCATGATTCTGCCTTCTTACGTAGTGAGGATGCAGAAAAAATGCCTCTGACCATTATAAATCAACGGACTTGGAGTCTCACTATAATGATATTATATATTACACATGTATAATATATATAAAATGTATATATTATATACAAGACAGCAAATACTATCTCAGCTAAAGCCCAGCTGACAAGGCTACCTGGCTTTAGGACCAAAGCTGAATCACTTCAGGCTCCCTCAGCTATGTGTTATAAAGGCTAAATTATATATTAAAATCTATATGCATGCCTAATAAAGGACTTATAAAGAAATAAAAATTGATTTCTTTTTAAAGATACAGTGAGAAACCTGAGAGTTCTTTACTGTTTGAGCTAGAAATGAAGTGAACATTGGTAGTTTCGGCTGGAGTTTGCTTTGAATTTTGGTTTCATACTGAAAACTGAGTCATGCAAATCTAGTGGATATGAAATACTTGCACATAATGTGGCTGAAATCTTCCTCTAATGCCTCCTGGTTGAAACCAAGATTCTTTGGCTCTATTACTCAGGAAAGTGTTGGCATTGTGTCTTAGTCAGCTGAGGATCTAAATTAGCAAATCCAGGCATAATACATCTTAACATTTCTTCCCTTGATATGAATTAAAATTATAAATATAACCCCAGAGAGAATGAGATTCTCTTAATATTTCATTGCCATCATCAAAGACTGAGACTGGACTTTCTTTGATCCGTGCTTTTATCTATCCTTTGTCAAACTTTTGATTCTCTTTAGTCTTCTTCTATACTTCTGTTTTCCCAGGGGAACCTTAAGGCAAAGGTATAACAGAAAAGCATTTAAAAAGAAACAAATAATAATACAGTGGATCTTTCCTTGGATGTAATGCAATACATGGGTGACAAGGGAGAGAGAAACTAGAGTGTGAGAAAGTGCTTTTCTTCCACTATATTGCTGAAAATTATTTATCATTGTTCTCTCTGGGGAGCAGAAGGATGCCTGCACAGAGTCAGAGGCAGCAAACATCCATCATGTTAAATCTGTTTTGGAATAACTGAGAATATATATATCAGAACTCTATGAAGACTTTTGATAAAACATTACTTGCACAATAGAGAATTTAAGAGGATAACTTGGGGGGTTTATCAGTCTAGGACTACTAAAGTTGTTCCAAATATTGAATCATAAACCTTCAGTCATGCCTCTGCCTTCTTTCTTGCTACCTGCTTCATCTCTGAGCATTTCAAATGCCTTTGTGATTCTGCTTCTTGTAGTGAACTTCTGAACAACAAATAAGACTATTACAGACTTTGTTTCCTTCTTTCTTCCTTCTCTTTTCCCAAGATTTCCCCAGTATGGCACTCCCTGAGGCATTCTGTCTTCTCCAACGGAGATCATGTGAAAACATTTTCTTTTTCCATCACAGAACAAATTAAGACAAAATTAAGCAGGTATTTATACCAGAAATCTACCCTGGATCACTTTGAGACTCTTCAGAAGTTCAGATTCTGATACTTTCAATTTCTGTAACAGCAATAATTAAGTTAAAGAACAGGTTTTCAGTTTATATCAATAGAAAACTGGAAAGGACTGTCAGGATGGATTTAGTCTAGGCCAGTATGATGAAATGCCTGACAAAAGTCCTTGGGAATCAAGGTCACGTGGCAGAGTAGTGCTCGTTGATCCCCTGAGGTTCCACACCAGAATGATTTCCTCCAAACTGCTTTTTGGCAATAGTCACCAGAACCCTAGAGCTGGTTCAGGCATTTACTTGAGAAGTGAATCTCTTGATAACCCCCATGACTGTTCTTTGGTTTACATTGTGGAATGGTTTTGAAAACTGTGATCTGTGATCCTTGCAGATGAAACTAAATTGGAAGACTCCAAGAATGCAAATAATGTGCTCCCATCACTGCAGGACAGTCCCATCCATGGGATTAGACTAGATTTATCTGACACAATATGCCTGCCCCTCTCCCCAGTGTAGAGTTTTGCTACCCAATTTCCATCACAACTGTTTCTCTTTACATAGCCACTCCTATTGAGCTGAGCAACTTGCTAATATAGACACAGACATCAGTTCTTGATTCTTGTGCCTGGGAATTATTTGAAAGAGTATTTTTGGCCCAAGAGGAAGGCATGCTAAGGATCATTCTAGCAGTTTACCAACACTGATAATCATGTCCCAGCACCTCAAAACAGTTTTTACTTGCAGCGATGTAATTATCATATTCTACTATATATGCAACCATACCTTAAAAAAGAATAAAAGTTCATCACAGAATAAGAATTCAGTCAGCTTTTTACCTTGCATTGCTCTGATTAGAAAGGTGTTCCAGCAATTCTCTTCTGTGTTTGTTCAAAACCTTCACACTTTCATCTTAATTTCCAGTTAACATTAGCATACGGTTCAGAGTTGTCATAAGGTCGCAGTGAGTCATGCCTGAAAGTCACATTCTCTGGGATTAAGACTAAGTGGAGACATACACAGTAGAAACAGCTGTGGCCAAGCAGTTGTTCTGGACTCCCTAGAATAAGTGGTGAGAAAGAAGCACTTTCTGAATGCAATTCATCTGCTCAGGTTCTGGTCATGCGATAAGACCTATGGAACTTCAGTTTTAAATGACTTGTAAGTATGAGAATAAATTTTTTTCTTTAATTACTATTGTAGTGTAGCGTGGTTATCAGGATTGTGCCTGTTCTTTCAGAGTGCATTTAAGCCATTAATTCCCTGGGTGTTTCAAGGAGTGCCCAACTGGTTGTCTCCATAGATGAGATAATGGACTGGTTTGAGGCATTGGACAGAACTGAAACTAGGGGACTGAATGAACAATCAACCATTTAACTGAGTGTTATAGGAGATCCTCAGATGAGAACTTCATACAGTTCTGGAGATTCCCCCAGGAATATCCTGCTCAGCCCAGTCCAATTTTTATGCTTAAATGTGTTGATTAACATCCTGGGTAAAGTAACTCAATGATTTTGAGGCACTTCCTTGCTGCTGAAGTTACTGATATTTGTAAACAAACAATACAAACTTTCCAATAGATGCAAAATAATCATGTAGGATGGTCGTTTATAGGTGGCTAAGAGTTTTAGGAGATGTTTTTTATGTGGTTAATATTATTGGTAAAGTTGGATTGTAGATGAGATGGAGTGTTCACACAGGACCACAGGCCAGCCAGATTATAAGGAGTGAACAGAAGAGCGGTTTGGTAAACCTCAGTAGGTTCAGATGAAGGTACTGCTGCAAGGTTTCTTACAACAGAGAACCCTGTGACCACAGGACAATTTTCCAGTTTGAGTGATCTGATTTCACACGCATATCTTCACAGAAGAAGATCCTAATAAATCATTTTTTCCACTTTAACAGGCATTCAGCCTTTGAGCATCGGTGCAAAATATCTGCTTTAGGATGGAGGGAGTTTTACTGAAGAGTCCATTTGTTATAGTGGTTAGAATTCTGTTGACCACAGAGGGAGAAGTGGGTGGCAAACACTACTATTACTACACACCAAGACACAGTACTAGCCACATGTGGGCAGACGAATTCCATCCATATGAAAATTTTTAAAAATTACCATTTCAAGAAGCAGTGGAAGAGCTAATGGAGCAGTCCCTGTGGGCTCCATGGCTATGTAGGATGTGTAAATTCATTCTTATCTTTTGAGTATACTGTATTTCACTTTTGCTATTGTTTTGCTGATCGGGGATATCAATTAAACTCAGACACCAGAGTGAAGAGAGCAGGCGTATGTCACTAGAAATAGCTAAATAATAGAACAGAATAATACAGAAAACGTACAGTAAGAAAAGACAGAACAGTGCACTTGAACCAACAGGACAATACAGGGCAATGCATCACATCACGACTGCCTGAGAGAGAGAAGAGCGATGGAGACAGACCCATCCCCACTCGCCCCCGTTGCCATCCCCAGCCCCGCAGGCGCTGGGCAGCCCCGGGTACAGCGAGGGTTTGCTGAGCCTGTCCCGGCCCGTGGGAAATCCTACGCGGTGCCTCCACCCGTAGGTGAGGCTTCCAGAGTCGCTGTGAGCGGCTTCAGGGGAAACCTAACCCTACCCTGGCTAAACCAGGACAGGTATTTTGGTTAAAATCATTACACAATTACAATAACATTTAGAAGGTCAGATTAGTTATCACCATCTTCATGCAATGTCAGGTACAGAGATGTAACGTTAGACCTACAGTTTATAAGATATGGAATGAAAACAGATTGTTTTGTGCGAGTAGCTTTTTCAAGTCCATCTAAGAGATGTTGACCAGAGAAAAGAAATGTCATGAAACAGAGGTAAATGGGAGCAAGGAGCACTGCGAGGCATGACCAACAGGAAAGGCTGGAGAGGTGTGAAAAGCTTGTGTAAACAAACAACACTAAACAATCTGTACAACTAAGGTTTTTACCATTCAGCACGTTATAAAATCCTAAACTGTGAGTTCAGTTTGCTGCAAGACGAGGTAGAAAATAATTTTCTGAGGTCAGGGTGTGAGGGCTAGAACCTGTATTTTAAATTGGGATCCAATCCTTGCTGCTGCTTTCTTACCAGAAAGGTCACGTATGGGACCACTGCACAAGGACAAGGCCTTTAGCTACAGCAGGGACTGCCTTTACAACTGCAGAAGGAAGCGGAAAATCCAACCCAATTGCTTTTTTCTAGGTCAGGGGGAGTTTTGAGCAGGAAGCCTGGCAGCAGCCCAAAAGTTAATATAATCCCTCTAGATCCTTGCTGGAGTGACAAGTCTATAATGCAGGCTCCAGCCAGCAGTGAAAGGGATAATAGTGTGTAGGTTGTTAAAGTAAGAGCTCTGCAAGGATTAAATTGGCTACACAGCTTCATTCCCACATCCCATAATTGAGGGTGTTTCATTGTTCAGAAAATGACATTGTTTTTTTCCTGACAGCACTGACTCTAACAATCTGGCTCTAATATGAAGCAACTTCCAAGTTTGTTTCTATCATGGGGCAGCTGGGAGAAATCAGGAGGTAGCTTATCTCTGATGGACTTTTTTTCTCTCCAAGTTGATTGTACAACAGAATGGAAATCATTCGGCACGCTACAAGCACATGGCCAAGGGAGTCAAGAGTCCTGACATCCTCTCTAATGTGTTTTTAAACAACTTTCCCTCAAATGGGCAGAGGAGTTGAACAGCTTTAGACCAAACCTTCAAATACAAAGAAAAATCACCCCTGGTTGGGATTCCCAGGTGTGGGGTGTGTTACTGCCTCGGACTCTGAGGACTTGTGGGAGACAGAGGCAATTATAACTTACAGCCATTTGGCCATGTTGGCTTAGGGCAAGCTGTGGACCCCTCGGGCTGTCTCATGACATCTTATTTCCTTTTTGCTCTGGGCAGTGTGGTGGCAGCAGTTATAGCCAGCTGCCTGAAAGGTTGAGCATGAGGAGGCAAATGCATAACTCTGGCCTTTTTCACTCCAGTATGCATATATACAGGGAGCGTGTGAAAAGTAACAGTCCCCGTGATTATTCATTATCACGCAACCTATAAGGTGGTGAAACATTTTGACAATATAGATCATG
This sequence comes from Otus sunia, assembly GCA_010365825.1. Lineage (NCBI taxonomy): Eukaryota > Metazoa > Chordata > Aves > Strigiformes > Strigidae > Otus > Otus sunia. The sequence goes on along the minus strand of ML997661.1, from coordinate 15,290 downwards.
GCTCATTACATACACTTAGGGCACAGATATACTTTGTAAGCAGTTGTGTGAAATTTATGACCAAGTTTCCAGAAACCTCTGTTCTATTCTTGATACCAGCAATGAGGCAAAAAATATATCAGATGGAGCCATGCATATTTTCTTTAAGGCTACTGTCATTGTAACTTCTGGAAAAACTTTCTAGTTCTAGGTACTCAGAAACTTCTCATTCTTAAGTTCCTAATATCTAGTACTCAAGAAACTGGCAATGTGTTGCCATATCTTACTCTGGTCATATATATTTAGGGTAAAATTAGGGTAAACTTGATAGGAATAACAAATGTCTTATATCCTCTGGCCCCTTGTCTTTCTGTTCTAAAACACTGAATAATTAGTAATCAGGATTTTTTTGATCATCCAAAAAGTCTACTTGCTACTGATTAAATTACTTATAGGGTTTTAATTAAATTAAATTACTTATATGGGGTTTCAGTTAGTTATTTGGGCAGTCATTGCCTGAGATCTAGGAAAGCCAGATTTTCAGAGATGTTTAAGAAATAAACAGTTTTTTATATCTCTATCTATCACATTTGTAGGAATTAATTTGGCTTTCCAAGGAAACACAGACACATCTCTCCTTCTGTGACAAATTCTTCTCAGGCAGGTTTGGTGGAGGAGATATGTGATGGAGAAGAGACCACATGGGGCTGTTTTTATTTCAGTGATAAAATATCACTGTGTAAAAACAGAAAAACTTCTGTTAAGCAAACATTCCTGATAATAATTATGCCTGGTTGCTTCAGGGATGCTAAGAAAACATCGGTATAAGCAATAATTTATATAGGAAAGAATTGATTAACACTAGACCAGATTCAGTCATTATGTCATTTTGCAAAAAGAAACAAGACTGAAATTGAGATATTCAAGATACGCTAATTTGAGATATGCCAATTTGTACTTACTAAAGGTCTGGGTTTAAGTTTCTTGCAGAGCAAATATCAGCTAAACAAATATCAACAGTTATAACTGGGGGTTTCTATTGGTCATTGGAGTTTTCCATAGGTGAGCTAACATAAGATGCTGCAAAGTAGTCCAAAAGAAAACTGCAAGCATGATAGCAGAAACTGATATGCTCAGATGAGTATATTTATTTTCATAAACATTAATTATTTCTGTGCTATAAAACAATAAACATCAAGCCCTCTAATAGCCCATGGTGTGAGTTGCTTCCAAGACTGAAGTAAAATAATAATCATCTGGAATGGATCAACTACAGTTGGGGTTTTTTTTGCCTAGTGTTCTCAAATACATACCAGTGTTAATGCAAAGATAAACAGGCAGAATATCTGTACTGGGAACTTTGCAGAAGTGACTACAGAGCAAGGGACCTCCCTATCCCCTTCACAGACATCTTTTTTTGGAAAAGGCAGGTTTATAGGGAACCACTTCTATGCCAGAAAATGTTTTTGTAAAGATAGTTTTCAGGATGCAGGTTGGATTTTTCTCTTAAAAACTCCCTCTCAGGAATAGCCTATAGCCTGGCAATCACAGCATTCAGCTGTGAGGCTAAACTAAAGTCAAATTCTGAGCGAAACAAGTTAAAATTGTGTTACCTGAATTCAGGGGTGATTCAACCAACATGCCCATGAACACTGAAACAGTAGCATCTTTTTTTTTTTTTCCCCCACATGCATGTTCTCCTTTTTAACAGATATGAAGAATTAAAAGGTAAAAGCATTTGGCTGAACGCAAATGCCTACATAGATAGACGTAGCAGCCAAAATCACAAATCCTGGGTGTTCTTTCCTTCTGCAGGGCAGGGGCTGTTTATTTTCTTTAATCTCTCATTTTCTTCTCTCTCTAATAATACATACTTATACAACAATACATACTTATGCTCTCATTCAAACCCTTACTTCATAACAGGCAACTAGAGCGCCATCAACCCTCTCTCCCATCAGACAGTTCCGTACTTGTCCACAGCTCAGTGTTGCCCATTGTTTTTCCCTCCCACCTTAGCACCACCTAGCTGTTTCTTATCTTTCTTCCAAGGCCTCTTTCTCCTCAAAAACTTGCTGCTTCTCTGAGCCTGCACAGGGCAGAGCAGCACTTCTCCAAGCCCGTGCAGCACTCACAGCCTGATGTCGATTTGCTTCTTAACATATTGAATGTCCCACAGCTGCGCAGGGCTGACACTCCCACAGTGTCAGCCAGTGCCTTGATGGAGATACCTGTGATTGCCTAAAGGCAGGAGAAAGGAATCCTGCCTCTTACGTACCTCAGTCCTAATATTTCTTCTCTTTCCTTGAGATCTGTTGAGACTGTGTTGAGCTACTGTAATTGAGACTATGGAGCTCCATCTCTACTCTTCCCAAAATAGGGCAGGGACTCTTCTCCTTCAACATGCTGACACAGCATGGCTCACAGGCATTCAGCTAAATCCTTTCCCTCCCCTGAGGGCACATGGTCTCATCCAAACTGCTCATTGAAAATAACCAATGGCGTGTGTTAATTAACATGAACAAATCCAGGAAATCCTTCGAACACACGGCCAAAAACATGCCAGAAACCATAATAATAAAACTGCATGGGTAATCAAAGCTGACAGGGCCTGGTCCTGGCTGGTTTGCTAGGCAGAAACTGTGACATCTGATTTAAAAACTATTGGATGTTTCTGATCCTAGACCAAAGAAAAAACCAAGGGAAGCTCATTGAAATCATAAGGCATTGGATCAAGCCCTGTGCATTTATCTCAGAATACTATCAGTTGCAGAAAACCAGACTGGAAATCACAAAAGCCTGGAGGAAAAAAAAATAAAAATGAAGTAAAAAATGAAAAATCTTGGGAATAGTTTCAGTGTGGGAAAAGGACATTACAGCTTTCTGAATCTTTATTTAGTGGAGCTACCCAAATACTCATAGATGCTAAGAGGCGTGTTAAGAGGCGTATTTATTCAATTACCAGATTGCTTAATGAAAAAAACTACAATGGTTCACACCTGCAATTAAACACCTGTCCTGAAAGGACAACTTACTTTAGAAAGTGCTGCCTGAATGTAACCATTTCATCCATCATTTGAAATGACAACTCCTAGTGACATGTCAAAAAACAAACAAACAAACAAACAAACAAACACAAAAAAAAGGACAGGTTGGATCCAGGCTCATTATGTTCTGTAACAACATACTTGACATAACCCCAGAGCAAAGATTAAGGGAAAGGGACAGAATCAATGACTTCTAATGCAAGAAAAGTTTGATGATAAAGCCAGTATTTTTTTTATTAGAACAAAGAATACTGAAGTCCTGAAGAGCTTCCCAATTTTTCCTTGTTATACTATCCAGTCTAATAAAATTTTACTGCTACCCTTTGCTTACAAACCTTCTATTGCTTCTCTCTATAGAACACCATAGTTATAAGATGTTGCCACTATGACTTCTAAACATGTTTTCTACCGTTTCTGCTCATTAATGATGTGATTTTGAAGCTGGTCACTGAATATCAGATTTTCAAAAGCATTTATGTGCCTAATCATGCACATAAACATGTAGTCAGGTCATCATTAGATAGATGTCAAACTTCCATACACACCTAATATTTGACTCCCATTGATTCCCGGAGTGCTTAGGCACCTAAATCCTTTCTGTATCTCACTTCACGTGGCTAATTCGTTGTAGGAATTTGGTGGCTGGGAGGGTTTTGTAAAAGTGTCTTGTGTTATTAAACGTGTGTCTGATTTGAAATGTGATTCTGTGCAGATCAGCAGATAAAGATTGACATTGTCACTACCCATTTTAACAACTCTCATGTGGATCACCCAAGACAGATAAATGTTTCTAAACAAAAAAATTCTTATACTTGATTATTAAAATGTTAAAATCCCATAGATTTCACCGTTAACGAAACATTGCTTTAATTTCCTCAAGTGGAAACCACTGGAGAAGGGCAAAGAAGGAGCTATTGCTTTTTAAGCACACCGTACACCACTCCACTGAACAATCTTCATGTCTTTTCTCCCCCCTTCCATGGAACACACCGCAGATGAAGAACTCTTCATCTTGCTCAGAATTTGCTTACATCTTTTTTGTGTTTGCACAGGGTGAAAGCAGTTTGCTGCGACATTATGACAGAATAGTGCGCACTCGGTTCTATTGCCATATTCATTGATAATCAGTGGATTTTCTGACAACATTTGCTTTCCCGTGTAATTAAGTCAATCAAGCTATAAGTACATGAAACAATGGTTTTCAACCTGTGGTCTACGTATCTGTGAAAATCATAATCTTTTTCTAAAGGCTGCACGAGAAGCCAATCATATTGTAAGCTACCTCAAATTCACTAATGAATCTGAATGCTAAGGGACAGCAAAGTAGAAGCAAACAAAAAAAAAAATGGTGAACAGAGATTTGTGGCCCTTTCCCAAGCAGGTCACCATCTCAGCAGAGAAACAAAAGTGTAGACTTGAATTCAGAAAGGTTAAATAAAAAATAACAGAAATATAAAGAAACAAAATATATAAAATTGAGAGGAACTGTTTTAGAGGCAAGCCACAAAGACTAGCAGGTCAAGTGAGGGCCTCATTTAGGGGTCAAATTAGAGTGCAAGGAAAGTCATTTAATGTGCCAATGGGCAGAGAAATGTGCCTATAATTCCAGTGAATTTAATGCTAGCACTCTATCCCTTATTAATTGGTGTCAGGTTCAGAAAAATTGCTTCAGGCTTGTTTTTCTCTACAGATGCTGACAGAACAACACCATTTTCTGAAAATTACACATCGCTCAGCCTTTATTCTGTGTGCCCTATGACACTGGCTAGAACACTTCATCTGGAAGAGCTTTCATCATCAACATTTAAGTCCCTCAGTTACTATGATTTTTATTCCAGAAAAGGAAGTGCTCTTCTCCAAGAGGACAAAACAATCTTCAATAAGGTAAATTAACATTGTGCTGTGAACTTACCAGATACCTGGATGAAGAAAAGTCCTTTAAGAGGGGTGCAAAGTCAAAATCCAAGACTGGTTCCTCTTACCTGGCCAAAGTCAGATCCCTCCTTAGGGATCTTCCTGAGAATCATATGGGGTTTTGCCCTCATACTCAGTATTAATAATAGCAGATACTCCAGGGTGGGGAAACTTAAAAAAAAAAAAAAGAAAAAGAAGCAAACACAAAAAAGCCTGACTACAGCAAATGTTTGCTTGTAAACAAGCACTTCATATCTTTATACTGTTTTTCAAGAAATAAAGAGGAAAATACAATAATTAATTCATTATTGTGTCTGCAATGTGCTAAGCAGCTTTGAACCATGTCCAAATCTGGAAGGGAACTAGCTCAACCTCTGGCTAGGACAGGCTATACACTTTTGAGATCAGAAAGGAGAGCTGCAAGTGAAAGGTTCCTGGGTCAGAAAAAGAGGGGAAAAAATTAATAAAAAGCTGGAAATGCAGAAAGTTCATGAAAAAACCCCAAAGGATATTAAATATTATTAAGGTCCCTTGAACAGCAAAGACCACTTCATTGGTTAAACAGGAGAGCTAAGGAACTCATGATTACGACAATATGTACCTGATGGGTCTTCCTCCCCTCCTCACCACCATAAAACTCTCAGGAAAGATTTTGTGTGTTGATAGCTGTAATTAGAGCTGTCTCATAGCTCAGCATGTGACTCCTCTCCCCAAAATATTGAGTGCCTTAAACAACCATGACCAAAATCCTGGAGACAATTCACTAAATAAAGCAGATCCTGCAGCTGAGGGGGCTTCACTAAGAGAAGCATAATGACCTGATCAATCAGCTCCTCTCTTCCCTCATAACCAAAACTCCCATTAGCATCCACAAGCGGGTGGTCAGTAGGAGGCAAAAAGAATAGTGGATTTAGAGAAATATTAATGGCAGCACACAGCAGGAGCAGGCTTGTGATGCTTGTGAGGGGCTGAACTTCAGCATGTAATGGAATAGGAATAAGTAAAGATAGCCATATACTAACAGTAGAAGTTCCATTGGTTCTCTTAGATAAGATAGAATGAAAACACTCTTGTTGTTCAAGAAATTGGCCAAGAGAATCTGCGCATGCTCCGGGGAAAAGTACAAGGTGAGGAGGACTGTGAGCCTTCCTCCAACTGACCCCAGAGACGCCCCCCAGGAGGCAATGGGCAGGTGCAAAGAGAACATAAACTGCTGCCCCCGGGCTCTAGAGCTGACCCAGCCTCACCCATGCATATGGATGTTTGTGTGATGTGATCCAATGGATATATACATCCACACTCTAGAAATTTCTGGTAAAATGTGCGGTGGGGTGGGCAAGCTTTGTGAAGCAATCCCCTTGCACCCCGGCGCCAGAGTGAACATACCTGCTGTGTAACTCTATTCGAGTTGTAGAGTCTGTTTTCCGCAAGTCAAAGCATAGTCATAAATTGACCATGCTGCTCCTTTTCTTGTGTGTCTCTGACAGCTCCCAAAGACCTGTGTTGGAGAGCTGGCTGTGCTAACCCATCCCTGGACCAAGGAATTCAGAGTCCCATGGGCATCCTTTTACAGTGCTAGTAGGTTAACAGATAATTAACAGGTCGTTAACAGATTAATAACAGGTCGTTAACAGGTTTTTCATGCTGGTATGTTTGATCTTGAGGAATGCATTTATATTTTAAAATAAATTCAACCAGTGACCCAGCTGAGACAGAGCCATGCATTTTTTTACAAAAGTGAAGTGGTGCATGAGTGTAGAGCCTTCTTGCATCATCGTACACCTGATGGTTATTTCTAATGTTTTACTGAACTGGTTAGATAGAAAGGATTATTCTGTAAAGGGCTGCTGGATTTAATCTGGGAGGGGGAAAAAAAAGTGCTAGACCTAGAAAGTTACTGCAGCCCTCAACAAAAGCCTGCTCTTTGTGTGTTTGAACACAATGCCTTTAGCATAACCTAATATTTTAGGCAAGTGGGGCAGAATCAAGATAAGCCTGGGAGAAAGCCAGCTAATCTGGGTCACCAGATGGGATGCTGTAAAGCAAAAGGCACAGTAGCAGTAACTATCTAAAAGACAGTGAAACAAATAGCCATTATCAGTAGCTCTAATGTTTTTTAACTAGTGGGGATAGAAACAGAAAAATCTGTAGTAAACTTGTGTGTGCTTACAAAGCAATAAATGTTTAAGAGAACAACATTGTACAGAACAGGAATGGTGCAGGCTATTTATTATCAAGGCAATAGTAACAAGACATGAATATTTAGTTATTAGAAGTTGTATGCCAGAAAAAGCAGCCTCTATAATTTTCTCCTACACGTGAGTTTTGGCACTGAGGCCAAGCTGACAAATGTCCATCTCTGCAGCTTTGGGGACAGCGAGAAAAATCCCCACTGTGGATTTCCGTGCAGGCACACAGCATGAAGATTCCGATGAATCTGCTGAACAGGTTTTTCAGCGCAAAAATTTCTTATTCGACTTTGTCTTCTGTCCTGGTTTAGCCAGGATAAGGTTAAGTTTCCCCAGCAGTGGGGGGAGCTCCAGCGGGTTATTCAGATCCCAGGCAGATGTTGAGGCGACCAGTGGGTTAGCACGTGTGTTACACCATCGCTCTGTTCTCACTGCTGTATTGGTAGATATTTTGCTCTGTTCATTGTTATTACTGTTATTCTCATTGTTATTGTTGTTGTGTGTTGTGTTGCTGTTGCACTGTTGTATTAAACCTTCCTTATCTCAGCCCGGGGCTTTGTATTTCGCTCCCTTTGTCGGGGAGGGGCAGCGGCCGCGTGGTCTCAGACCCCGGCAGGGACTAAACCTCCACATCTTCAAAATGAGGGTTGAAGGTACATATTTAAACAATAAATTCTGCTCTCATCTCATGAACAGGAGATGGGGCTTGGACCTTGTGACTTCCTCCTAAGGCATTTCAAATTTAATGCTCTGTCTGAGCCATTGGAAGCCCGTCTTTGAGGCTTTGGGGAGAGCCAAGCAAAGCCCCCTGTGATGGCTACCGGGCAGTCACAGGTTACATCAAGTTCTGGTGTGTTGAGTTACTGGATTTGGCTGGAGGAAGTGTGCTGTCTGGGCTAGTGCAAGGGGAACTTAACACTCAGAAAGATTTTACTGAGTGGTTATATAGATTTGATAGAGATGGACCTCACCATCCTCCAGCAAAGACAAATTGATTGCTACATCAACCCTCTCCAGACACTTGTGCTTGGATTTGACATAGCAATGAGAAGGATCTGAACACTTCGATTTCGAAATGGAGATATGCAAATATGTTTAGTACATGGTAGAATTGAAGTTTGTTGGAAACACACTGGTCTAACTGGTTATCTTAGACATATGCATGCTTTTAAGGATGCCTGGATTTGTCTATCTGCATATATAAAATAAGAAGTGCAAGGAGGATCATAAGAACAGAAGTGTACAGACCAAGAGGTCATTTAACACAGTAGTCTGCTCCCAGTACAGAGGGTAAAGGATACAAGAATTAGATAAGATTCCTTCCAACATTTAGTATCTGCAGCTGATACAGCTGGAAAAAATGGATAAGCTCCCATATACATTCATCACAGCTGGGGTAATAAACACTACTACTTTTCCCTAAAGGCCTTGCAGCCAGATATTATACTTGCTGCAAAACAGTTATTATTGCGTAAAACAAAGAGCTGAAATATGTCCTTCAATATTCCTCACTCATTCCATTCGTGTGAGAGTATGACCTTCATCCCTGGTGATTTGTGGATAGAAAATGTTGATTTTCCCTCCAACTTTATTTTTCAAAAATAACATGTAAACATATCAAAATCTTCTAAATATAATTTAAATAAAAGACATAAATTGGGCATGATTTCACCCACCCCTGCCCAGTTTTACTGCGTGGGATGTTTCTGTGTTATTTTAATAACAAATCTGATGTAACTTTATGTCTTTTTTTGATGGTCACTCTCCAGGATTGAAAGAATTTGTATCTTGTTTTGGAACAGTAACTAACCGCTGCTTGATGGTCACTTCATGTGATGGACTCGAGGTCTGCCAACATCTGAATCATGTTAGGCTGGAGATAACATAACTGTCAACAACAGAGACAGCACATATGAAAATAGTGTCAAAGCACTGAGAAAGACAAATACACTGCCTGAACCCTTATGTCTGTCAGTAAGGGCTGCTGTATACATTAATTATGATTTGCAATTCTACTACACAAAATCCAAAAACATGTGGGCTGGTTTTGAAAAAAAACAAAAAAAAAAAAAGCCCAATTATGGGCTGGTTGGATAGATTTAGGTTTCTTTGGCTTCAGTTCAGTGAGAAATAAAGACCATGTGGAAGACAAGCCTGGACCTTCAATGTCAATAGGTACCTACGGTCTGGCAATGTATAGGCAATAGCTTGAAGGGGACTTCACTAAGGAAGGAAATATACTGTGACAATCCATTTTTGCAAGTAAAATGCTGTAGCTAGGATGGTCTTGGGATATGACAGAAGAACTTTTTTCCTTCTATGTTAACATATACACTAAAAAATGCTATGTCTCCATAAAAATATCAACCTCCTGAAAATACAGGGCAGATGTGAAGGGAAGAAAAATCTGCAAGATTGCAAAATTGTTTGCACATTAGAAATTCATAAAAATAATAATGGCTGAATAGAAAGATTTCATGCAAGTTCTACAAAATTTTTTTTTTTAAAAAAAATGGGGCCTCAAAGGCCTTGTTTTAATCAGTTATGCTAGTTTATGGATTTAGCTCATCTCTTTCTTGGTCTCTTCTTCTGCCAAACTGCCCTTAATCACCACCAGGCTAGCTGAAACATAAATGATCTCTGAGACACTTGCTTGCAAGCAAAATCAGTGCCTGCCACAGCATGGGATTTATGTAATTAGGGCCTTAATTCTGTTCCTTCTGCCATCAGTGGTCATCTTACATTAAAGCATCAATGACTTTTTAATGCAAGGGAAGACTCTTAAACCAAGATATTTTCCTACTCCACCAGCAAGCGGGTATATAAAAGATATTCAAAGCAATCAGGTGAATGTTTAATAGAGAGAGTCAAGTCACACAGCGCTTAGGGCAGCAATGTACTCATTAGAGCAGTAACAAGCCGAGACAGGTTTCCTGATGCATAACTTGTTTTAAAGACTCTTCTCCCCAAAGTCTCTAGCATCCTTGTGTTTTGAGTATATCCTGTGTAAGCTTTTTAAACTGTTCCTCGAATTCACTTTACAGGAGGAAGTCACAGCTGGACTTACTGATTGAGTTGGATTTTGTTGTTTAATGTTCAGACAGTTACAAGAAAAAAAACTGTTCACTAGGGAAAAAAGTTGCCTGATGTTTAAGGAAGATCAAACCACCTCCAAATATTAGCCAAGCTTATTACGTAAAAGGCATAGGCGAAATGTCCCAAAGACAAACAGCATTCCCATACACACGCAGACACACAAAAATAAAACCTCAGGCTCTGCTATCTGCTTAGCCCCACAAGGGTCGGTAGGAACTGGAGGCACAGGACTTGCTCTACTGCAGGGAGACAACACATTTCAGTAGTCCTTGCCACACTGCCTCAGAAACACCTTTCCTGTTCTCCAGGAGCAATAGGAATAGAAAAACCTGTTTTTTTCTGAATCTCCCTCACCCTGTGTATTGGGTCTCTCCTGCCGTGTTCGCTTTGAAGAAGCTTTCAGGCTTCAGCACTTCAGGAATGGGACAAACCACCTGATTTTGGTTGTAGTGCTGAGGTGCCTTCATTTTTAACAATGCAGTGGCAGAGTAGTGAAGTTAAAGACAGTAAACCAGCCTGGCAGCTTGTTAGAGTCCCTGCTAAAAGGCAGGTCCCTTTTTTTTCTTTTTTTTTCCTTCTTCTCCAGGAACTTTTTTTCTATGACTCATTATTTCCTTGTCCAAAGGACTTTACATAATGGAAAGGTAAATATGACCTGGATTGGTACAAACCAGCCCTGCAGGCCAGGCTCGGGGGGTTGGGTTGATTTAAAAAGATTAATGATGTCATCTTTTCCAAATAGAAAACAAAAATTAACATACTTTAGGAAAAAAAAAAAAGCTTTCCAGGCATCTAGTTTACCAGCAAGTGAATAAAGAAATGCCTAGACATTTACACAGAGAATCATGATTTTTCCCTTTTTCCAGGGCCTGCTTCTGCGTACGATAAGGCTCATTAAGACAATTAAGTTAAACATGGAACAATTTTCCCCAGGCTCCGTTTAGGCTGAACGTTGTTGCTACTGCTGTTTCAGACTTGAAGAAAAGGGCAGGTACTCCAACCTTTGCTTCTTCCCATTGCGTTTGCCATTCTAATAAAAGATATCACCTCTGTTTCCAGGCTTTGCTTCATTAAAGCTGGAAACAATCTTGCTGTTGAACAAGCTCAGGTTTTTAATGTTGCCATCACACACAAAGCAGATAATGGATGTGTGAGTCAGTTACTCACAAATATGCCCTTTTCAAAGTGAGGCCTGTTAGATCTCATTAAGGCAGAGTTGCATATGAAGTCAGTGGAAAAAAAATATCCTGAGTGCTACAAAAGAGAATTCCTACACATTATTACAAAAATTAAATTGGAATCATACTGCAAAAAAGAGCAAAAGGAAAAACAAAAGCCTTCTCCAACAGCTGTCACATTTGCCTAGGTTTATTTTCATGATAGAGTAGTAAAGAGTTAATTAATTCTCTTCCACAAACATACCCTCTAATTAGTGACTGCTGTTTCTAGACTGAATAGGGAGCAAACATGGCAAACTTTATCTTCAGTGGAAAGTATGTACAAATGCATGCAAATACTTTGATAAAAACACACAGACACGTATATTTTGTATAGCTTATATACTAGATAACTACACAAAGTGTATGGCTTAGTAAGGGCCATCTGCCATTAAATTTTTTCACGGTGATTTTGTCATCTGATAAAGAGAAATGCATCTATCTAATTTACTTGGAGATAGGAAATAAACTTTAAATGTTGTTGTATATTATTATCACCATGCAGGTTGTTATTAGAACAGTACCCGGAAGCTTTGATCACCTTGTGTCTGCTTTGCTGAAGCTGCTCCATTTTTTATCTTTTATGATTAACTGCATGGTAGGAAGACTAGAAATGGAGCTGAGTGATAAGCAGTGATAAGCACATTTCCTCCTGAAAGTTCTGGGATGACTCAATATTTGGCTGGGAGAGTACATGGAACTTCTTGAGACCTTGTGCACAGATGCAGGAGCTGAGGGTGAACCACATAGTTGCATGAGTTGGCTCTGTAGTTTGGTGAAAGACGGCAAAAAAAAGAGGATGGAGTATCAGAGGCATTAGCACGGCAGTTCAGGGCTGAGCCCTGCCATGCCAGCTGTGGGGAGCACAGACGAGGGATCTGTCTGCCTGCCACACTTTGCAAAGATGCAGTGTGGCATCGCTGGAGAACAACGGGCACGTTGTGAGCGATCCAGCCCAGGGGGCCTCACTGTAACAGCAAGCTGCTGCTGTGTTCAAGGACATAAACAAGGCCAAGACGGCCTGAGAAACTGCACTCCTGCCCAAGAGATAAAGACGTTGGAATGTCGAAAACAGGGGCTCTACCNAGAGTGTATAAATTGCTGTGTAGCCTTTAATAAAGTGGCATCAACCTGATCATATTGATCATCTCAGTTGTGTCCGTGACTTCCACGTCGGCCATGCAGCTTCTGAAAAGCCCTGTTTGTAGCAATCCTGTCTTTGCTTTGCCATCTTGCAATCTTAAGCTTGGGAAAGCATCCCAAAGCCATGTTTATCACAAGTATATTACGTTCACAATCTCTTTGCTGTTCACCTCTCGATTGTCCCCATCTCTGCCTACTTTCAAAAATATGGATCGCTCAAGACTCAGTTTAGAAAATTCCTCCCCGAGACCATCGTCATTCAAGGGACTGAATCAAACCTCTTGTCTGTCCGACTTCTTCAAATCCCCGACTCACAAGACTGAATTAACCTTTTCTTGATCCCCCGGTAGGACAGACCCTGCGAAGAGCTTGGATGCCCCACTGCGGGCAGGAGAGCTGGAGCCTGGTGCCTTCAGCAGATCCACAGCTCCATCTGGTGTCACACAGCCAAACAGCGAGACGGTCAGCAAAGAGACAACAAAGGAAATAACCACAAGAAAACTCTTTGGTGTGTGAGGCACGTCTTGGCAAAAATAAAAGGGGGTTTGCTCTTTCGAAAAGACTTGTTAAAGCGTTGCAGCTACAGGTCTTTCCTTCCCCCCACCCCAGATTTGCAAGGGACAATTGATGTCTCCAAGGAGTGGAGCTACGGAGTGGCTTGCAGGAGCACTGTACTGCTGGGGCTGAGCTTTCTAAGTTGAGGGCAGAGCTCTGGTCTTTTAGTGGCAAGCACAACATGAGAAGTTAATGGGAGCAAGGCTGGGTACTTGAGGTCCCCTCACCAGAGCGGAGTATCTCAGGTATGTTCCACAGAATTACATTTCAAAGAAAAATTATAAAAAAGATGAGTGTCCAAGTCCAAATCACAGTTCTAAAAAAATATCTGCACAGAATGGGACAGAAATCCATAAACACAATTCTTTTTTTTCCTGCTTTTAATTAGTCTTTTGGTTCCTAGAAGCACTTAGCCTTCCTGGTTGAAGGAATTTTAGCCTTTTTTATAGTAGTGTCCAATTCAGACCCCAAACTTGACAGCTCTTTGACGCTGGAATTTCTTTGACATTGGAATTTCTTTGACATCTTTCTCAGAGGCTCCTAGTGGGCTTGCAGATGTTCTCTGAGGTCCCTTAATGAGGCAGGATGCCGTGGGCTTGTGGAGGTGCAGTTCTCCTTCCAAATAAATGCATATTCAGAGCACTCCCACGTACTGGAAGACAATCCAGAGTAGCCATCTCCTCAGTCTGGACCCAAACTGACCCTTCCCAGTGAAGCAGGTTTGCCCCTGGCTGTGTGCTGCCCTGTGTCAGGGGCACTTTCACTCCATTCTCCTCTGAATCAGAGACATTACGCAGAGGAAAAAAAGTCACTGAGCTCAATGTGAGGCAGATCACTCCCAAATCTGTGACTATTTCCGATACTCGTGAAGATGTACAAGCATTTCTGTGTGAGATCCCTATAGGCAGCAGAGGTCAGATATACTGTACTGAGGACTTGAGAAGGAAAATTGATTTTATGCCCAGTGGTATTTATTCAGTGTGTGCAAATACAGGCATGTAAATAACTGTGTTTAGTTTTCATTACTGAGAAATTAGGAAAAGTGTTGGTTTTAAAGTCAAAGTCAGATGTGAATATACCTGATATTGTTTTCCACATTTGAAAGGCTGCCTGATGTTTCATTTAGATTTGAAGCTCTTCTTGGTCTCTTCAAATCTAAAGGTTTGAAAGCCCTCAAAGACTGCAAACCAAAAATTTTTGGAGCTTACTCTAAATTAAAAAAAAACCAACAACCTGGTTTTGATTTTAGAATGCCAGAGACCTCTATTTTTTTACTTTTAACTTGTATGTTTATTCAGCTGAAAGTTATGAAATTAACATTATTTCACCAAATGATTCAGTTAATCCAAATAATTTTTCAAAGAATGACCAGCTCAAAGAATACCACACATCAGTATAAACACAGAACCTTTTCCCCCCCTAATTAATGTCTTAAAAATTATTTAGTCTATTCCTCTGGTCTCCCCCCAACTACCCCCAACAAACTGGGTAGAGGAAATAACAGTGCCTCAGCACAAAAACAAATAAAATAATTTCCACCATTTTTAAGTAACCAAATATTTAATTAATAAACAGGGTGTGTTTGCAGACAAGGCTTTATTTGCTGACATATATGATACTGCTATTCAATCTTCTTCTATGAGAGCAGTGCTTCTGGCCAAAAAAAAAATTACTCTTTACTCAGTGCTGATCTTTTAGATAATAAATAATGCAGGTAGTTCTGTGAATAGTGGAAACAGTGAAGGATTTTTAAAATTTTTGATGAAAATAAGCCTGAAAATTTGAACCCTCATGTTACTTCTGTGAGTTCTAAGTTTTGGTCTCACGCACTGTTCTTTTCCTTGATGAGGACTGCTAAAGAGCTCATGCTCTACTATATGATTCCTTATTTTCATTAAACTGGACACAAAGAAATGTTATTCAGCCTCTGTTTCTTTGTCAAAAGTGGCTGAAATGGGACACCAGATTTCAAAATTTTTTGGGGGAAAACAGGTAAGAGCACACAGACAGGGATCACACATTTCAACTTCCATGAAACCACTGAAGCAGCCACAGAACAATTTCATTTTAAGATGCTCCTTACTACTAATTTTTGTGGCATCGCTGGAGAACAACGGGCATGTTGTGAGCGATCCAGGCCAAGGGGCCTC
>ML997660.1:22481-86249 GCA_010365825.1 Otus sunia | reverse complement strand
TAAATCAAACACAATCATTTCTACTTATTAATCAATTAATAACAAGGGTAGGAAATTTTCTTGTAACATCATTAACCCTGGCCCCAGGGAGGCAGCAGACATCCCTAAGAAGTGGGTCTGGTCAGCATATTAGGCCTTCTGTTCCCCTCAGAAGACAGTCTTCTATGACAAGAACCCATCTTTTTTTCTTAATGGAAGTGGTTTTGATGCAGGGCATAGGCTGACATTGGTGACACCTCCAACCTAGAGGGACCATCATCCTCATCATTGTTTGGTTTCACTTGCAGAGCCTCATGCCTCTTGTACAAGGACACCTGGGAAGGTGAAGCAGTCATGGAGGAGATGCGCCTGCTGTACCAGGCAGGAACTTGTCACCATTGCCTCCTATCCCTTAAGTCACTGCATTCTGCCAGGTGGAGACAGGATAGGCAATCGGTATTTTCTCCTGTCTGCTTGACAGATCTGCCCCAGGGATGGTAGGGTGCGGTTCCAGTAGTCAGTCTCCTTCTCAGACTCCCTGATACTCTTCAACTTACCTCCTCCTGGAGCTCTGCCACTAAGCTGTGGAGTTCCTCTACCTAGGCACAGCTCCCATATATGTACTCACTACTACTGTCCAGTATTGGTTTAAGAGTAGGGCACATCCTGCAGTCTGACACCTTGTCCTGGTTTCAGCCAGGATAGAGTTAACTTTCCTTGGGCTGAGAGGGAGCACAGCTAGAGGGCCGGGCCCAGATCGATCATTGGAGCATTCCATATCATGTGACATCATGCTCAGTATATAAGGGGATGGGTGCTCTCTCATTTTCCATTTTGGTTTTGGTTTCCTGGTTGGCAGCGGGATTTCTGGTGTGGTCGGGATTGCTGCGTGGGGGGTGGGCTGCGTACCAGTCGCCGGTCAGTGAGCCACTGCTCACTACTAATAAAATATTACCCATTTGGACTTACTATTGTTACTGTTGTTTTGTTACTACTACTATTTTTTTTTTTTATTCAACCTACAAATTTCTTTTTTTTTTTGTCCCTCCCCTATTTCACTGGGGAGGTGTGTGTGGGTGGGAAGTAAATGACTGGCCACGTGGTGATTGGCTACCAGCTGAGTTCAAACCACGACACACCTGGATAACAGCATGTTCCCTTTGGAGCTCTGTCTGGGAAGCTGTGTCAGTTGCAGACATGGCTTTCTGTCAGGTAGATACCATTTCTCCCTGATCGAGCTGGCAGTTACAGCTCCCTTCCTGCATGCCCTTCCACGCAAACTCTTCAGGGGTAACTAGAACCTTTTGCTCCCTACAGCTGTCACTGCCCAACCTCCAGGGCTCTTCAGGGGCATCCTGAATCCTTCTGCCCATTTCCCCCAGGCTCCTAAGCTCTTCAGGGATAGTGTGAACCCTTCTCCCCAGTCCTGGCCTGCATCCAGGGCTCCCCTGGGGCAGCTTGAATTCTCCTCTCCCAGTCCAGTTCAGCCTTAGGGGAAGCCTGAAACTTCCACCCCATTGCCCCAGCCACCAGGGCTCCTAGGGCAACCTGAACCCTTCAGCACCAGTCCTCCCAGGCAGCCTGAATCTTTCCCTCTAGAACCTGCCCAGCCTCCAGGCCTCCTCAAGGGCAGTCTTAACCCTTCCCACAACTTGTTCCTGGCCTCTGGGAGTCCTCAGGGTAGCTTGAACCTTTTGCCTCCTGCTGCCATCCCTGCAGGGGATGCCTCCATGGTTTCCTCAGGGGTGGCCTGAACCCTACACTCCACATGGCCATCCCTGCAGGCTTCCGAGGTCTCTCCAGGAAAGCAGGAAAAGAGGGATAGGGAGGAGGAGGAGAAGGAAGGAGAACTTTGCTTGGCAGCATGTTTGACTAAAATTATTAAAAATTGATGGTTAACACACAACACAGATTTGAGGATTTTTAGAAGCGCTTAGTACTTTTGTTTTTGAAAATTAAGGGGATTAGACTTTAGAATGCGGTTGTATTTGGGGCAGCATTCAGCCATCAGGAGCACAGAATACCCAAATGACAGGTAACAAAGAGTCATCTACGGATTTGATAATGAGATCATTTCCTGGCAAAGTAAACAGTCTTGATTGTTGGCCTATTAACTAGGACATTGTATTGGGTGTACATGGCAAGGTTTTGTTAGCAGGGGGCAGGGGCTACATGGATGGCCCTTGTAAGAAGTCAGGGTTTGCCCTGTGCCAGACACAGCTGGTTCCAGCCGGCTCAGTAACGGCCCCACCATAGGCCACAGATGAGCCCATCAGTGAAGCTGGTGGCAGCTCTGTGAAAACATATTTACAAAAGAGCAAAAATGCCAAAGAACAGAGAGGAGTGGGGGAGGGAGTGTGAACACCAAAGTCAGAGAAGAAGGATGGGGAAGATGTGCTCCAGACACCAGAGCATATATTCCTCTGAACCCTGTGGAAGTGACCACAGTGAAGCAGGTATTTCCCCGTGGTCCATGGATAACCCATGCTGGAGCAGATTCTCCTGACAGGAACTGCGGCCCATGTGCCAGAGTCCAATACTCTCCAACCAGGTTCTTTTAGATATTTCACACAAGGAGGTTATAATATTTTAATGCCAAATTTCCTTATTTTATGATATTTGTTGTTACACAGGATTTTGATTTAGCAGAGTGATACAGCAATATACTGTATTCCCAATACAAGCATAATAAAGCAATTGCAATATACAGTTGAATCACAATACAAACATGATTCCCATTACTGATATCTATATATGCTAAGCATCCCGATGCTGTGCGTCTCCATTTGCCAGGAAGGAATAAGTGAGTTGAAGTCAACACAAACTGACCACAGAATCACAGAATCATCTACGCTGGAAAAGACCTTGAAGATCATCTAGTCCAACCATTAACCAAACACTGACCGTTCTCGACTACACCATATCCCTAAGCGCTATGCCAAACCAATTACCATCATGGGCAAAACAGACTCAATTTAGGGAAAATTAACTTAATATATTGACAATTAAAAGAGATTTGGATACTGAAAAACAAAGAGAAAAAATGAAAGCCCTACACCCCCTTCTTCCCAGACTCAACTTCACTCCTTCATTCCCAGCTCTTCTACCTCCTCCCCTTGCCCCAAGCAGCACAGGGAGGATGGGGAATGGTGGGGTTAAGGTCAGTTCATAACAGATCCTCTCTGCTTCTCCTTCATCCTCACATTTTTCCCTTGCTCTAGTGTGGGTCATCTCCATGGGTCTCAGTCCTTCAGGCTAAACCTGCTCTGGTGTAAACTCTGCACAGGCCACAGCTCCTGTCAGGAGAACCTGCTCCAGTGTAGGCTCTCCATGTGCCACAGTTCTTTCAGGAAATTTCCACCTGCTCCAGCATGAGGTGTTCCACAGGCTGCAGTATGGATATCTGCTCTGGCATTGTCCTCTCCACGGGCTGCAGGAAATACCTGCTCCACCATGGTCTCTTCCAAAACTTCCGAAGGCTGCAGGTGAATATCTGCTCCAGCTCCTGGAGCACCTCCTCCCTTTCCTTCTCTGACCTTGGCGCTTTCAGGATTGCTTCTCACACTTTTTCCCCCTCACTCCTCATTGCCATGCAGTGTTTTTCCCTTTCTTAAATATGTTTTCACAGAGGTGCCACCAGCTTCACTGATTTGCTGGAGCTGGCTGTGTCCAGCACGGGGCAGCTCCTCGTTTCTTCTTACAAAGGCCACCCCTGCAGGTCTCGCCCCCCCTTCGACCCCACTACCAAAATCTTGCCACATAAACCCAATATACCTTATTTCCTCTGTTGGAGGTGTCAACTTGAACATTACGTTTTCTTTGCACTGAAAGGTGCAGAGGAAAGCTGCCTAGGGATTGGTTTTCTATTTTTGTCAACGACCTTCCTGTTGCACAAATACTAGAAGACAACATGAAAAATTCCCCTGCTACAATACAAACTGTACAGCTTCTTAATCCACCCTGGAGTGAGTTTACAAGAATTGTGTTGCAACCACAAAAGGTTTTCTGTTGCTAGGACTACTGCTTAATTTGGTTCCAGCCTCTTAAGCAAACTGAGGACTTGCCAGTGATCTAGGCTCAACACAGTAGACCTCACAAGCCATGTAGGCTGCTACACATCAAAGCAGTGTTCGCAGTACAGGCTCTTCTGGGTTCATTTCTGCAGGAAAGGATCTGGCAGGGTGGAGGGTGGGGGATCCTGGTACACAGGCAGCAGCTAAATCATTTAAGGTGTTTTGTTATTTTAGTTTTGGTTCAGGAAATAACTGCTAGCACTTAGTGCATCTACATCAAGATGTCCTGCTTTCAGAGCTGTTCTAGCACAGCTTCTAATCAAGTCAGTCTTGAACACCTATGAGGCTCTGCCATTACTGAAACTGGGCAGCCTAGCACTTTAGCTTGTACAAATATAAATACTAGTGGCAGTACTGTCCACTTTCCAGTTGATATAGCTAATTTTTATTGTGTAAAGGGTAAACCAGTGTCTTAGTTTAAACCCGGCCAGCAACCAAGCACCACACAGCTCCCCTGCCCGGGGAATGGAGAAGAGAATTGGGGGGGGGGGGGTAAAGGTACAGAGACTCACAGGTTGAAATAAAAACGGTTTAATAATTGAAATAAAATAATAATAACAATAATAGAAAATACAAACAGGTAATGCACAATGCAATTGCTCACCACCCACTGACCTATACCCAGCCCATTCATGGCTAGCAATCCCAGAGTAGAGAAGATCCCGAAACCACAATCCTGGAAGTGAGAGCCTCCCTTTCCCAGCCAACCCTTTACTATATACTGAGTATGACGTTATATGATATGGAATATTTCACTGGCCAGTTTGGGTCCATTGCTTTGGCTATTCTCCCTCCCAGCTTCTTGTACACCTGCACACTGGCAGGGCATGGGAAGTTGGAAAGTCCTTGATTTCTTAGCAACAACTGAAAACATCAGTGTATTATCAACGTTCTTCTCATACCAAATCCCATACTGAATCCAAAGCACAGCACTATTCTAGCTACTAAGAAGGAAAAATAATTCCATTCCAGCTGAAACCAGGATAACTAGTTATCAACCAGGATTATAAAACCAAAAAATATTTAAATAGATCCTCCCATAAAGATTATCTTTAGGAAAACTTCATTAGATCTTCAAATGTTATGTACTTTGAGCACAAAAATAATTTCAGCAGCAGGAAATGATCAACTGCACATATTACATCTGAAGACTCAGTTTACATCATCCCACCAACAAAAAAACAACCAAACAAAAACCTACCCACAGGATGGACTATCTTCTTTTTATTTTGCCACTGGTTTCTGTCTGTGACCCTGAACTAACCAAACTCTATACTTTAGATTTACCTTCTAGTTCAGGGATATATTTTTACCTCACACAAGGGCACTGTAAGGCATAATACATCTTCACATAACATACAATGCAAATTATATTTCCAAAACAACCCACCTGCCCCTCTGGCACTTTCCTTATCATTCATTTTAGTTAAGTTAACACGCGTTAACAAGGCTTTAAAAATGCTATAGTTCAAGAAGTTAAATTGTAAAATAACTATTAAAGACACGGCACTGCATTTTTTTTTAATCACATCTTCTTAGGATCTCTAGGAATAAACCTGTTTGTTAATTAAAAAAAAAAAAATCTACTTGACAGAGTTAGCAAAGCAGACCCTCCTCTCCCACTAACTCTGTTCTCTGTTACTAGGGTGGAACTATAAGAAAAAATAGTTGGAAGGAATCTCTGGAGATCACCTAGTCCACTCCCCTGCTCAAAGCAGATCCATTAGATGAGGATGCTCAGGGCCTTGTTAAGTGTGGAATCTCCATCTTTAAGGATATTCAAAACTCACTTTGTGATCATGTTTCAATACTCGACCGCACTCATGGAAAAAAAATTTCTTTGCATCTAATCAGAATTTCCCACATTGCAGCTTGGACCCATTGCCTCTTGTCTTTTAAATGTGCACTTTTCCTAGTCAGCTCATCAGTCGCCCGCATCAAGAAACTGTCATGAACACACTCCAGAAATCTCCTGTATTGCTTATGCCTAACCATATTACCCTTCCATCTAGAGTTGCATGAAGAAGAACTGAAATATGGAGAGTACTCAAGGCAAGGACTGCATCCTTTTCTAGGAAGAAGGAACAGGCCAAAATTGTGCAAGTATACATCATATATTTTTATTATTGAACAACTCTCTCCAAAATTTGGCACAGAGATTAAAAATAAAACTTAATTGCACTACTTCATAAAGCATTAGTAGTAACTCATAAAAAAGTACAAGTTTTGTTAAAAATTTATCAAGCTTGCAAATTTTTTCATTACAGATATTTATAATACATTTAAAATATGTTAAAGAACACAGTAAAGTGTGATTTTAAAGAAAATGCTTGACAAAATATGATTCTAACAAAAACCATAAGCTTTGATAATCATTAACAAACCAAACAAATAGCAAAATGAGGTACCAGTGTACCAAAGGAAAGGAAAAAAACCCTCACAAAACCAACATAGCTCATTTATAGGAGTCTATAACTCAGTCAAAACTGTGTTTTCCAAAAGTGAAATAAAGGTTGGTAAATGCCATTCCAAATATTTCTCAGCTGTTAACACAGCTTGTTATCACATTCAAGAACCTTTACAGAAGCCATATACAACAAAAAAGTTTACTTTGCACAGTAAGATTTCTGGAAAGAAAATGATAAAATGAGACCTTGGAGATATCCATAAGCCTTTAAGACTCTCTCTCCAGTCAAAGTTATGTAGAGAACTCTTGCTAATAAAAACAACCCTAAGAAAAAACCCCAACAACTGTGGCAATATAGTAAACCATTACCATGCCCCCCCCCCTCCTCAATGGATAAGTATGACAGGAAAGCAATTAAAGTTTATTTAAGTGCCTTGCTGGTACCATCAGGCACCACAACAGGCTGTGACATTAGACACAAATGTGCACATCACATGGCAGTTAATAACTGAGCATAAATCTTCCCCTTCTCTTTTGACAGCCACAATAGAAAAGACTTGGTTGTAGCTGGTCTGATTCGGAACACATGCATGTGTGCTGTTTATACACACTAACCACAGGAAGCAAGTCTGCACACATCTGCAAGAGTCCCATGCAAACAGAAGTAACATTCCAGAAGAGATCAGCCACAGGAGTGCAACAATTAAATTCAGTTTTTTATACAAATTAGATACTCCATCTCCTAAATCTTCAGCTGCCTCACAGTGTTTTACTGTCAATAAAGGCGACATTACACACCAAGATTTTTCCAGTTACAGAAAGAAGACTGCTTTCCCCTTGGTATTCATGAAGTGTGCCTTGTTCATTATGCATTTATATCTAGATTAGAACAAGTGCCTTCTTTCCATGCTTCAAAGTGAATACTGAGTGTAGTAGTGTTTGTTATAGTTAAATCTGTACAGATAAGGTTGGGTTTTTTTAGATATTTTAGAGACCTTAAATATTATAAGACATATACAGCACACACTTTTAAATAAACACACAATTTAATTTGCAAAAAAAAATAGTTTACTATAGGTGATTTAACTTTTTTGATCTTATTGTGAGGAGTCCATTCTTTAGTGCCTGGGGGAGAGAGGAAATTGTAATATTTTGAAGTTAATATAACAGTATCTTTTTATTTAGTGTTCTTAATTACTGACAAGTATGGATAGACTAAAGTTTTGAGTACTATTTGTGCAACAAAGACAAGAGCATCTGAAACAAGCAAAACCAAGAGCTGTAATTAATTGGTTTGTAGAACCTTCAAAGAAGTGTAAGCAGCATCGAAAACATAACATTGTCTGTAAAAATAACTGATACTGAAGCATAGCAGCATAACAAAAGTATCAGAAATTATGAAGAACGAACAGAGCTCAGACTGGCACCAAGTTATAGCAATATTGGTAGTTGTGTCACTTGTACTATTGTAACCAAGGTGTTGACACTAAATTTAGGAGAAAACATTGATGCCAAAAACTACATCCCTTGATTAACTATAGTATGTTTAGATCCAGTTATTTCACTGAAACATCTTTAAGTTCTTAACAGTTTGAAGTGTTAAAAAAGTCAGTATTTTCAACCGCACAACTAAAAATATTATTTGAAAGGCAGTCAAATGCAAGTTACCTCCCATTTCACAGAATTATTTGTTCTGGATGGTGTACCAATTTATACTTCTATAATGGAACATTCTGGAGACTTGACAGAAAAAGAAATAAGGGATTTTTTTTCATGCCAAGCCTATCATAAAATACAGAAGGCTAAGAAGCAGCACCCTAGGACAACTGTATTCTAGCAGTGAATGACCCTTTTTGAAGCACAAAAATCAAAATTTCTACTTCTCTGAAAAAAAATGTTAAAAAATTTATTTTGTTCATTAAGTCACAGGAATAAAATCATATCCTCTTGCAAGTTATTTTAATTGCATACAAACTCACTTGTAAACAAAAAACAGAAGTTATTAAAGCCAATGTTTATATACTAAAGGGGTACATACTTAGCAAGTATAATGGTCAAAGTGAAGAAACTTTGCACAAGACCCTCAGCACCTTTTCAGCTTCCTTTTAGAGGAGGAACACAAAGTGCAGTTTCATCAAAACTCAAGTCTAATCTGAAAACAACTGAACATAAACAAAACCAAGCTAGAAGAACTGAGAAAAGCTTCAACATTAAATTCACCAATTGGAAGTGTTAATATTAACTGAGTTATGCAATATTGCAACTTCATATTGATAAAATAAGCAGTAAACCTGTCATACTGAAATTTGGATTTCCTATCATGTGTAAAAAACCCAAGGTTACTCACATACTGAGTAATGAACACACTCTTCAGAGGTACACTTAAAAGCTTCCAATACAGGGGAAGCATAACTTCTGTCTGAATAGCAATTAAAAAAGTATTTTTATATCATTAAGTATATTGGGGAGGAAATATTAAATATCTATAATTGCAGCATCCTCTGCATTCAGTGTGTGACTCCAAACACAAGGAAAGAAACCAGTGTACAGTACTAGTACTGTTTAAATAACATAAAATTATACATTGCAGCGTAATTAATACTACATACATACATTCTTAGTACATGCTGGTATATATGTTCTCAAACACATATACACACCCAGTCACAAGTGCACTTCACGCATCCTCTCACCCCCACCCCCCGCCCCCCCCAATATCTGAAGGTAGAGTGCTATGCTGTTTGGAGCTCCACTTTTTATAAAAGCACATGCTAAAAGATCATGTCCACTGTAATCTTACAGCAACACACAGAATGATCACACAAAAACCAGGAAAAGTTAGTGCACACACAGAATTAAGCTAAAAAAAGTCTTTGGAGTTCAAATCACGCACTTAGTATAGCAATCCCACAATTGTGAAGAGTAATTATAAGCTTTATAATTGATTAAGTTGCATAGTGCAAAGAAATGTCCATTTACCCTTTTGTGTAAAGGGAAAGCTGGAAGCCACATGGGTAAGTTCAATGGATAGTTCATATATACAGGTGGCCAGGAACACCCAAACTAGATTTGTGCTCTTAGATTAGTCATTCTGAATCACGATGCACTTCTGAAGCATCAGCTCTGCAAATTGGACAGGTACGATTTGCCTGTAAAATCAGAAATAAAAGAAAGTTTAATGCACTGACAAATACACTCATGATAACAGTGTCTGCAACACAGAAACAAAATGAAATTGCCACTCACAGTGATCAAGAGTACCCAAAACGGACAAAAAAAAAAAATAAATAAATCCAGCATGCACCTGTTTTCTGTTACTTTAGAGTATGTGAAAATGACCTAAAAGTTTTGTAAATTCAGAAGAAAAATACAGTGGGCAGAGAAACCCACTATCACTAGAGAAGTAAGACAGAGGTGGAAAAAAGTGCCCTATATTAGGGCATCCTAGTCTTACTAGCTCTTTGTCATAAATCACAGCTTTTTAGGCTCTCACTACTCCATTATGCCAGCAGAAGAGCAGAAGTCTATCATGCAGTCTTGGCCAAAGCTTAAAAGCTGAGCAAGCTGTGGGAAAAGAGAAAGGTTTTTAGTAACAGACACAACACACAATCTGACTAAACAGCTCCAAAGCTGAATGTGCATAGAAGTTTTAAGTTTAGCCCTTCAATGAAAAACTTGTTGAGAATACACCGATTCATAAAATAATTCATGTTGGAATGATCCTCAGGAGGTGTCTATTCCAGCCTCCTGCTCAAAGCAGGGTCAGCTGTAAGGTCAGACCAGGTTACTCAGGGCTCTCTCCAATTAGGTCCTGAAAATATCCAGGATGGAGGCTGCACAGTATCTCTGGACCCTTGTTCGACTACTTGTTCTTAAAATTAATTCCCCTTCTCATCTTAACATAACTGGTGTAAAGATGAATTAGGTGCACATAATGCATCATAGTCTGCAATGTATATCCTCTCTTAACTTGGTATTCCTTCAGGCAAATTACCTTTCTGTAACATAAGAGCTGAACAATGAACTGAAATTATCATAAGAAACATTAAATAGAAATTTTCTAGCTGAAGTGAACCACAGTTAGAAAAAAAATGATTTACAGTCTAAGCCTTCAAGGTTAATACAGGTCATGTTTTCAAGCTTTTCTTTGGAACTATGACTAAATTCTGTGGGGATTTGCAAGGATTTCCTGCAGGGAAATGGGCATGTGAGCAATCCTGCATATGAGCAAGGCTGGTAAAGCCTCAGTGTCGTCAAGGATGTGACGAGGAAATGACCCTGGAAGAATGAGGAAGAGTCCAGGAAGTTAAACAACTTCAGGGTGTGGGTATGGGCGGAGAAGGAAGTTTGTACAATGTCAATGTGGCAGTTCTCATCCAACCAGAAGAGAGATTAAGGAGCATGTGGACAGCTAATTGTTCAATCAGAAAGAATTATACCATGTGATTGTATCATGTGATTCTCACCTGCATTATAAAAGGCTTGCTCCGCCATAATAAAATTGGCATTGCTTAATCACACTGATTGTCAGCATGCCCATATCTCCCACAAAATCCTGCTTTTTAAAAAAAATATTTCTCATGTATTCCTTTGACTCAAGGAGTTAGGATATCAGTAAACAATCAGATATTGTGAAACATCATAAAATTGAGAGTTGAAAAGGCTGACAAGCAAAAAGGATAATCTCTTTCTTGTTAATCTTGTCCCATCCACTGTTTAACCTCTCTTTCATGACTCTTCAGCCTTATTTAAAATGGACTTTTTTCTCAGTGTAGTCTAATATATAGGCACATAATTCAGTATAAAATAGGTTTTCCCTTGGCTATCTCATATTGCCTGAAAAAGTCTTTCTAAGTAGGGTTTTATAACTATAGGACAGGCAAAAGTCCAAATTTCTTAAGTCAAAGTTCACTTTGATGCCTTCCATTGTTGCATCACCATCTTGCAATGGAATAGTAATTTTTACTAAAACTTACTAATGATAATGCGTTCCCTTGCACAGTTTATCAACATGGGATGTTAATTTAAAGCACAAAAGTTATTTTACCCCACTCCCTAAACACAGTCTAAAACTTTGTGTTGACACAGTGTAACTGTATTCCATTTAGGCTCAGATTACACAAATCTTTCAATTAAAGAGAGACCTGCCTGGCTGACACTATTATGCTGATGTGGTTTTTTAGCACTAGTGTTAAAAGTCAGCAATTTCTAAGCTTGGTTACAAGTATCAACACAAAATTGCCTCACAAATAATACAGTTCACATTACTAAAACAAAGAATGACCCCAAACTGTTTTTTTCCCCATTTTACTGATCTCTAAGGGCTATCTTCACTACACTTTGATGGCCAATACAAAGTGCATAATGTAACATAATGTAATAGTTTAGTCCCTGCCGGGGTCTGAGACCACACGGCCGCTGACCCTCCCCCCACAAAGGGAGTGAAGTACAAAGCCCCGGGCTGGGATAAGGAAGGTTTAATACAACAGTGCAACAGCAACAACAACAAACAACAACAATGACAATAAGAACAACAGCAATGACAATGAACAAAGCCAAATAGCTACCGAACAGAGCAGTGGTACAACACACGTGCTGACCGACCGGTCGCCTCAGCGGCAGCAGCGCGGCAGGATGTGAAGACCGGCTGGTATCGGAATAACACGGCTGGAGCTCCCCCCCCACTTCTGGGGAAACTTAACCCTATCCTGGCTAAACCAGGACATAATCCACCCCTTTATTCCATACCATGTACGTCACATCCGGCTGCCATTTAGCAATTAGCATTAACAGAGAAACATTAACAAACTCACAGTATAATTCACGGTGTGTTTTCACCCACAATCAAGTCCCCTTGTGGCACACATCGGACCTCTCCATCTTTCTGCATCACCCACCAGGTGCACCCAGGTCCTTGAGCAAAAACAATCCCATGGATGGGTTTGCCTTTGCCCGGAGCAGGACTAACCCAGACCATTTTTCCCAGCAGGTCCCTCATGCGCACCACAGGGACTTTATCCCCGTCTACAACACGTGGAAGTCTTGATTGAGCCGGGCCAGCTCGATTGGCAGATCCTCTTGTGTTGACTAACCAGGTGGCCTTGGTCAGATGTGTGTCCCAGTGTTTGAAGGTTCCACCCCCCATTGCTTTCAATGTAGTTTTTAACAGTCCATTGTAGCGCTCGATCTTCCCAGAGGCTGGCGCGTGGTAGGGGATGTGGTAGACCCACTCGATGCCGTGTTCTTCCGCCCAGGCATCTATGAGGTTATTTCGGAAGTGAGTCCCATTGTCCGACTCAATCCTCTCTGGGGTGCCGTGTCGCCACAGGACTTGGTTTTCAAGGCCCAGGATGGTGTTCCGGGCGGTGGCGTGGGACACTGGATAAGTTTCGAGCCATCCAGTGGTTGCTTCCACCATTGTGAGCACGTGGCGCTTGCCTTGGCGGGTCTGTGGCAGTGTGATGTAGTCGATCTGCCAGGCCTCTCCATATTTATATTTCAGCCATCGATCTTCATTCTGCTGGGGCTTCACCCGCTTGGCCTGTTTGATCGCAGCACACGTCTCACATCCGTGGATGATCTCTGCGATGGTGTCAATGTTGAGGTCCACCCCTCGATCTCGAGCCCACCTGTATGTTGCATCTCTGCCTTGGTGGCCCGAGGTCTCATGGGCCCACCGGGCTATGAACAGTTCACCTTTACGCTGCCAGTCCAAGTCCACCTGAGCCACCTCGATCTTAGCAGCCTGGTCTGCCTGCTGGTTGTGTTGATGTTCATCAGTGGCCCGACTCTTGGGTATATGGGCGTCCACATGGCGCACCTTCACAGCGAGGTTCTCCATTCGAGCTGCAATGTCCTGCCATACTTCAGCGGCCCAGATGGGTCTGCCCTTGCGTTGCCAGTTGTTCTGCTTCCATTGCTGCAACCACTTCCACAGGGCATTTGCCATCACCCACGAGTCAGTGTAGAGATAAAGCCTTGGCCACTTTTCTCGCTCAGCAATCTCCAAGGCCAATTGGATGGCTTTCACCTCTGCAAACTGGCTCGATTCACCTTGTCCCTCAACAGCTTCAGTGGTTTCTCGTGTGGGATGCCACACCGCAGCTTTCCATTGTCGATGTTTTCCCACAATGCGGCACGACCCATCAGTGAACAGGGCATATGGCTTCTCCTCCTCTGGCAGCTTGTTATATGGTGGGGCCTCCTCAGCACGTTTCACCTCTTGTTCTGGTGACATCCCAGCATCTTTGCTCTCTGGCCAGTTCGTGATCATTTCTACTAATCCTGGGCGGTCGAGGTTCCCTATTCGAGCCCGTTGTGTTATCAACGCAACCCATTTACTCCACGTGGCATCTGTTGCATGATGTGTGGAGGGAGCCTTTCCTTTGAACATCCATCCCAGCACCGGCAGTCGGGGTGCCAGGAGGAGCTGTGTCTCAGTGCCGACCACTTCTGAGGCAGCTCGAATTCCTTCGTACGCTGCCAGTATCTCCTTCTCAGTCAGTGTGTAGTTAGCTTCAGAGCCTTTGTATCCCCGGCTCCAAAAGCCCAGAGGTCGGCCTCGGGATTCCCCAGGTGCTCTCTGCCAAAGGCTCCAGGAAGGGCCATTCTCCCCGGCTGCGGTGTAGAGCACGTTCTTAATCTCCTGCCCTGTCCGGACTGGCCCGAGGGCCACTGCCTGGGTAATCTCCTGCTTAATTTGTTCAAAGGCTTGTTGTTGTTCAGGGCCCCATTTAAAATCGTTCTTCTTGCGGGTTACGTGGTAGAGAGGGCTCACAATCAGGCTGTAGTTTGGGATGTGCATCCTCCAGAACCCCACAGCGCCCAGGAAAGCCTGAGTCTCCTTTTTGGTGGTTGGTGGGGCCATGGCTGTTATCTTGTTTATCACCTCCATTGGGATGTGGCGACGCCCATCTTGCCATTTTATTCCTAGGAACTGAATCTCTCTTCCAGGTCCCTTAACTTTCTGTCGCTTGATGGCAAAACCAGCCTTCAGGAGGATTTCAATTATCTTCTTCCCTTTCTCAGAGACTTCCTCAGCTGTGTCCCCCCATACAATGATGTCATCAATGAACTGCAGGTGTTCAGGAGCCTCACCTTTCTCCAGTGCAATATGGACCAGTCTGTGGCAAATGGTGGAGCTGTGTTTCCACCCCTGGGGCAATCGATTCCAGGTGTACTGGATACCCCTCCAGGTGAATGCAAACTGTGGCCTGCACTCTGGTGCTATCGGAATGGAGAAGAACGCATTAGCGATGTCAATCGTGGCGTACCACTTGGCTGCCTTCGACTCCAGCTCATACTGGAGCTCCAGCATG
Source organism: Otus sunia (assembly GCA_010365825.1). Taxonomy (NCBI): domain Eukaryota; kingdom Metazoa; phylum Chordata; class Aves; order Strigiformes; family Strigidae; genus Otus; species Otus sunia. The sequence goes on along the minus strand of ML997660.1, from coordinate 71,472 downwards.
TCTGGCACTGCAGCACTCATCGCTGGCGTAACTTCATTCAGGCCACGGTAGTCCACAGTCAGTCTCCATTCGCCATTAGCTTTCCTCACTGGCCATATAGGGCTGTTGAAAGGTGAGTGAGTCTTGCTGATCACTTTCTGGCTCTCTAGTCGATGGATCAGCTGATGGATGGGGACCAAGGAATCTCGGTTGGTGCGGTACTGCCGCCGGTGCACCGTCTTGGTGGCAATTGGCACTCGCTGCTCTTCAACCTTAAGCAACCCCACCACCGAGGGGTCCTCTGAGAGGCCAGGTAAGGTGGACAATTGCTCCACCTCCTCCAGGGCAGCTATGCCAAAAGCCCACCGGTACCCTTTTGGGTCTTTAAAGTACCCTCTCCTGAGGTAGTCTATACCTAGGATGCACGGGGCATCTGGGCCAGTCACAATGGGGTGCTTATGCCAGTCCTTCCCAGTCAGGCTCACTTCAGCTTCTAATAGGCTCAGCTGTTGGGATCCCCCTGTCACCCCAGAGATGCAGATGGGTTCAACCCCACTGTAGCTCGATGGCATCAGGGTGCATTGTGCGCCAGTGTCTACCAAGGCCTTGTATGCTTGTGGATCTGATGTGCCAGGCCATCGGATCCACACCTTCCAGTAGATCCGATTATCCCTTTCCTCCACCTGGCTGGAGGCAGGGCCCCTCTAATCCTGCTCACCATCACTCACTTGTTCTAAGAGTGACTCCTGCAAGTATGACTTTCTGGTCCCCTCAAGAGGGTCCAGCATACTGTCAGCCACTCTATTCTGCCTGGGTGATTTGTGACTGGACACTGGAGCTGCATCTCTCTTGGAAGACTCCCCTTTCGTGGTGGTCTTCCCTTTCAGTTGCTGCACTCGTGCAGCTAGGGCAGAGGTGGGCTGTCCATGCCACCTTCTCATGTTTTCCCCATGGTCAAGGAGGAAGAACCACAGGGTGCCCCGTGGTGTGTGCCTTCTACTGCCCTTCTCTTGGGTGGGGAAACGCCTGCTTCTAATAGCCGAGACATCAGCCCGTGCAGGTGGAACATAGGACATGTCCTGCTCCATTTTCTGAAGCCTCTGAGACAATTCCTCCACAGCCGAAACCAAAGCATGCTGTGAGGAAGGGAGACTTCCCTCATAATGCCGGAGCTGGGTGGTCACCTCATCCACTGTCTGAGTCTGGGTGTCACGCCACCAGGACGCCACTGCTAATGATTTGGAATATGCCTCTGGTCCACTTTTCAGGAACTTCCGCCACATCGACTGTGTGCAAGGGACCTGATCTGGATCCATTGGTGACTGTTCATCATTCAGATCACCATAGATCATTTCAAACACAGCCATTTCCCTGAGTTTCTGAATGCCTTTTTCCATCTCGGTCCACTTGCCCAACTGACAGAGAACATCATCCTTATAGGGGTACCTCTCCCTCACACCGAGCAGGAGTCGCCTCCAAAGGCTGAGGGTTTGAGCCGGTTTCCCTATGGCCTTATCAATGCCAGCCTGCTTGGCTAAAGGTCCCATCTGTTTGGCCTCTCTCCCCTCCAATTCCAAACCACCAGCTCCACTATCCCAGCATCTGAGCAGCCAGGTGCAAATTTGCTCGCCTGGACTGCGGCTGAAATCCTTCCGCAAATCTCGCAGCTCAGTGAGGGATAGAGATCGGATGGTTACCTCCGGCTCATCCTCCTGCTCTCGTGATGGGCCTGGTTCATTATCACCCTGTACGCTGCGAGGGGATTTTTTGGTGTATTTGGTTTTCCGTATCGGGGCAACTGATACTGGCACTGCTTGTCCCTCTGGCCCAGCTGCTGTGCTGGTGGAGGCGACGGGCACTGGCACTGCCTGTCCCCCTGGCCCAGCTGCTGCACCAGTAAGTTCACTTCCAGACCCTGCAGCCTTTTCTCCCCCTAGAGGGCAGTGATCAGTGTTAAGGGCAATGCGGTAGGCATGGGCAAGCCCCCAGCACATCGCAGCGAGGTGCATCTCCCGGGGTTTGTCAGATTGGCAGAACACCTTTTCCAAACACTCCACCAGTTTATCAGGATTTTGCACTTGTTCAGGAGTGAAATCCCAGAACGTTGGGGGTGACCACAGACTCAGGTACTCGCCCATCTTCTCCCACACACCCTGCCATTTATAACTATCTGCCCTCGGGGCAGGTTTCCGGGTGGTGCCTTTATTCGAGAAGTACCGCATGGCCCAAAACAAGATCTGGCAGGCATTCAGTAAACATTGTGCCGCAAACACAGTGGCCGGGATGCTCCAGGGATAGCTGAAACTCTCAAAAGCCGAGAGAATCTCTTCCCCTGACTCACCCATAGAGGGGGTGAGACCCGAAACAAAGGACCAGGCAGTAAACAGGTACCGGTTCACCCCCACAAGCAGCGATACAAGCCCATTATAAGCAGTCAGTAGCCAGTAAAGCAGAACAAAACCCTTGAGACATTTTCCACCAACAACAAACACCAGCACTGGGAACATACAGGGGATATAAGGATGAATCCAGCCCCACCACGCAAGCAGATTGGTCAGCATTGCAAACGCTTCTTACCAAACAAATGCAAATATAAACAGGAAAAAATTACACCTAACAGATCGCTCTAACAACCTTCTCCTTTTCCGTATCCCAGCCTTCTCAGCCCCACGTTGGGCGCCAAATGAAATAGGTTTAAATGAAATAGTTTAGTCCCTGCCGGGGTCTGAGACCACGCGGCCGCTGCCCCTCCCCCGCAAAGGGAGTGAAGTACAAAGCCCCGGGCTGGGATAAGGAAGGTTTAATACAACAGCATAACGGCAACAACAACAACAATAACAATAAGAACAACAGCAATGACAATGAACAAAGCCAAATAGCTACCAAACCAGCAGAGAACAGAGCAGTGGTACAACACGCGTGCTAACCAACCGGTCGCCTCAGCGGCAGCAGCGCGGCAGGATGTGACGTCCGCCTGATATTGGAATAACCTGGCTGGAGCTTCCCCCCCACTGCTGGGGAAAACTTAATCCTATCCTGGCTAAACCAGGACACATAAGAACTGCCATATGGAGTCTAAACAAAGCTTCATTTAACCAAATACTCTGAATTGAACAGTGACCAACAGCAGGTAAATAAGAAAGAGAATATATGATACTTTGCTGATACATTACCCTACCTTCCAGCAGTCTGTGGGTCAAGTGCTTTTTGAGCCAGATGCAATGGCTTTGCATCAACAACCCTGGGAGGAATTATTTTTTTAAAAACTTAACAACCTTCACAGAATTGCAGCATCCATCATGTCATGGGGTACATGACAACCAATGGTCCTAGTTCTCATTTCAGAAGAGGGAGAAGAGGGAGCAAGCTGTTGTTCTTTGTTTACCTTCACTCCACACCACACATAATATCATAGAATAGCTCAAGTTGCAAGGAAACCATAAGGATCATGAAGTCCATCTGCCTGCTCCTTGCAGGACTATCTAAAACTAAACCATATGACTAAGAGTGTCATCCAGACGTTCCTTGAACTCTGATAGGCTTGGTGTCATGATCACTCGAGCAGGTCCATGTCTTTCTTGTGCTGGGGGCCCCAGAGCTGGACACAGCACTTCAGGTGAGGTCTCACATGAGCGGAGTAGAGGGGCAGAATCACCTCCCTTGACCCGCTGGCCACACTTCTTTTGATGCAGCCCAGGATACGGTCGGCTTTCTGGGCTGTGAGCTCACATTGCTGGGTCATATTCAGTTTTCCATCCACTAATACCCCCAAGTCCTTCTCCACAGGGCTGCTCTCAATCAACTCATCACCGAGCCTGTATTTGTGCTTGGGATTGCCTTGACCTATGTGCACGACCTTGTACTTGGCCTTGTTGAACTTCATAAGGTTCACACATGCCCACTTCTCAAGCCTGTCAAGGTCCCTCTGGATGGCATCCCTTCCCTCCAGCGTGTCAACCACACCACACAGCTTGGTGTCATTGGCAAACTTGCTGAGATTTCACTCAATCCCACCATCCATGTCACCGAAAAAGATGTTAAACAGCACCGGTCCCAATACTGATCCTTGAGGAACGCCACTTATCACTGCTCTCCACTTGGACATCAAGCCGTTGACTGCAAGTCTTTGAGTGTGACCATCCAGCCAATTCCTTATCCACCAAGTCATCCATCTATAAAATCCATGTCTCTCCAATTTAAAGACAAGAATGTCATGTGGGACAGTGTCAAATGCTTTTCACAAGTCCAGGTAGATAATGTTAGTTGCTCTTCCCTTATCCATCAATGCTGTGATCCCGTCGTAGAAACATGACTAAACGTTATGCAGTTATATGGTTTAACAAGCCCAGTATGTGTCAGCCTTGCCCCAGACCACAGACATGAATAGCAGGGGATTGGAAAATATTCTGTACTGACACTTGCATATATGTTGAGTTAGTTGACAATCACTGTATAAAACAGTTTAAATAATTATCTATGAATATTAACATGCTTAAAAATATATTTCAGGTTAGAACAACTAGATATTTACAGTCATCTTGTTGATTCTCAGACATGTTCTCCTACAGTATTCTGAACCCAAGCACATATTTCATTCAAATAAGTTCTACTGAAAAGAAAAGAAAAAAAAAGAGCAGTGTTGTGTAAACATTTATACCAGTCCTCAGTTCTGTAAAAGCTTTAGAATATATTGGTTACTCTAACCCAAAGTTGTTTTCAGATTCATGGTTTTTTGTTTTTTTTTTTATAGTCCTATCATTATTCACGATGCTTCATTAGCCAAAAGACTACTGCCAATATCAAATCCAGTACTTCACTTTATGCACAGGATATTCTACTGTATGCATGAGGCAGTCATTTCCTTGACTTCTTAAAGTCTAGATGTATAGGACTTTATCCAAGTCAAAAATGTATATTCCCTATATGAATCGATTTGTCAGCAAAGCATGAGAACATTTTTATTTTTAAAATATATCTTAAAGTGATGTAACATAAGATTGCATATATATTTCTCTAGGAAATATTTGATATGCTTCTTTCACACAGGACTGTGGAATATTTGATATTGTAACAGACTACAGAGAGATTAAAGTAAATCTGAAGAGAAATTTTTTTAAAAAGTGAGACAAGAAAGGAATAAATACCTTATTAGCAGTAGGTCTGGATAACACAGCTTGTACAGATGTCTCCCTATATATCATCTTCTGAACTAGTATTCCTATCCTTCTCACCTTCTGTACCACTACTATTCTGTCAACTTATTGCGCTGTCCTGCTTCTAGGTCTTCCTCCCAACTTGTTTTGAAAGAATATCTCATAGCATGCATAAAGCCATAATTTCATGCTAAGTTTTTAAGTATCTCTCAATCATGCCACTTACAAAAATAGATACTTTTTTATTTGCCCCAAGAATTCAAATTCATAGTGATAAGAGGGATTCTTATAGGAGAGCTTTCTACCAGTGAAGATCATTCTCCGCATATTTCTTTTAAAATGACCCTATTCAATTATTATTACAAATAAATATGTTTTGTTAATTGCTAAAAAAGAGTATTTTTTATAGTGTAACAAGACAACAAAAAGATGATAAATTCAACTTGTACCCTTTTTTGTTACTTCAGAGCATATATATTAAAAATGAGAAACAAGAGATGAAATGTAGTAGAAAACTAAAGAAAAAATGAAACTATGAACTAGGACATTATAAATTGCATCCAAAACATTTTGTTTACCTTAAGCCATTTATCAACACACTTGGCATGAAACTCGTGGTTACAGGGTAAGACTCTAAGTAGCTGTCTTGCCTCAAAGTCACACATACACACTACACACCTAAAAAAAAGACAGCAAATATCTATAAACTTTCCCATTTAATAACAATAATTTCTGTTCTATAGACAACTTATAAGGTGTGTCTACAAAGGATTTTTTTAAAACTACTGGAGTATCGACAGTGATCAAACTTTTGTGGGTATAGATCTGTAGTGGACCAGTGTAAAATGAGAATTGCTTTTGTTTTGTTCACCATGGTTTCAAATGCCAAAGCAGACAAGGGCTCAAACTCAAACCCATGGGAGTTCACTGGCCCAAGAAGTAAATAGATTGTATTACCATAATTCAAAATACTGGAGTTCATGCCTGCTGATATAAACAGGTAGTGCAAACCCTATAGCATATTTATTACAGTTTTAACTTTAATTTTAGCTCTATTAAAATAAAAAACAGAAAACTTGCTTTGAGTATTTCTCAGAGCCATAACTGATTAAAGATCACACACATTTTTACTATGAAAAATTTCTCCCTAAATTACATCTATATTCTCTTGTACATGTTTTATAAACACATTTCTTCCCCAGGGACATCATCAACTTAAAATCTCTGGCACTTTTATTTTTCTTATTCCCTACTACATTAAAAATAGCATTCCGCTCTAAGTGGAAGATAACAAAAAAAAATCTCTTCTATTCAATTTCAAACATTTGATAGCACTGTATATCACTTTCACTGCCTCCCACCTATACCTCATTTCTCATTATGTAAGTCTTTCAAACAGAATTAGTCTTAAAAATGAGAAATGTAACTGTAAACCTCAAAGACTGTCAAAATTCTTCTAGGAGCACTTGAAATTTTAGTAATTGGAAAATATTTCAATATAGGCTGAATTCCAAGTTGATGATGGCCATTTAATATCTAGTATGCCAAACAAAACTTTGGAAAACTTTTTAAATACTGAATAACTAAATTTGAACATCTAACTGAAGTGAGATTATGCAGAATTTTAAAGCCAAGATAAATGATATCTGATTTGAAAAATGGTTTAAGAAAAATTCTTTTTTATTTGAGTATTTTTAGAGCACTTGTGTTATACTATTTGTCTAGTTGAGTCTGCAGCCTGAAGGAATGGAAACACAGTCATGTAAAGTATGTAAATTTGAGACAGATTTACTTACAATGTCTGTTCTGATTGACGATTGCTTGGATTGAACCTGTAAGATGGAAGCTGTTCAATGTCTGCCTTTGTCAGTCCTCGAGGTTTGGCTTCTCCTAGACGTTCTGCTAAATTCAGCAGTGCCTATGAAACAAGGAATTTGGACTTTTTAACGTTCATTGCTCAAACAAGTTCCAGCTCTACCAGAAGTGATTTCTTCTGCCATACCACTATCCCACCAGGTAACACAACCCACCTCTCTGTTGTCCCTCAAACAGGGTTTGATACCTGGTGTGCAAAAGCCAATCTCACACACAGAGCCAAGATATCAGTTTATTCCATAGTTGCACAAAGATGGGTGCTAGGGGGGATTTCCCACAAAGCTAGCACAATACACAAAGGAACTACAGCCTATTTATCCTATCACACGATTAGTAAAAACCTAAGTTTACACTCCATAAACTAGTAGTACGTAACTACCATTCTACCTGCTACTGGTTAGTTATATTTAAATTAGCCTCACTTGCTGTGTAAAGTAGCATGCATGCTCCTTGCGGGGGGGGGGGTGGTGGGGTGGTGGTGGTGGTATTGAATTGAGTTGGTGGTCATGATCTCCCCCTGCTGCCTTTACTTCTCTCCCAGTTTCCACAGATTTTTGCTGACTTCATGCTTCTTAAGCAATCATCCAGCCTCTGGTGCTTTTTGGGGCAGGATGCTCACCTCTTATCAATCTTTTATCTCCTCTTCAATGGTAAAGTCATTAGCAAGGTCTGGATGGTATCAGGTTACTCAATACAGCCACAAAGTATTGGGCTTACACAATGGAGCCAGTGATTAGTGGTCCTTGTGCTTGATGAGAAACATTTGTATGGGCCACAAGGCTACATCTCCATCAAGACACATTTAGTCTTGCTTCTCTCTCTCTACAGCTGAAAGCGCTATGGAAAGATTTCTTTCAACATTTGATCGTTGATTAATCCTTCTGAACTGCATAATGTAATAGACAGTAAGCTGTCTATTAAGTAATAAATTATTTGTTCACCAAATTCTGTCAAAGACACTGGAAGCTTGTGCTATATTATTCTGTGAACTATGTAAGCCTAAACTTAATCTTAACTATTACACTGTGTAGTGGCTAGCAGTCTGTAAGTGCTTATCTAGGTTAGAATGCTAAAGCAAGGACTTTTAGTGCGCAAAAGACTGAGAGGGGGGGGAAAGGAGGGAGTCGAGAAGGACGAGGGGAAGTGTCTGAAGTGCCTGTACTTTGTAAAGTATAAACAAAAGTGTTGTGGAGGCCACTTTCAGGAAAACAGGAGACAAGGAGTACGTGACGTGAGGAAGACGCAGAGCCTTCATCCCCACGACCCCCAGGAGGCAGAAAACGACCCCCTAGCAACAAGTCACGCAGGCGCAGAGTGCACCCCTTGACGAAACACAGATAACGGGAGACAGAAGATATAAAAGAAAAGACTCTCGGGAAGGGGGTGCGCGCCGCTTGCGGAGTTGGACTCCCCGGCCGCCCAGCGCTGTTTGTTTTGCTTATTGCCGCTTGCTAAGTAAACAATTGAAACTCTGATTGGCTCTGACTCACATTACTTGGGAAAACTACTTATAACAAAATTGGTGCCGTGACTCGGATCGCGGCTTCTCGGTGGAGCCCCATGCGGGGGGGGCGCCCCGCTGAATAGCGGCCCCCGCCTGAGGATTGCTCCGCCGGAGCCCCGACCGACGAACCCTAAATTCGGCAATAAGCAAAGGAATACCGGTAACCCTGTAATCTTTGTGCACGAAGTCCCGGACGAAGACGCATGGTGGTTGCGTGAGTATAGGCCGGTTTTCCGTTCGGTTGGGGTTGGGCTTCCCGGAGCGTGGTGTGTGAGACGCCCAGCAGGGCGAAGCGAGTGCGGACCCCTCGGTAGTGCAGTTCCCACATCCCGCGAGGGACTGGGTCACGAAAAGGGGGAAGCGAACTGTGTGAGTGTGTGAAGGCGCTCCGGAAGATGGGACAGAAGAAAAGCAAGCCTTCTGATCCCATGGGAGGTGTGGGGCCCCAGGTGAGGTACCCCCAGATACCACCAGATAGCCCTTTAGGCTTAGTGTTAAATCATTGGGAAGATTACCCCTCTAGGCGGGGTAAGGATAAAGTAAAAATGATTTATTACTGTATGGAGGTTTGGGGAGGGAAACAAATCAGGGGTGATTATCTTTATTGACCTGTTTTTGGGTCCTTTGAAGAATGGATCTGTCAAGCCCTAAACACTTATGTCAATTTAAAGGAACCCTTTAATTTGGAGGAAAGTGAATATGCACGGGTATGGATAATATCAGATACCCGGGTAAATTTGTATCCCCTAAAAGAAAAGAAAGAGAGGGCTAGGAAAAAGAAGGTACGTGATGAGGACGAGCCTCCTACCTCTCCTCCTTATATACCTCCACCACCCCCTCCGGCACCTTTACCTCCTCCAACTGCGCCGGAGGACCCAGAGAATTCAGAATCCCCCCCAGGGTCCCCAGAAGGGCCAAGACGAATAACCCGTAGTCAAACTAGAATGGAGCGGGGTGACAGCAGCTTGTACCCCCTAAGGGAGGTTGCGATGGGAGGACCCGAGCCTGGCGTGGGGTATGTGACAGTCCCTCTTAACTCAGGGGACGTTAGAGAATTTAAAAGGGAAATGGGAAGTTTATTGGAAGATCCCCTGGGTGTGGCAGAGCGGGTGGATCAGTTTTTAGGACCAAACACCTATTCCTGGGACGAAGTACAAGCCATAATGGCTATACTATTCACTGTTGAAGAGAGGGACATGATCAGGAGAGCAGGAATGAGAATTTGGGACCAACAACATCAGCAGGGTCCGGCAGCAGATGTAAAATGGCCTCTAAATCGACCTAATTGGAATAATCAAAATGAGAATGATAGAGGTCATATGCAGGACCTAAGAACAATTGTAATCCAGGGGATAAGAGAATCAGTCCCCAGAGGGCAAAATATAAACAAAGCCTTTAGTGAACAGCAGAAAAAGGATGAAACCCCTACTGAGTGGTTGGAAAGGCTGAGAAAAAATCTTCAGCTTTACTCAGGACTGGATCCTAATACACCAGAGGGGGCTAAATCCTTTAGTACGAGGGAATAACCTTGCTGATCAAGAAGCAAAAAGGGCAGCTTTACTAGCATTACACTTAGACGACCCTAAAGCGGCCAGAAAGCAGGGAGTTAATTGTGGAAGTAAATACCACCCTGTGTGAGACTGCGGCCTGTCAGCTTTGCGCAGCCTCTGAGAAACAGCCAGGCTTTGATGAAAAACAGGCCTTGGGAGAAAGATAAGAAGCTGCTGAGCGGTGCTAAGGAGGCAGGGAAAAACAACGGACGGCTGCAACACTAAACTGTGGAAAAGTATTGAGCTGTGAAAAGTTACTGCTGTGTGAACAGCGCAAAAACGAGAAGTTGATTGGTCTGTGTAGAACGTGTTAAAATGTTCTTATGCTGACTGTCTAATTTCTGATTTGCTAATTATGAAGTAAGAGCTTTGGAAAGGGCATAAGTATGTACCGCTGGGAAAAAAAAAAAAAAAAAAAAAACAGCTTTGCTGGTTATAACTCTCAGAGTTGAGCAAATCCGATATCCTCCCACAACACCGCCCCTATTACACTTGCTGGAAAGACTGGGGTAGATGGCATAGAATGTGTATGTGAAAGATCAGGTTTTAAGTGGTGCTTTTTTCATGAAAAATCCTATAAGGTTTTAAGCTTTACTATTCAAGAACAAGCAAAATTAAATCAAATGGGGATTAAACAGAAAGCTAGTGGAACATGGGAACTCCCGGATGGCTGAGAAGTTCTCCCAAAACCCACAGCTACTAAGATAATGCAGCAATTCCACAAGAAAACTCATTGGGGAACTCAGGCCTTAGTGGATCAATTTGCAACCAAGTACATGTGCATTGGGATATATGACATAGCCAAACGGGTGATAGGAGAATGTCTCGTTTGTAAAAAGTAAATAAGCACCAAATGAGAAAACAAATATATGGGGGGGCGAGACTTGGCTCATAGACCTTTTGCAAGAATACAAATAGACTTCACCGAACTACCAAAAGTGGGAAGGTATAAATACTTACTAGTGATTATAGATAATTTAACCCAATTTGTGGAAGCCTTTCCCACAGCTCGAGCCACAGCTCACATGGTAACAAGGATATTACTTGAAGAAATTATACCTTGGTATGGAGCAATAGAAGCAACAGACTCAGATAGGGGGTCGCACTTTGTATCTAGAGTAGCCAAAGAGACTTTGGCTGCCCTGGGTACACAGTGGCAATACCATACCCCGTGGCACCTGCAGAGCTCAGGAAGAGTTGAACGTATGAATGGAGAAATAAAGAAACAACTAACCAAATTGGTGTTAGAAACCAAAATGTCTTGGGTAAAGTGTCTCCCTTTAGCATTATTAAATATCAGAACTCGGCCCTGAACTGATGTGGGCATTTCTCCCTTTGAAATGTTACATGGGACGCCCTATAATTTAGAAATGCCACCAGATCACCCCCAACTTGAAGAATTAAAAATAAAATCCTACCTAATACAGCTGATGGCAAGGAGAAAACAACTGCAAGCCCGGGGAATGGTAGTACAGAGGCCCCCATTAGATGTGACCATACATCAAATCCAACCAGGAGATAAAGTACTAATCAGATCATGGAAAGAATCTTCTTTAACCCCCCCGTTGGGAAGGACCCTATGTTGTTCTTATCACTACAGAAACTGCTGTTGGAACTGCTGAGAAGGGGTGGACTCACGCCAGTCGCATGAAGGGACCTGTACAGGATTCGGCCTGGAAAGTGACCGGCCCTCCTGGGGATCTACGAGTCACCCTTCGGAAACCTGACAAATACCTACACAGTGTGAGAAAAGAGTCTGCAAAGGACTCGATGAGTGAGACCCTAATATTTTGTCCAATTGAAACCTATATTTGTTTTCCTTTTATTTGCATAAGGTATAATGTATGTAAGGAAGACTGGTGGATTCATAATACACATGGAATAAATCTTCGGTCTAGTTGCAAACAGTGTTATCAACGAGAACGAAGATTAACTAATCAGGCCCTAAAAATTGGAGTAAAAAACGGGAAAAAAAAAATAATTGAGGATTTGAAAACCTGGTGGGAAATATTTACTAAAGGGATAAATCCTAAAGTAAAGTGCACTGCACTCACCCTAATTGGCCCACTGAATATCACCCTCAGATCCTAAAGGTGATCTGTAGAAAACAGATCCCCTGGGTCCCTAGTTGTGGACCTGAGATAAGAGCTGAAAAATGAGAGACCTATGTGTCCTGGAGTAGAGGTAAGCGTGCCCCTGAAGAATACGGCTGCTGCCGAGAAGATGGAACACCCTGCTGCTCTAAGCAACAGAGTAGGCAGAGGAGGCAGAGACGTACTAAAGTGGGGAAGACTATCCTACCCTACTCTGAGGGGAAAAGGATCCCTGAGAGGGCAAGGCCAGATGGGAGTGCAAAACACCTTGATAAAAAAGGGTCTAAGGAAAACTACATCAATCTATAAAATCCTACCAGCCTTCTATTGGAATTATTGGACAGCCTGGCTAGGCATATTGATCACAATGAATACACCGCCAGGGTGGGCCAGAGCGACTGACCAAATAGCATGGCCCTGGTCAGACGCTTATTATGGACATACAGGAAGTATGGGTATGGATTTACATGGGACAAGATTAGCAACTGCCATAATAAGTAACAACCTGACACTACAAACATACAAATGGGAAAATTCATCCCTTACCTGGACAGCTAAAAAAGGAGATGAGATACAGATAGGCTGCAGAGTATTCAATGTAAGTGTGGTAGCACGCCAGCCCCCTCTGACTCAGATCGTTATCAGGGACAAGATGGGATCTAAAATAGCTCAAACCCGTTGTGAGACTGAGGCCTGTTGGTATGCATTTACTGCAACTCAACCAGTGTCCATAGTTTGTTTGGGGGGAACCAGGTCAGGAGATCAATTCCTATCTTTCCGGTTTCCATTGAACATACAGGAAGAAATTGTAACTACTCCTGCTCACACTCCTCACACTCCTGCTCACACTGTTCCAACACAATCGACCACCCCAGCTATCGTGTTTAACCCAAGAATTTTTGGAATCGGACCATATGCAATTAGAAATACAGGCCAACAACAAATGCTATTTAATCCGGCGTGGTCTCTTAAACGAGTTGAATTACTGATGCAAAATAATGTTTCGAACATCCAGCCAGCTTGTTCACCTTTCCTAAAAAACCTCATATGAGGGATGGACAACCTGGCTGCGAAAACGAACTCCTCATATGAAAAGAACGCAGAGAGACTTAACTGGTGTTTTGGGAACAGGATTGGGAGTTTTAAATAATATTGATTCAGAAATAATAATGAACAAATTGGCAACCTCAATTAATGATTTAACTAATTTACAACGGCCTTTGCGGTCTTCCTTATTGGCTTTGGGGACAAACCAGTGGCTGTTATCAAATATATTGCCAAAAGGAGAAAAGATGAATATAAAAGATCATGAATTGATTACAGGTGCACTCGGTATACTCCAAAATAACCTCTCTTTGGCTCTCAGCTGCATTCAGGCCCAAATATGGATGCAGTCGGTAGCTGCTTCAATTATAAGAGAAGGTGAAGAAGGCACCCTCCCTACTGAAATTCGGAGAATAATCTGGGACAGCGCCACTGATTTTGAAAAGAGACTCCAATCCTGGTGGAATCTGGTAAACTTTACCTATGACCCCGTCACAAACACAGCTACTACCTTCGTACTCACTATTCACAATGCCACCATATACCAAATATACCCTGTCATTGCATTAGGCCTAAATCACAACGGGGCCATACTCTATCCTTCTGAGCATAGAGTATGGGCCCGAAAAGTAAACAAAAAATGGCAAACCGTCAACCTAGAGCCTTGCATTGTGCGGGGACAACAAGGATTTATTTGTGAAGGCAATGCAATTGCGGCACAAGATATTTGTTTGGATACCGAACAAAGTATTTGCCACTTTGAGATCCATCCCAATGAAAATCCTAAAACAGTACTCATATACATTGGCAAAGGCTGTGTGTGTTTGAGAACAGTTTGTGGATTCTTATCTGTTGATAAAGTCATAGTAGAGACTAAAAATTATTCAAATCTTTGCGTTTGCAATTTTACAAGGATAATAGGATGTGATTTTACCTATTCAGCTCCAGTCATGTCTCATCAACTCCTGCAATCCAATAATATGTTAATACACAATCTCATGCCAACACCTATTGGAATGAATCTCACTTTGGTTAAGCAGTTACTTCAACATAAGGACTTAATTAAGATCCTAGATAAAGTAAGGGAAAATGGACAGAAAACTTTGATAACTGTCCACCACAATGTGGAAGAAATACACCGAGTTTTGGAAAGAGCAAAAAGGGATACAGAGTATAACTGGTGGGACACCCTTTTCGGGTGGTCACCCACTGCTACAGGTATCCTAAACAAGTTGTGCCACCCCATCGTAGTCCTTTTGATCTTGATTCTGATCAGTTTGACTTTGTCAATAATATTGTATGTCATAACCTGGAGAATGATGCAGCGGATAACATATCTGGTATCTGTCACCCGGCCGATACTCATTAAAACCAGAAACGACCAATTGGATGAGGACATTAAATTGAAGAAAATTTTCCTGTTAAGTCAACAAGAATTACAACGATTTGATGAACAAAATGGAAAAAAAAAAAAGGGGGGAATTGTAATAGACAGTAAGCTGTCTATTAAGTAATAAATTATTTGTTCACCAAATTCTGTCAAAGACACTGGAAGCTTGTGCTATATTATTCTGTGAACTATGTAAGCCTAAACTTAATCTTAACTATTACACTGTGTAACGGCTAGCAGTCTGTAAGTGCTTATCTAGGTTAGAATGCTAAAGCAAGGACTTTTAGTGCGCAAAAGACTGAGGGGGGGGGAAAGGAGGGAGTCGAGAAGGACGAAGGGAAGTGTCTGAAGTGTCTGTACTTTGTAAAGTATAAACAAAAGTGTTGTGGAGGCCACTTTCAGGAAAACAGGAGACAAGGAGTACGTGACGTGAGGAAGACGCAGAGCCTTCATCCCCACGACCCCAGGAGGCAGAAAACGACCCCCTAGCAACAAGTCACGCAGGCGCAGAGTGCACCCTTTGACGAAACACAGATAACAGGAGACAGAAGATATAAAAGAAAAGACTCTCGGGAAGGGGGTGCGCGCCTCTTGCGGAGTTGGACTCCCCGGCCG
Source organism: Otus sunia (assembly GCA_010365825.1). Lineage (NCBI taxonomy): Eukaryota > Metazoa > Chordata > Aves > Strigiformes > Strigidae > Otus > Otus sunia. Next base: position 56,269 of record ML997660.1, on the reverse strand, counting down.
CCCAGCGCTGTTTGTTTTGCTTATTGCCGCTTGCTAAGTAAACAATTGAAACTCTGATTGGCTCTGACTCACATTGCTTGGGAAAACTACTTATAACACATAAGATAGTATCTTTGGGTTTTCCAAATATCCATGACCTAACTGTTAATCACTCCTTCAGCTGAATTCACAGCTTGATACATGTTTTGCTTTATAAATGAATCCCCTTCCCCCATCCCCAACACAGTAGTGTGAGTAACCAGAAGAAAATGTTGACAAAATTGCTTTCTAGCAATGAGCCTAGCAATATGTAGCCCAGAGTATAAAGGGACAACTTTTGACTCCCATTCCACTTCTTGGGCTAACTGAATTGAGACATGGAGACTTTATGCTGAACCTTTAGAAACAAAGGCATGACATCAAACTGAATATAGACACTTTCTGATTAAATTTTGTACTTGTAAATACAGGTAGAATACTGTACCTAAGTGCTCCTCATGTAAATAATTTCTGCTCATGAGGGGCTCCAGAAAAGCATTAGGATCAACATGATAGAGAACTGAAGCACGGAAGTTAAGAGATTTGATGAAAAATGCAAAGAGTACAGATACTCAAATAGCCCAAAACCTGGAGCCCAACATGTCAGTTACAATATGATGCTTCTTTTAACTAGCACAAGAAGCATTATAGGAGAGCTTGCCATTACACTATAGATGCTATGCAACTGCATAAATACACAGCTCTGAGCAGAAGAAAGGAGAAATAGATACATGAGGAGGGGCAGGCAGCAGCTGAGGTTTTCTGAACAGAATCTGATGGGAATCCCAACAGCCTGAGAAGCAGCAAGGACAAGAGCTGGGATAGCTCTCAATTATCTTAGACACTACTGACATTTTATTTCAAAATATGTGACTTGCTATACTCTCTTTATTGTCAAGAGAAAATATATATTAAGAGATTCTTGCCAATGTCACATTTACCTGAATTCATCCTGTAATGTTAACACTAATCTGTAAAGTTAGCAAGGCACATAAAAATTACTAAATTATAGCATATTTATGCTTGATATTTAAAAATCAAGCAAAATGCAAAAAAACCCCAGTCACATCTAGAATGGAAAGTTGAGTAATTTAACCATCGCTAATCTGAAAGGATAGATTCTGGGGAAAGGCAATAGATACAAAATAAGAATGTTTCTAACATCTAGTGTTAGGAACTAGTATGAAAAAAATGTTTCTAGATTCTATCTTCATAAATATTACATTTATTTAATCCTCATTTTGTCTTTGAAAAGCAAAAGACCATTTAAGTTCATGTATTGAGTTAACCTCTTCTCCTCATGAATTTGTACTTCACACACCAACCTCGTAGTTTTCTACTTCTCCATCTTCCACGTCCAACTCAAAACTGAAAGCTGGTCCAACTGCAGGTGGCACTGGAAGCACTGATCTGCCAGAAGAACAAACAACAGTAAGACTACATCTTCTTGAAGGAAAGCATGCAAACATATGACAGAGGTAGAGTTATGTTATTGATCCTTCTTAAATCAACAAATTCTAAGAATCAGTAAAAAGATTAAATTTGAAATTAAGAAAAAATCAAAGTAAAGGAGTCAAAGGAAAGCTAATTGCGCCACTTTTTGATACTTGTATTGCATTTTTAAATTGCATGTATATTGCTATGACAACTCATACTTACAGTAAGGTTCAGTGTTATTACAGAAATTAATATCTTGATAGCCTGCATCACAAAGTTAATATTAATAGTGAACAGAGTTTCTGGTTTTAAATTTGACTTATTTAAATAGATAGAATATCAACAAAGATAAATACCCAAGTTCACTTATCTCCCCAATACAGAAACATTCAAGCACTATAGAATAGAATAGAATAGAATAGAATAGAATAGAATAGAATAGAATAGAATAGAATAGTTCAGTTGAAAGGGACCCACAACGATCATCTAGTCCAACTGCCCGATCACTTCAGGGCAGACCAAAACTTAAAGCATGTTATTAAGGGCATTGTCTAAATGCCTCTTAAACACTTACACGCATGGGGCATCAATGACCTCTCTAGGAAGCCTGTTCAGCATTTGACCACCTTCTCAGTAAAGAAATGCTTCCTAATGTCAAGTCTGAACCTCCCCTGACCGCAGCTTTGAGCCATTCCCATGCATCCTGCCACCGGATACCAGGGAGAAGAGACCAGCATCTCCCTCTCCACTTGCCCTCCTCAGGAAGCTGTAGAGAGCAATGAGGTTGCTCCTCAGTCTCCTTTTCAATAATACACATAACAAAGATAATTATAATATAGTACTGGGCCAACTTCTACATTGACAGCAGACCCAACTATACATTTCTGTATAACATGGATTTGGCCAGAGAAGAACCTCTTCAGATATAAAGGCAAGAGCGCACCATTTTTCTGTTTTTTCTTTCAAGTTAAAAAAGCATCTCCATCCCAAGATAGTAATATGGGTCAAAGTTTAATGTACAACCATAGAAATAGAAAATCTACAGCACTATAAATGTCATCTAATTAAATTAATCAGGAATGACTGTGACACACTGTCCCTCAGTAGACAGGCAAGCAGCTATAACATTAGAACAGACTTTGCCAGAATGCACAATGCAAAGTTTAACAACTTCACTGAATCATATATCCTGGTGCTATTTTGATGCAAGTCAAACTGCAGAGTCAGAAACTATAGATGTTGTGGCAAAACAACAAATGACAAAGTTGGATTATCTCCCTGTCAATAACACCTTTAAAATAAATCCTCATTTTCTAAGCATTTTGTATTAATTTCAAATACAGAACCTACAAAGAACAATAAATTCCATGTCACACATCTAAACTACAGCAGATAGGATCTACTTTAAAAGGTTACTGATAATCCCTTAATGTTACTTCTCCCATCCCTTCTCTTCCAGAAATGGTTAATCAGGTACAGAAGTTCAAAAGCTGTAACAGATTATCAGTTCAGAAGAAAGAAACCCCCCCAAACCAAAAAACATGCCCAGATGGCTCCCCTCATTATGTTTCAGTAACTAATTAAGAGTAAATTGATTTGCCTGTTTTTTTGTTTGGGTTTTTTTGGTAAGGACTGTTAGCTCTTTATCCTACATAAGTAGACTTTAGGATGTAACTATGGGTATAGGTCATAACTATTATCCAAGAACCAAGTGTAACCATTCTACATTGAACATCTTTAAGGAGATTTCAACAGAAAGAAGAAGCATAGCAGATCCCCAAACTACATTATGATCAAACTGTTCACTTGTACTTGTTTTTTCCTTGCTCAGGTATGTATGCTGTTCAAATAGACTGGAAACATTGAATATAACTACAAGTTTTATTATTCCTTGGGATTGTCTGAACTTTCTATACCCTGTGGTAGAGCCCAAACATAAAAAAAAACCATTGAGGGGATCAACTAGTTTACAGAGTTATTTAGTAGTCTACGAGTACAATGTGCTTTGGACTTACAGCACATATGGTAATAGGCTGGGATGGTAAGAGTGTGGTGGTATTGGTTGCTGTGATCGGTATCTATTGCGCCCTGTGAGTCTTCGAGGCATAAAAGGTGGGTAAGGCTGCAAAAAGGAACAAAAACTTCAATATTTTCTTGTCTTAATTAATAATGAAATGACAAGTGAATGTTGAAAAACATTTTAAATAAGGCTCTATCCAAAAAAATCCATCCCTGTCCAAGCCAAAAAAATACCAGCCTTTTCAAACAATTGTTTTGACCAACAAATCTCCTCAGTAATATATAATTATAATATCCTGCAGGAAAAAAGTAACAACACTAACCAGAAACCCTTGCAAGTTAGCTAATAAGCATTTTGTAAGGCTTAGCCTGTATATGGGCTGGTTTGGACAGGCAGGACTTGAATTGGTGAACATGCTACAAACCAAAAGCTGAGGGTTTTTGACCTGGAGCAATGCACTGGCTTGTGCAGCTGGTTGGGTAGGAGAGTTTTAAACAACATATATACAGGAGTTCTTACACTGTTATAAGCCAAATATCCATTAGGAGGCACTGCCAGGATGCTCCACAGCAAAATCACTTTAAATAAAGAGCAAGGCTTAAAATTAATAAATAAAGAAATCACATTCAGAGTTGGGCTCAATTACATTCACTTTTAGGAGGAGGGGCTGTAGCCTTTCAACTGCATACAGATATAGTGTCTAAAGAGACATTCAAGTTTACAGCTTCAACACATTCTTTCCATAGGAGAAAAAGACTATTTTCATGTTTCAATTTGCATGCAAACTCTTTAGTTTACTTACATAAGTCCTCAGTATGACTGTTTAAAACATCTTGCACTGTCTACTAAAATGGGAGCAGGTAAAGAATTGTAACTTAGACATAAATTGTATTTTTCTAAAAAGAATCAATAGGGAAAAAAAATGTCAGCAGATTTTTAGAACCAAAATTCACACACCACTACTGAAATGACATTCAGAGGCCTTGAGACATTTACTTTTATGAAAAAAGATTGCTCAAAGATTTTGTTAGCATGTTTTCATTCTTCCAAGTTTGAGCCCTTGGACTATATGAAGTAAGTCTAACCCTAAAAACCATCCACTCTGACTTTCCACAGCTGCAGCCACTAATGAAATTCAATTGCAAAAATGCCATTTTTTCAATAAAATGGTTATAACTTAGAACAAAGATCAAGAATTTGAACTCAGCATGCATGAGGATGTAGTATAAAAAGCAGTACTTACAACTCCAAATGAAACCTCTTGGTGTAAAGGATCATGGGTTAAGAATTGGATAGGAGCTGAGGAAGTCAATGTTGGTGGATGAGTTGATGGAGGGTAGGTAAAGCTTCCTATAGGAAGATGTTCTCCAAGCAGTTCTACTTCATTCTCTATCCTTTGAAGTGGCTAAAAGAAACACAGGATTTGTTGTATTAATAGAAAAACAGGTTTTAAAATTTATTTTTTAATACCAAAACCCCACAGTTCCAATTATATGTTCTGAGGAGTTGTGGAAATTTTATGGAGTTGTACTGGGTATATGTGGCAAGGTTTGGGGGAGGGGGTGGGCTGCAGGGGTGGCCTCTGTGGGAAGAGGTAAGAGGCTGCCTTGTGCCAGACACAGCTGGTTCCAGCTGGCTTGGCAATGGACCCACTGCAGGCCAAAGCTGAGCCGATCAGCAGTGTTGGTGGTGCGCCTGTGAAAAAACATTTAAGACAGGGCAACAAAAAAAGCTGGATGGAGGGTAGGAGGGGAAAAAAAAAGGAGTGAGAAACAGCAGAGGGAACACCAAGATCAGAGAAGGAGAAGGATGAGGAAGAGGTGCTCCATGGCACCAGAGCAGATATTCCCTGCAGTCTGTGGAGGACCCACTCTGAAACAGATTAATATTTCCCAAAAAAACTGTGGCCCATTGAGAACCCATGCCAGAGCAGATTTTCCTGATTAGGACTGTAGCCCATGGAAGAACACACACTGGAGCAGAGGAAAAGTGTGAAAAGGAAGGTGCAGCAGAGAATGACTGCTATGTACTGACAATAACCCCCCATCCCTCCTCCCTCTTGTGCCACTTGGGCAGGGAGAGGAATCTGGAGGAGAAAACTACTATCAGTGAATGAGGACTGAGTCAGGCATTGATTACTTAAGACAACTTGACCCATACAAGTCCATGGGACCAGATGAACTACATCCAAGGGTGCTGAGAGAACTAGCTGATGTACTTGCAAGGCTACTCTCTATCATCTTTAAAAGGTTGTGGAGATCAGAGGGAGATCCCTGACAATTGGAGAAAGGCAAACATTGCATTCATCAACAAAAGAGGCCAAAAGGACAATCTGGGAAACTACAGCCCAGTCGACCTTACTTCAGTCCCTGGGAAAATCATGGAGTGAGTCCTCTTGGAACATATTTCTGGGCACATGGAAGAGGGAACAGTCAGCATGGCTATACCAAGGGAAAATCAATCAGATTGTCTAGTATGATAAGGTGGGTGAGGGAAGAGCAGTGGATGTCATTTACCTCAACTTTAGCAAGGCTTTTGACAGTATCTCCCACAATATTTTTGTAACCAAGTTCAGATGTTACAGTCTGGATGGGTGGACAACCAGATGGAAAAAAAAATATTTGGATGATCAGGCTTAGATCATAGTGGTTAATGGGTCATACTCTACCAAGATGCTGGTAACGAGTGGTATACCACAGGGATCTATCCTATTTAACAACATTATCAGTCACCTGGAAGAGACAGAGTACTTGATCATGAAGTCTACAGCTGGTAAGCAAATTGCAGAGAACAGTCCATACACTGGAAGGTAGGGCTGCCATACAGCACAATGTGGACAGGCTGGAGAAATGGGCCAACAGGAACCTTATGATATTCAACAAGGACAAATGCCAAGTCCTACACCTGGGAAGGAAGAACCCCTGGCAACAATCTAGGCTGGGGAATGACTGGCTGTGAAGCAGCTCTGCTAAAAAGGCCCTGGGGCCCTCGGTAGACAGCAAGCTGAACATGAGCCAACAGTGTGCCCTGGCAGCAAAGGCGGTTAGCAGTATCTTGAGCTGTATTAACAGATAATAGCATTTTCAGTAGATTGAGCGAAGTGATTATCCACCTTCTACTCAACGCTTGTTAGACCTCATGTAGAAGACTACATCCAGTTTTGGGCACACAAATAATAAAAAAATAAAAAGACATTGTTAAAGTAGAACAAGATCAAAGGAGGGCCACCAAGATTATCAGGGGACTGGAGCATTTCTCCTATTAGAAGAGCTTGAGGGAACCAGGCATTTTCTGCCAGGAGAAGAAATGGTTTGGGGGAGGGGGGAAGGACACCTAACAGATTTGGTCAAGAAGATGGAACCAGGCTCTTTACAGTGGTGCATGGTAGAAGGACAAGAGACAATGGGCATAAGTCAAAACAAAAGAAATTCCAGCTAAATACAAAGAGAAACTTTTTCACCATGAGGACAGTCAAGCAGTGGAACAGGAGCCTAGAGAGTTTGTGTAGTCTCCATCCTTGGAGGTTTTCAAGATCCAACTGGAAAAAGCCCTGAGCACCCTCACCTGACCTCATAGCTGATCCTGTTTTGAACAGAAGGTTGAACTAAAGACCTCCTGAGGTGTCTTCCAACCTGAATTATCCTCTGATCCTGTGATCCTATGATCCTTTTCATCAGACTGCATAAGGCAGCAACTGACTTCCTTAATAGACACATGTTCTCAAACTGAAGAAAATAGTTCTACTTTACTACCATAAGGAATAATTGAAGGCACACTGATGTATGAAGAATTAAGAAGTTTCTTACAAAAACAACTCAGCATTTTCCCTCGTGTCCAAAATAGCATCTTCTCTCATGTTTGCATAAGCCCTATGATGAAGGCATTAACTTTTCAGCTAAGATTGTTTAAGTGAAAAGAGACAATAATTTCCATAAGAGGGGGAGAAAAGAGGTTCCAGTAGTCTGTAGAAGGTTTAAGCAATACTTTTCACACTAGTGTTCAGGGGGGATACAGTGGTCACTTTAAATAAACTGTGAATTAATGTGGTAGAAGCATGCAATAGAAATAATGCTTTGTGCTTTCTGGTCTCTCTATAGAGTTTTTTCTGAGACCACTGCTGCACTACACTTAGGTCTCTATATTCTCTTTTACTTTCTGGAAGAACACCACCTGCAGAAGCAATACATGAAGCAAACTTATGTCAGACTGACAGGAGTACAGGCCTCCAGGGAAATGGAGTGGTCAATAGCTGAGTGTGAGAGACTGAAATGTCATATGACTGTCCCAAAGCTTGCTTGTGTCTGTGCAAGCCTCCAGGACAAGCTGCTGTGGCCTGTGGATTGGTCTGGGGAGTGTCGACCAGGGAAGCTGGAGTGTATTGAAGGATGCACCCCTCCACTTCTTTGCAGTTGCATTGTCTGACTCCTTAGATAAGCCTCAAAGGGGCAGGAGTGTACCGAACTGGCCCCACGTGTAGCCATTTGTGGCTCTATTGTGTATGCCAGACACCATGCATGCATTGCTAATGAACTGATAAGAGGCAAAACCGTTTCTGTCCTTGAAGGGGGATGCAGCAAAAACCTGTAGGACCAGAGAAAAAAAAACTAAAGGTGGGCAGATATGCTAATCAGTGGATACGATGAACTTAAAAAGGCAACAGAAAACTTTGCTCCGTGTGCATCCACCATCAAAGTCAGATCCGTGTGCACCCACCACGGAAGAACTGAAGACTGAGGACCAACAGGACACTGCTGGATCCATGGTGGTGACTATTCTTGCAGCCCTATCCCGCATCCTTGCTTTATTTCTGTCTTTTCCTTCCATTCTGTCCTATCGCTACCCCTCTTCACTTTTTTAATAATAGAAACCTGTTTTAAGTATACGGCATTTGACCTCGTTTGTGTCTTAATCTTGCTCTTGGGATCATATCGAAATCTCCCCTGACATTGAATCGGGACACTGAGGAAATCATAAGAGAATCAAAATTAATTTCAAAACAGTACTTTTTTTTTTTCTTCAGACTTAGTCTTGCTCAGGTAGCACAACTACAAAACCCCATTACTCTAAATCAGATCCATTTGTTCTCTCAACCAGAATGTTATTAGAAGGACAAGAGCATTATTTGCTGATCAACCCCCAAATATTTTAGGAGAGGAGAAAAGAAACATTACTTACTGAACGTGACTGCTGTGCTTGGAAAGGAACAAATTGCCCTGGATGTTGCAGGTGAGACAGGTGATGCGGAGAGAGATGAGGAGGATGCAAAAGGAATGGGTCATTAGAAATCAGAGGTGGGAACGTTGCATATGGTACTGGTAGATGTTGGACTGAGCACGCCTGAATCATCTGAAAGAAAATTAACATTTTAAAATCCAGAGTAAAAGGAAATTCTTAAAATAAAGCAGTCCACTTACCCTTAGCTTACAAACACAACCCACGCAATAATTTATTCATAAACTCAATGAACAGTTATTCTAGTACAGAACAGGGTTTAAAAGTATGATGCTACCAGCTACACTTGCAAGGTGCAAAGGGCCTTTCACTTCAGATTGTGATAAACTGCTGTAAGCAATTTGCTGAGTTAAACAAAATGGGGATGTTATGCTGGAATGATTTGTAAATATCAAACCGTAACACTATGTAACCACTGTAAACGCCGCCTTTTTGAAAAGATCTTTACCCCCCCCCTTCCCCCGCCTTCCGCATAAAAAGAAGAAAAAAAAAAAGCAGCCTCTGAGACCTTTAAGATGACCCAATGGGAGAAAACCGCCCCAAAGAAAGAAAACCGCCAGGTTTCAGAGGAACCAATGGGAGGAGGATCTGACTCCAACAATTTGAATGATCCAATAGAAGAGGAGCAAGACACTACGCTGGTAGAAGGAGCATTTGAATTTGGGTGTGCGCGTGGCAGAGTTGCGGCTCTCCGCGCACCCAGCGCTGCTTTGCCTATTGCTTTCCACCCTAAATTTATTGAACCCGACTAAAATTTTATTCTTTTCTTAAGAATTGGCTTTGTATGATTATAACAAGATGAAGTCAGTAGGAGTTGGGGGTGTTCACTCAGCATTATCAGGCACAGACTCCCAAGGGGGGAGCAGGTTTACTTACCATAGTAGCTTCTATTCTTCCCAAATATTACATTTACAGACACATGCCAAGAAAACAATCACTAGTTGAAGCTGAAGGACTCCTAAATGTCAGACTGTGCCCTAAAGAACTCTGTTGCCTGAAGTTGCCTTCTCTTCCTTCACCTCATGCTGGTACCTCTGTCCCTTTCTCATCTATCCTAAGACTTCGAGGTGATCTGCTGAAAGAAAATGGTGCCCATCTGATGCAACTGCAAGGCTATGGCTGTAACCCAAACAGTACTACAGCCTATCTATGCTGACATCTCCCCCCAAAAAGAACTCACAAGCATCTATACAGCTGTCCAGACCCCAGGCTGCGTGGAGCTCAAGTATCTGGAAGTCCCACTAGCACCTGAAGGCAGCAGTGGATGTCAAAGCTGCACAAGTGTGCCCAGCTGGAAGAAATCTTCAAAGTAGCTATGTGACAAGAGGAGATCAACAGGGAGCCAGTATCTGGGAATGCGAGCAGGAGATTGATGAGTGGTATTGTGCACTGGCCCAGGCTGAGCGACAGCCCTGCCTTAAGGCTGTGCAAGGGAAAGGAAAGTGAAGTGACTACATCAGTGGACAAGGGAAGAGCTACGGATGTCATCTATGTGGACTTCTATAAGACCTTTGACACAGTTCCCCACAACATCCTTCTCTCCAAATTTGAGAGATATGAATTTGATGGGTGGACTGTTTGGTGGATAAGGAATTGGCTGGATGGTCACATCCAGAGAGTAGAGGTCAACGGCTCAATGTCTGGATGGAAATCAAGTGCTGTCCCTCAGGGGTCTGTATTGGGACCAGTACTGTTTAATATATTCATCAATGGCATAGTGGGATCGAGTACACCCTCAGCAAATTTTCAGACCACACCAAGCTGAGTGGTGTGGTTGACATGCCTGAGGGATGGGATGTCATCCAGAGGGATCTGGACAAGCTTGAGAAGTGTGCACCTGTGAATCTCATGAGGTTCCACAAAGGCTAAGTACAAGGTCCTGCACATGGGTCAGGGCAACGCCTAGTATCAATAAAGGCTGGGGGATGAGTGCACTGAGAGCAGCCCTGAGGAGAAGGACTTGGGGATACTGGTGGATGAAAAGCTGGACATGAGCCAGCAATGTGTGCTCGCAGCCCAGAAAGCCGACTATATCCTGGGCTGCATCAAATAAGCGTGGCCAGCAGGTTGAGGGAGGTGATTCTGCCCCTCTACTCCGCTCATGTGAGACCCCACCTAAAGTACTGTGTCCAGCCCTGGGGCCCCCAGTACAGGAAAGACATGGACCTGTTAGAATGGATCCAGAGGAGGACCAGGAAAATGATCAGAGGGCTGGAAGACCTCTCCTATGAAGAAAGTCTGAGAGACTTGAGTTTGTTCAGCCTGAAGAAGAGAAGGCTCTGGAAAAAAACATTATTGCAGCCTTTCAGTACTTAAAGGGTGTGGGGATTCTAAAGGATTTCCTGCTGGGAAATCTGCATGTGAGCAATCCTGCATATGAGTAAGACTGGCAAAGCCTCAGCTTCAGCAAGGATGTGACGAGGGAATGACCCTGGAAGAATCAGGAAGGACCCAGGAAGTTAAACAACTTCAGGGTGTTGGTCTGGGCAGAGAGGAAGTTTGTACAATGTCGATGTGGCAGTTCTCATCCAACCAGAATAGAGCTCAAGGAACATGTGGAAAGCTAATTGTCCAATCAGAAAGAATTGTACCATGTGATTGTATCATGTGATTTTTCACCTGCATTATAAAAGGCTTGTGCCACCATAATAAAATTGGCATTGCTTAACCATATTGGTAGACTGCACGGCCCATATCTCCCGCAAAAGGGGGCCTATAAGAAAGATAGGGACAGACTTTTTAGTAGGGCTGGTTGCGATAGGACAAGGGGTAATGGTTTTAAACTGAAAGAGGGTATAATTAGACTAGATATAATGAAAGAAATTTTTTATGATGAGGGTGTTGAAATATTGGAAGAGGTTGCCCAGAGAGGCTGTAGATGCCCCATCTGTGGAAACATTCAAGGTCAGGTTGGATGGGGCTCTGAGAAACCTGATCTAGTTGATGATGTCCATGATCGTTGCGAGGGGCGGGGTTGGACTAGATAACCTTTAACAGTCCCGTCCAAACCAACTATTCTATGATTCTATGATTCTGTGAAGGTAAGCCTAAATCCAACCTCAAGCTGACTGACACAAGTAACTCATGAGATGGACGAGACTGGACATTTGTCTCTGCTCGGGGTAGAAGGAAGAACCTTCTCCGATCCCCTGAAGTGCCCCTGTGTAACAGACATGATGATCTGGGGTTGGAGACTCAAGAGAATGCGAGTAATGGACAGAGTCCAGGAGAAGCCGACCAAGCGTGGCCTTTGCATTTCTTTATTAAACTGCCTTTATCTTGACTCACAAGTTTTTCATCTGATTTTCTCCTGTCCCTGTCCTGCCGAGGAGGTGAGTGATAGAGCAGCGTGGTGGGCACCTGGCGACCAGTCAAGGTTAACTCACCACAGCTGTTGCTCACCTTTCCTACTGCCTCAATAAAGTTTTGTTTTATAACATGTTGTCAGACTCCATTACTGTTCAGACCACACCCTGCTGGCAACACTCCTAAGGCATCCCAGGTTAGTACCGGTCTTCTTTACCACAAGGGTGCATTGCTGGCTCATGTTCAACTTGGTGTCCACCAGGACCCCCAGGTCCTTTTCTGCCAAGCTGCTTTCCAGCCATTCAAGCCCCAGCACGTACTGGTTTGACAATGTACTCATGAGGGACACAGTTAATAACTTGTCCATAAAAAAAAGGTTGGATGAAGTGACTTCCATGGCATTTCTCATAAATTTTGCAGTAGAACAAACTAAGCAGAGACCATCCCACAGTGCCCCGCTTGGTTCCACAACATGCCTTCCAATCTCCACAAATAAATAAATTGTCCATTGCATGTAGAATCGTTCAAGTTATATTGGATTTAGTGCTACCCTGGGTACAGGCTCAATGAGCCAAACTGCAAGAAAAAAAGAGAAAGGGTCTGCAAACACTAGAGCATATCCTTTCCAACACAGCCTGAAACAGAATGCAAGATTCTCAGCTTTCATCGTTCCTTTTACTATCAATAAACAACCCTGAAACCTACTGGCAACTCACTACATAACCCTGACATTTCTCAAGCTGCACCCAGTTTCACTACTGAAGGCGGGGGGGTGGGGTGGGGTGGAAAAGGATACTACCACAGTTGTTCAGATGCTATTGTGATTGTATCATAGTCTGTCTTAGATTACTCATAGTCATAGATTGTATCATTGTCCCTCTCTGCATTATTAGTATGATCCACCCGTTCAGTATTTTGGATTAGGACAATTTTCTTTTCCCTGTGTGATGCTAATCCTAGAACAGATAATACTTAAGGTAGTAGATGTTCTTTTTTCCTTGGAATATTCTAATTATAGCTTTAAAGCTGCTATTTCCTACTTAAAAAAAAAATTTAAAAAGAGTTCCGATGCATATGCATTCTCTGAATGCTTTTAATATAAAACATATATGAAAGGAATTATGTTTACAAGAATTGTAGGAGGGAAGGAGAATTACCAATGAAAGTCCTTAATTGCTTGGAAGAAAAATTAAGCAAATTCCCTAACTATGATCAACACTGATCCTCAGACAGAGTAGTTTCTTTTAAGACTACTTCTAGAAAGAGAGAGGTAGAAGTAGAAATGTGTAGGGTTGTTTTTTTTGGCATTGCTTCCGGGGTGTTTTTTTTCCTCCAGTTGGGCAGAACAAAATTCCTTGAAAGCAGAAAAATTAGAAGCAAAAGTTCCTTTTCCTATTTAGAGCTATTAAAAAAAAATCATTTAGCAAAATTCAGAGTACCCAGATACACAGCTCTAAAAGCTTTCTAAATTTCTAATTTATTGTGAATGACTCAGGAAGAGTAGTCAGAACTGCATGTAGATTATTAAATACCTATACTGAAGTCCCACTTCAACTTTTTCCCAGGCCTTGAGAACAAAAATCCGGGTTGATGCAAATATAGATCCTCCATCAGTGAAGGAAGAGTTGGTATGTGAACTATTACAGGAGCTTGACCCCTACAAATCAATGGGCCCTGACAATATGCACCCGAGGGTGTTAAGAGAGCTGGCTGACGTTGTTGCGAGGCCGCTCTCCATAATCTTTGAGAAGTCGCGGAGATTGGGGGATGTCTGAAGACTGGAAGAAGGCTAATGTCATCCCCATCTACAAGAAGGGCTTAAAGGAGGATCCAGGAAATTATAGGCCCATCAGTCTTACTTCAGTCCCTGGGAAAGTCATGGAAGGAATCCTCCTGGGGGTTATCACAAGTCAAATGAAACACGTGATTGGGAAAAGCCAGCATGGATTCACCAAGGGCAAATCATGCTTGACAAACCTGATCGCCTTCTATGACAAAGTAACCTGCTCAGTTGATGTGGGGTGAGTAGTGGACATTGTCTATCTGGATTTCTCTAAGGCTTCCAATACAGCTTCCCACAGCCTCCTCCTACAGAAACTGATGTGTTACAGTCTAGGCAAGTGGTCTGTGAGGTGGTTGGGGAACTGGCTGATAGGCCACACCCAGAGGGTGGTGGTAAATACCTCCTTTTCAAACTGGCAACCTGTCACAAGTGGGGTCCCCCAGGGATCAATATTGGGCCCAACGCTGTTTAATATCTTCATAAGCAATCTGGATGATGGGATCAAGTGTACCCTGATGAAGTTTGCCAATGATACCCAAACTGAGTGGGGAAGTGGATGTTTCAGAAGGGAGACCCACCCTGCAGGAAGACTGACTGGAGGAAGGGGCTAACAAGAAACTTACGAAGTTCAACAAAGACAAAGGAAAGGTCTTGCACCTGGGAAAACATAATGCAGGAGTACAGCACAGGCTGGGATGTACCCATCTGGGAAGCAGCTCTGTGGAAAGGGACCTGGGGGTCCTGGTGGACAACAAGCTCAATATGAGTGAACAGTGTGCTGCTGTGGCAAAGAAAGCCAACAGGATGCTGGGTTGCATCATCGAGGGCATCACCAGCAGAGATAAAGAAGTCATTATCCCACTCTACTCAGCACTTGTCAGGCCACACCTGGAGTAATGTGTTCGGTTTTGGTCCCTGCTATGCAAAAAAGTTGTGGACAGGCTGGAGAGGGTCCAGAAAAGGGCCACAAAGATGATCAAAGGACTGGGAAGCCTCTCATGTGAGGAAAGGCTGAGAGAATTGGGTTGTTCAACCTTAAGAAAAGAAGGCTTAGGGGAGACCTTATCACCATGTTCCATTATTTAAAGGGTGGCTACAAAGAAGATGGAGACTCCCTTTTTACAAGGAGTCACATGGAAAAGACGAGGGGTAATGGGTACAAGTTACTCCTGGGGAGATTACTCCTGGGGAGATTCTGACCGGACACAAAAGGAAAATTTTTCACAATGAGTCCAATCAGCCATTGGAATAATCTCCCCAGGGAAGTAGTGGATTCCCCAACATTGGACACTTTTAAGGTTTGTCTGGATAGAATGCTGGGCCATCTTGTCTAGACTCTGCTTTTGCCAAGAAATATTGGAGCAGATGATCCTTGAGGTCCCTATGATTCTTTCTTCCAAACACTGTGCTAGAAGTTGTACAAAACCAGTAAGCGACAGTCCCTGGCACCCAAAATCATTTACAGTCTAAAAAAGGTGATGTGTCCAGCTGAGTTAAAGTGGGTCAGATGGAAGGAGACAGAAGAACACGTAGTATGATCTTTAGGCAGGAACAACCATCACAACCTGTCCACACCTGAAGAGCCTTGATGTCAGCGTTCTCTAAGGCAATTTCTTTGAAGCAGCAACTTTTTGAATGCCCTTACTCTTTTGAACTGACATTACTATTATGGCAAAGAAGAAAGAAAAAACAAGTGGAAAATGCAGCATAGCATAGCAAAGGGACAGAAGTCCCCACTTTCCAGTGATTGGTAGAAAGAAAATGGAGTTGTACTTTTTGGTTCCAAACATGCACTGTTGTGCTTACAATGCAAAACCCCTCTGAATCAAAGGACAATCAAATTGGGACAGCATCTTCTACACATTCAAATTAAAAAGCAGAACAAAAGAGAATGTCTTCAAATTTTGGTTTTTAGTGTTTAGTATAAGACTTACTTGCCAGCTGTCCAAAGCAGAAGAGCTTCAGAACAGTCTCCCGTCAGAGCAAACAAAGAATTTTTCCTATGGCAAGGAATGGATGTGGTGATGGAAAACCAACCTGGACACTGGAATGTACAACTGACTTGAAATGTACATTCCAAAGAAGAAAGGCAGCTTGACCTCACTTATAAGCAGTATTACGTAAAACTCAATTAAGGCTATCTTCTTATTGCAATATGCATTTCCTTATCATGAATCTGAAAATACCATACTAGGCATGGTACAGAAATCTCTGATCAGAAGAGCTATAAACAGTAATCCAAATAATAGAAAATATCCAAATAATAGAAAAAAAAATAATCCAGATAATAAAGACCCTACAGAAATCCACTGTAAAACATGGCAAAGAGGCAGGCTGTGTCTACATTAGCAAGAAGTGTGGACCAAAAGTAGTGAATCTATAAAGCAATCCAGTTGGCAATGAGTACACAACATCCACCGTATACACACTTCAGGAAACTAGAACTAGCCCAAACGCTGAATGCCCATTTAGAGCTGGAGTACATCTTCCAGTTCAGCTTTAACTGAAAAGAATCCAGTTCATGAGGTATAAGATCACTCCACAAGAGGAATCAATTCATGATAAACAGCAACAATAAGGAAATTTGCTTTGAATAATCCCAGCTAAAACATTAGTAAGTTTGGTGGCAGTCTGGGCTGCCACCCCATCATGCCCTGGTGGAATTCACGATCCCAAGGGATAGTAAAGTCAAGACCTTGAATCTTAAGACAGCTAACTTTCAGCTGTTTAAGGAATTAGTGGATGGAACCCCTTGGGAAACTGCCCTCAGATATGAAAAAGTCCAGATAGATGTCATCCGTAGCTCTTCCTTTGTCCACTGATGTAGTCACTCCACTTACGTTCCCATTGCTCAGCCTTAAGGAAGGGCTGTTGCTCAGCTTGGGACAGTGCTGAACTGTAAAGCTGACCCAACCACCCACCTGCATTACAACCAGCTCCACCAGAAAAGCACATAAGTATTAGTAAGTGGAGATTCCTTACTGAGAGGCACCGAAGCACCCATTTGCCATCCAGACAATTTCTCTAGAGAAGTCTGCTGCCTAGCAGGAGCTCGCATTTGTGATGTCCCTGAGAGGCTGCCGAGCCTGGTGAACCCTACAGATTATCATCCTCTCCTATTATTCCACATAAGGTCTAATGATACTGTGACGGGGCATCTTAGAACCATCAAAAGAGACTATATGACCCTTGGAGCAATATTAAAAGGATATGGAGCACAAGCGATGTTCTTCTCCATCCTCCCAGTCAAAGGAAGGGGTTTAGGAAGGAGGAGATGAATTGAAGAGGTAAATGCCTGGCTGTGTGGCTAGTGCTATACTCAGGGTTTTGGCTTCTGTGAAGCTGGGTCTGCTGGGAGCTGATGGGATTCACCTGACCAAGTGGGGCAAGAGGGTTTTCACCAACAAGCTGACTAGACTTATAAGGAGAGCTTTAAACTAGGTTTATCGGGGGAAGGGGATTGAGTTTTGAGTAACAGAGAAGAGCCAGGGGTTGCTGATGCATTAGGAACCAACAGGGAAACACCTGAGAAATGTCGCAAAGGAATTAGGGCTTGTTCCTCCAAAAAGGTGACACAGTCAACAGCCCAACTGAAGTGCCTCAGTACCAATGCACACAGCATTGGGTAACAAACAAGGGGAGTTGGAGGCCACTGTGCAGCTAGAAAGCTATGATATAATCGCAGTCACTGAAACTTGGTGGGATGAATCACACAACTGGAGCACTGCAATCGACAGATATAAACTGTTCAGAAGGGACGGGCAAGGAAGGAGGGGCAGGGGGATTGCCCTCTATGTAAAAAAATTGATTAACTTCACAGAGCTGTCTTTGAAAAACAGCGATGAACAGGTTGAGAGCTTATGGGTGAAAATTAGGGGCCAAGCCAACAAAGGACACCTCGTGGCTGGTGTTTACTACAGGCTGCCCGATGAAGGGGAGCCCGTTGAAGAATCATTCTTATTTCAACTACAGGAAGCATCACGCTCGCAGGTTCTGATCCTTCTGGGGGACTTCAATCACCCTGGTGCCTCCTGGAAAAGCAGCACAGCAAGCTATTGGAGTGCACTGAGGAGATTTTCTTAATCCAGGTAATAGACAGCCCAACCAGCAGAGAAGTGTTACTAGACCTGTTGCTCACCAACACAGAGGAACTAATTGGAGAGGTCAAGATCGGTGTCAGCCTGGGCTGCTGTGATGATGCCCTGGTGGAATTCACAATCTTGAGGGATATGGGCCAGGTGAAGAGTAAAGTCAAGACCCTGAACTTTAGCAGAGACAACTTTCAGTTGTTTAAGGAATTAGTGGATGGGACTCCCTGGGGAACTGCCCCCAGAGATAAAGGAGCTGAACAGAGCTGGCAGCTCTTTAAAGGCAATTTTCTTAAGAGCGCAAGAGCTCTCGATTCCCATGTGTAAGAAACCAGACAAGGAAGGCAGGAGACCAGCATGGCTGAGTAAGGACCGCCTGGTCAAACTAAAGTGTAAGCAGGAAATGCACAGGCAGTGGAACCAGAGACATGTATCCTCGGAAGAACATAGGGATGCTGCCAGGATGTGTAGGGATGGGATCAGGGAAGCTAAGACACAGCTGGAGCTGACTTCGGCAAGGGATGCGAAGAATAAGGGGTTCCACAGGTAGAAGAAAATGTACCCTCCATGCGAAATAAGAAAGAAGGACTAGTGATAACCATTGTGGAGAAGCCTGAGATACTCAACATATTTTTTCCTCAGTGCCACATCACTCGAGCCCCTGAACCTCAAGGCAGGGACTAGGGGAATGAAGTCCCTCCCCTCAGAAAAGATGATCAGGTTTGAGACCACCTGAGGAACCTGAACAAGTCCATTGGACCTGACAAGATGCATCCCAGGGTCCTGAGGAAATTGCCGAGCCACTCTCCACCACATTTCAGAAGTTGCGGCAGTCGGGCAAAGTCCCTGGTGACTGGAAGAAGGGAAACGTCATGCCCATTTTTAAAAAGGGTAAAAAGGACAACCTTGGGAAGTACTGACCAGTCAGCCTCACCTCCGTGCCCCGTAAGATCATGGAACAGATCCTCCTGGAACACATGTCAAAACTTGTGGAAGACAGGGAAGTGATTAGAGACAGTCAACATGGCTTCACCAAGGGCAAATCGTGTCTGACTAATCTAGTGGCCTTCTACAGTGGAGTGACTGCATTGGCAGATAAGGAAAGAGCTACAGATGTCGTCTATCTGGATTTCTATAAGGCCTTTGGCATGGTCCCCCACAACATTCCGGACTATAAATTGGAGAGCGATGGGTTTAACGGATGGACTGTTAGATGGATAAGGAACTGGCTAAATGGCTGCGTCTAAAGAGTTATAGTCAATGGCTCAATGTCCAAGTGGAAACCAGTAACGAGTGGTGTCCCTCAAGGGTCTGTACTGGGACCAGTACTATTTAATATCTTCATCACTGACGCAGACAGTGGGATTGAATGCACCCTCAGGAAGTTTGCAGATGACACCAAGCTGAGTGGTGCGGTTGACAGGCCTGAGGGACGGGATGCCGTTCTGAGGGATCTGGACAAGCTCAAGAAGAGGGCCCGTGTGAACCTCATGAAGTGTAGCAAGGCCAAGTGCAAGGTCCTGTGCCTGTGTTGAAGCAATCCCCCGTATCAGTACAGACTGGGGGATGAATGGATTGAGAGCAGTCCTGCGGAGGAGGACTTGGGAATACTGGTAGGTGAAAAATTTGATATCAGCCGGCAATGTGTGCTCACAGGCCAAAAAGCCAATCGTATCCTGGGCTGCAGAAAAAGAAACGTGGCCAGCAGGTCGAGAGAGGTGATTCTCCCCCTCTACTCCACTCTCGTGAGACCCCACCTGGAGTATTGCGTCCAGCTCTGTGGTCCCCAGTACAAGAAAGGCATGGACTTGTTGGAGCGGGTCCAGAGGAGGGCCACGAAGATGATCAGGGGGCTGGAGCACCTCTCCTATGAAGAAAGGCCGAGAGAGTTGGGGTTGTCCAGCCTGGAGAAGAGAAGGGTCTGGGGAAGACCTTATTGCAGCCTTTCAATGTATAAAGAGGGCTTATAAGAAAGACAGAGAAAGACTTTTTTTGCCGGGGCCTGTAGTGACAGGACAAGGGGCAACAGTTTTAAAATGAAAGAGGGTAGGTTTAGACTGGATATAAGGAAGAAATTATTTACGATGAGGGTGGTGAGACACTGGAACAGGTTGCCCAGAGAAGTTGCAGATGCCCCATCATTGGAAGTGTTCAAGGTCAGGTTGGACAGGGCTTTGAGCAACCTGATCTAAGGAAAGATGCCCCTGCCCATGGCAGGGGGGTTGGAACTAGATGATCTTTAACGGTCCTTTGCAATTGAAACCATTCTATGATTCTATGACTTGCAACCATCTTAAAGAATCAAGCTCTGATCCATTAGGGTTTATAAACTCTGGATTAGAGTCAGTACTATAAAACTTAACCAGACTCCTGCAGAACATGTACACAGATGCGTATGAACTGTGCTCCCCCAATGATCCTATTCTGGGAAGGTATATTACCTCAGGCACACACCAACAAGAGATAGTAATAGAAGGATGCAAGGAAATGTGTGCGGGCTGGTTAGATGGCAAGCAAAAATGCCAAATGCAGCATATTCTGAACAGCCCAGTTCAAAGCATTTCTAAATAAAAACATCTTGTGGACTAGATTTATGAGTCACCACTGCACAGAACTGTATAAAGAACATACAGCAGTTATCCTGAAAAGAGAAGCTTGAGTCAACAAACCAATTTCTTTCTTAGGTCTGACAGCTATACAAACACCCATACCATGTTCATGATTTGGACTGAGAGCTTCCAATTTGTGGACTTGAAGAAGAAACAAACCCCAGCATGTTTAAGTCTATTCCTTCTAACACTATGTTATCATGGTTGACAAATTTTATCTGTGGAGTCAAAGGAGAAGCAATTATGATTTTCAACCTCACCTAACATTTTACAGTCATGAAAAAACACAGATACTTCCATTTTAGTAGAAACCAAGCTATACTGTTCCTGCGATGTAAACAGAGGTCAGTGAGATTTAAACTTTTATTATATGAGTTGGACACATTTCTGAGACATTGCAGGGTAGGGGGAGGGGAAATGAAAGTTTTTGTTTTGGATAGCTAAATAGAAGCATAAAGTTCATCTTTAATTTTATGCTTTCCTATACACTCTTATCCAGACATCAGTTCAACATAGCCATCTAAAACTCTACTCTTCCATGACTAAGGAAGCTTATTCCAAAAGCTCTGCCTCAGTGAGCCACATACTAAAAAAGAGAACAAAAACGTAATCCTTATAATATGCAAACCAACCACCTCAGCAATGACATGATGCTATGATATCCTCCAGTCAGGTCTTCCTCACCTTTGCTGATGCCTGCAAGCAGTTGGTGCTAATTGCTGTAAGGGGCCTCAGACAAGAATGCACCCAAGGACATCATTTTTGCAACTGTGATAGGTACATCCTGGGGAGGGCAGAGAAACCAACAGACACCTGTGGCAGTCAAAGATAAGAAAGCTGAGAAACTTTACAGACAGAGCAATGAGCCAAGACGAGGCCATATATGAAAAAGCCTCAGCGTTCATGGAAAGGACACTAAGAGACACCTCTTCAACAACCACTAGGGACCACCACAGACCACCGAAAACCCCCATGGAAACCCCTCAGAGACCCTTCCCCAAATTTTATTACGCTTGCGCAATGTATTAATATATGCATTAGATCCTCTGGAATAGGTGTGTACTTCTCAGAAATTACATGAATATTCATCCATTTTATTGTATATGATAAGTGTGCCTTTGTCTTTCAGCATGCACGTTAGGTGGAGTGATCCCCCGTGCATCCAGCGCTGCTATAAAGTATGCCTGCCTTCTAAAACTTCAAAGTAGGTCTTGGAGGGTTCTTTTGAGACCGAATTTACGGTAACATTGCTGTTTGCAAGACAAGGACTGAGTTGCGAGTACAGTGAACATGTATGACACTACATATGGAATTTATTGCTCTTATCACCCTTGCAAAAAATAGGGTTTTATTCCTGTATTTACGTGGCAAGGTTTTGGTAGCAGAGGGGCTGCAGGGGTGGCTTCTGTGAGAAGATGCCAGAAGCTACCCCCATATCAGACAGAGCCAGTTCTGTCATATCTGGCAAAAAAAAAGGACGCACAAGAAGGAGATAGAGACAACAAGGGAGGAGGATGGGACAGAGAGAGAGGAAAAAAGAAAGGGTGGAGGAGGGAGAAGAGCGCGAATGTGAAAGTGCGAGAGCAAGAAAGAAAGAAGACATGCGGAAAGATAAATAGAAGGACAAAGGAAGACAAAAGCAGAGAAAGAGAGCAGAAAGAAAGAGAAAGATTGAGGGAGAAACAGCGAGAGAGACTGAGAGTGAGAAAGAGCACAGTCAAGAGAGAATGACACAGGAAGTGTGAGAGAAAGTGAGAGTGTGCACAAAAGTGCAAGAGAGTGGAAGACAGTGGAGAGGAGAGAGCAAGAAAGAGCAAAGGGCAGAATGGAGCAGAGAAAAAGCATCAGCAAGAGACAGAGGCGGAGACAGACAAGATACGGACAGAGGGGGGCTTCCGCATGCAGATGCGGAGAGAGTGAGAGAGGAGAGCACGCAGAGGAAGAAAAAGAGGCACGTGCAGACAGATGCAGAGGAGGCCAGGCAGATGCAGACACACAAAGATGCAGAGGAAGAGAAACGCATGCGCACACTGATGAAAAGGAAGAGAGATGCACAGGCACACAAACACAGAGTGACAGAGAGAAACAAACAGGTATGTACATAGACACAGAGACAGACAATCGTGTGCACAGACACAGAGGAGGAGAGACACGCATGTACGCAGATGCAGAGAGAAGTGGGGGGGGAGACACCTGTGCACACAGATGAGGAGAGGTGTGCATGAACACCAACATGACGTGGAGAAAGAGAGACAGAGAAGCACCTGTGCACAGGCACAAAGAGAGACACACAGAAAGACAGATGCAGAGATGCGTGCGCGCACACATGCAGGGAAAGAGAAACACAAGTGCATGAAGAGAGAGAGAGACGTGAGTGTACTGGGTCTGGCTGAGCCGGAATTGGTTTTCCCCTGTAGCAGCCCTCATGGTGCTGTGTTTTATGCTGGGAGCTGGCAGGGTGTTGATAGCACCCTGGTGTTGTGGCTACTGCTGAGTAGTGCTTACACAGCACCAAGGCTCTTTCCGACATTTCCCCCCCTACAGTGGGACGGGGTGGGCGAGATCTTGGGAGGGGACACAACCAGGACAGCTGACCCGAGCTGACCAAAGGGCTATTCCAGACCATCTGACGTCTGCTCAGTATAAAGCTGGGAGAAAGGAGGAAGGGGGTGGGGTCACCCTTGGTCCTCCGAGGCAACCACTACGCGTATTGGAGCCCTGCTTCCTGAGAAGGCCCGACATGGCCTGGTCATGGGAAGTAGAGAATAAAGCTGTTTTCTTTTTTGTCTTGCTTCCGCGCGCGAACTTTGCTTCACTTTGCTTATATTAAAACTGCTTTTGTTTTACCCACAAGGGTTGGGTGTTTTTTTTTTTCCTATCTTATTTTCTTTCCCCTCTTTGCTCGGTTGAGAAAAAAGAGGAAAGGGGGGGAAGTGATAGAGCGACTTGGTGGGTACCTGGCATTTAGCCAAGGTCAAACCACCACAGTGAGTGCACACAGATGCAGACAAAGAGAGACAAATCGATAAGCACATGCACAGACGTAGTCAAAGAGAGGCAGAGGGATGTACACAGATGCAGAGAGAGAGAGAGGTGTGTACACACAGATGCAGAGAGATGTGCCTGCAAACAGACAAGGAGGAAGAGAGATGCGCACACAGACACAGAGGAAGAGGACAGACAGAAACCAGGGCAGATAGATGGGCGCATGCACAGACACAGAGGTGACTGAGAGATGCTCACGCAGACAAATGTGGAGGAAGATAGACACAGGCGTGCACAGACACAGAGAGACAGAGGCAGGTAGAGAGACAGAGGCGCATGCATGCACAGATGCAAAGGAAGAAAGACAGGCATGAGAAAACATGCAGAGGAAGAACGAGACAGAGAAAAAGAGGCAGAGGCGCATGCACACAGATGTGAAGAGACGTGCGCTCATTCAAATGGTGGGAGGGAGGGAGAGGAAGAGAGAGACACACATAGATGCTGAGGGAAAGATGTGGGCGTGCACAGACACAGGGACAGACAGGGACAGGCAGAGAGAGAGAGAGAGATGCACGCAGGCGCAGAGGAAAAGAGACAGAGATGCATGCACACACAGACGGGCACGCACACAGACACAGAGAAACAAAGATGGGGGCGTGCACAGATAGAGGAATAGAGAGACATGCATGTGCACACACAGACACAGATGGGAGCAGATATAGACGCAGAAGAGAGACAAAGAGACAGGCACATGCACAGATGCAGAGAGACAGGGACAGATGTGTGTGTGCAGGCAAATGCAGAGGAAGAGAGAGTCGTGGGCATGCACAGACGCAGACAGAGACAGAGACAGGCAGAGAGGCAGAGAGACAAGCACACACAGACACAGAGGAAGAGGGAAAGAGATGTGCATGCATACAGATACAGAGGAAGAGAGAGGCAGAGTCAGGCAGACATGAACGCACATAGGCATAGACGCACGCACACAGATGCAGAGAGGAAGGGAGAGACATGCACACAGATGCAGAGGAAAACAGGTGTGCACGCACAAAGATGTGGAGAGACGTGTGCATGTTCAGATGCAGAGAGAGACTTGCACACACAGATGCTGAGGAAGAGAGATGTGCGTGCACAGAGATGCATACACACAGATGCAAAGGAGGAGAGACAGAAAGACATGCACACGCATACACAGACTGGAGCACACACAGACAGAGAGAAACAGGGAGGCGTGCACACATGCAAAGGAATAGAGACAGAAGCAAATGCACACAGGCACAGAGAGACACGCGTATGTTCAGACGCAAAGACAGAGAGAGAAAGAGATGTGCACGTGCACAGACGTAGCAGAAGAGAGACACAGACACAGACATGCACATGCACAGAGGCAGAGGAGGGGAGAAAGAAAGATTCATGTGCACAGAGACACATGCAGGCTCAGACGCAGAGAGATGGGCACACACACAGACACAGAGGACGAGAGACAAAGATGCAAGCACGGAGAGGGGGAGGGAGAGAGAGGGAGAGAGAAGCAGGGGTACACATGCTGGAACTCCAAAATGAAGTGGAGCCAAAGGCAGCCAAGTGATATGTTACAACTGACATTGCCAATGCGTTTTTCTCAATTCCTTTGGCAGCAGAGTGCAGGCCACAGATTGCTTTCACATGGAGGGGTGTCCACTACACCTGGAATCGACTGCCCCAGGGGTGGAAGCACAGCCCTACCATTTGTCATGGACTCATCCAAACTACACTGGAAAAGGGTGATGCCCCCTGAACATCTACAATACATCGATGACATCATTGTGTGGGGCAACAAAGCAGAAAAAGTGTTTTAGAAAGGGAGAAAGAATAATTCAGATTCTTCTGAAAGCTGGTTTCCCCATAAAAAGAAGCAAGGTCAATGAACCTGCACAGGAGATCCAGTTCTTGGGAGTAAAATGGCAGGATGGACATCATCATGTCCCTATGGATGTGATCAACAAGATACCAACTATGTCTCCACCAGCTAACAGGAAATATATGTGATAACATATTTAAGAAAGGGTAAAAAATGTTGCGTAACAGCAGCTGAGAGAAACAAGTGAGAAAAATGTGAGAGAAACAGGTATGCAGACACCAAGGTCAGTGAAGAAGGAGGGGGAGGAGGTGCTCCAGATGCCAGAGAAGACATTCCCCTGCAACCTGTGGAGAAGACCACGGTGAGGCAGGCTGTCCCCCTGCAGCCCATGGAGGTCCACAGTGGAGCAGATATCTACCCTGCAGCCTGTGGAGGACTCCACAACAGAGCAGGTGGATGAACCCTGAAGTTGCAGCCCATAGAGAGCCCATGCAGGAGCAGGTTTGCTGGCAGGATCTGTGACCCTGTGGAAAGGACCCACACTGGAGCGGTTCTTGAAGAACTGCAGCCCTTGGGAAGGACCCGCCTTGGAGAAGTTAGTGGAGGACTGCCTCCTATGGGAGGGACCCCATGTTGGAGCAGGGGAATATACTAGCAGCATATGAGAGTTTTCAAACCACTTCAGAAGTTGTTGGTACAGAAGCACAGCTCCTCTTGGCACTGTGATTGCCTGTGATATGCTGGATGTTCAAAGGAAACATCCCTTCTACACTTCATGCAACTGATGCTATATGGAGGAAGCGGATTGTGTTGATCACGCCATGGGCTCAAACAGGGAACCCCAACCACCCAGGAATGCTGGAATAGATGATGGACTGTCCAGAAGGCAGAGATTTTGGAGCATTGCCTGAGGAAGTGACTTGGGCCCAAGAGGCACCACCATATAATGAATTATCAGAAGATGAAAGGCATTATGCTCTGTTTACTGATGAATCCTGTGATGTTGTAGGCAACTATCAGAAGTGGAAAGCTGCCGTGTGGTGTCTGATGCAACAAGTTGTTGAAGGTGTCAAAGAAGAAGGCAACTTTGCAGAAGTGAAAATCATCCAGCTGATCCTAGAAATTGCTGAATGAGAAACGTGGTCAGTACTCCATCTCTGTACTGACTCTTGGATGGTGGCAATTACCACATGGGCATGGCTACAGCAATGGAAGAAGATCGATTAGCAGCACAGAGGTAAAACCATCTGGGCTGCTTCAATGTGGCAAGGCATCGCTTCCTGGATAGAAAACATCGCTCTAAAGGTACAGCACGTAGGTGCTCACATGCCCAAGAACTGTGCCACTGAAGAACATCAAGACAATGAACAGGTAGAGAAGACTATCAAAACTGAATTGGCTCAGGTGGACCTGGACTGGAAGCATAAGGGCAAGTTATTTGTAGCTCAGTGGTCCCATGAAACATCGGGACATCTACGGAGAGATGCAAGAAAGACATTGAGGTGTTGGAGCGTGTCCAAAGAAGAGCACAGAAGCCTGTGAAGGGCCTAGAGAACAAGTGTTATGAGGAGTGGCTGAGGGAACTGGGGTTGTTTAGTCTGGAGAAAAGGAGGCTCAGGGGAGACCTTATTGCTCTCTACTACTACCTGAAAGGAGGTTGGTAGCGAGGTGGGTGTTGGTCTCTTTTCCCAAGTAGCAAGTGATAGGAGGAGAGGAAATGGCCTCAAGTTTCAGCAAGGGAGGTTTAGACTGGATATTAGGAAAAATTTCTTCACTAAAGGGTTGTCAAGCATTGGAACACGCTTCCCCGGGAAGTGGTTAAGTCACCACCCCTGGAGTTATTTAAAAGATGTGTAGACATGGTGCTTAGGGACATGGTTTAGTGGTGGATTTGGAAGTGCTAGGTTTACGGTCTTAAAGGTCTTTTCCAACCTAAACAATTCAATGATTCTATGATTCTATGCAACATACAGATGGGCTTGTGATCAAGGGGTGGACCTGACCATGGAGGCCATCATGCAGGTCACAGATGAATGTGAAACATGTGCTGCAATCAAGCAAGTCACATGAGTAAAGTCTTCTTGGAATAGAGGGTGGTGGCTGGGTTTTCGATATGATGAGGCCTGGCAAATTGACTATATTGGACCACTGCCATGAACACACATAGGCAAGCACTACATACTCACCATGATGGAAGCAACTACTGGGTGGCTAGTAATATATCCTGTAAACCACTGCCCCAAACACCATCTTAGGCCTCGAAGGGCAAATTTTGTTGTGACATGGTACCCCAGAAAGAGTTAAGTTGGACAATGGGACTCATTTCTGAAATAACCTCATAAACTCCAGGGTCAAGAAACATGACATTGATTGGTTCTATCACATCCCCTATCACCCACAAGCCTCTGGAAAGAGTGAATGGACTGTTAAAGACTATGTTGAGAGCGTTGGGCATGGAAGAACTGGGCTATGACCCCATGCTGGAGCAGAGGAAGAGCATGAGGAGGAAGGAGCAGCAAACATGTAACGTTATGAACTGACCACAGCCCCCATTCCCCATACCCCTGTGCTGGTACGTGGGAGGAGGTAGAAGAGTAGGAATTGAAGTTGAGCCTGGAAAGATGGGACAGGTCAGCGAAGGTATTTTCAGATTTGTTCTTATTTCTCATTATCCTAGTCTGTTTAATTGACAACAAATTAAATTAATTTCCACAAGTTGAGTTTGTCTTGCCCGTGACTGTAATTGCTGATTGATCTCCCTGTCCTCATCTTGACCCACAAGCTTTTAGTCATATTTTTCTCCCCCTGTCCTATTGAGGAGATGGAATGATAGAGAGACTTGGTGGGCACCTGGCAGCTAGCCAAGGTTAACCCACTACAATTCCCCCCTTCCCATTTTTTAAAGGTTTATTTCTCCAGTACAGTATGAGAGAAAGAAGCCAGCTCATAACAAAAAATGTTAATAAGCATTCTGTTCCTCAGTTTCTCTGTACTCTTTACAAATTATTGGTAGATGCAAGAACTTAAATTACTTTCAATACAGAGTTTTCTATTGCACTTAGTATAATTTAGTCCAAGAAAAAGTCAAAAGATGCATTAGAGTATTTATCATATAATAAATACTCTTCAGTGTTGCCTGAAATAGGCTTCTCCTGAGTTGACAATAGAGAGAATAAGAAACTCGTACCTAACCTAAATAGTTTACTTACCTCCTCCTACTTCGCACAGGTGTGCTGCAGCGTTCCCCGGAGAAGTGATGTTGGTTGGACCGAGCCAAAGGAGGCTGCCTATTTGATGCCATCTCCCATGGTCGGATTGGTGGTGATGCAGTTGGTGATGCTGCTGTATAGTCAAATACTGAATGAGAAAGGCGTTGTCTCTTGGGACTTGAACTATCTTCACTCTGTGACAATGTAAACAACAAAACCCCTCAGCTGAGTGATTTGTTTCCCATATTGAAACTCCAATATTATTTACTTCAACTAGCATTAGAGAGGGAGACTTAACAGACTAGATCAAAACACCATAAAGTTAAATAGCTATAATTAGTTGTAGAACCTACTGCCTTCATAATGCAAGCACTTAATTGCCCACCTGAGCATTTTTACTAAAGCATATTTTAGCAACATCAAGATATTTTAAATACTAATACTAAGGCAACCACAGAAGCTATATCAGAAAAAGGAGTAAATGTTTACTTCAGAAGAAAGAGGTAGGTCCTATTTTGTCATAATATTCAACACAGGCACTCCCCCCGATACAGATTTAGGATATAAACACATAAATGAGTGATACAAAGACCTTTTTGTAAAAGATAAGCATAGATTTCACACCAATGGGTTCCATATTTGCCAGTAAATAGATGCTATATAGAGCTTTAGTTCAGCATATGCACTCCATTCCTACCAGTTGCATGCTTACATAGCTAAAAAAACATTTTAAAATGTCTGGAGTACACATCAGCTCTGCTATCCCAGCACAGTGGTGCCTCATCTTTTAACTTGCTAATGCAGTAATAGTAATTAACAAGTAAAGACAATATGATCAGAAACAACCACTATGAAAAACTTGATTTAGTTTTGTATATTTTAATGAAGTTCTACTGGGAGTAGGTAGCTCCTAGAGTTGTCAGTGTTAGTGATATAAAAACCATTCATCACCAAGTTTACATTCAGTCCTGAACAAAAATAGTTACCTCTCCTTTTCACTGCTTGTCCCTGCTTAAAATGGTTAGCTAGACCTCTCTTCTTCTTCACCATAATAATTTCACTTGAGAGATATGATGTGATGAGTTTAAGAAACCAAATATTTGCATTCATTTACAGATGACCAATACGGAGAAAACTGAACTTCTCTACAATAACTGTCTTCCTGAACTGCTCCCTCTAACCCTGTTGGAAGCCTTTTTCTTCACATACATTTAAAAACTATCATGTTTAAAAGTCTTTCTACACTTATTCATTCCTCACAATTTTCCTCAGTCTACCAAATATTATTTTTCTTCCTATCTTATTGCCCTTCTCATGGTTTTTAGCTTTAAAGGAGTTTGATTTCCACTTTCTGAACACTATAGGTTGAGTAGAATATTTCATAGAATCATAGAACAGACAAGGTTGAAAGGGATCTCAAAAGATCATCTGGTCCAACCTTGCATGGGAAAGGGAGCCTAGATGAGATTATCCAACGCCCTGTCCAATCGCATCTTGAAAACCTCCAGTGACTCTACCACATCCCTGGGGAGGTTGTTCCAGTGAAAATTTCCTGTAAAAAATTTCTTTCCTAAATCGAGATGAAACCTCTCCCAGTAAAACTTGAACCCATTGTCCCTTGTCTTCTCCATGTGACTCCTTGTGAAAGACCCTCTGTCCTCTTTGTAGCCACCCTTTAAGTACTAGAACACTGTGATGAGGTCCCCCTTGAGCCTCTCTTCTACAGGGAGAAAAGACCCAACTCCTTCAGTCTTTCCTCATAGGACAGGTTCTCCAGCCCTTTGATCATCTTCATGGCCCTCCTTTGGACCCCCTCCAGTCTCTTCATGTCTTCCTTGAATTATGCGGACCAGAACTGGACACAGTACTCCTGGTGCGGCCTGACAAGCACTGAGTAGAGTGGGATGTTCACATCTCTATCTCCACTAGTAATGCCCCTATGGATGCAGACCAGGATCCAATTTTCGTTTGTTGCTGCAGTGGCACACTACTGACTCATGTTCAGCTTGTTGTCCACCAGGTCCCTTTCAGCAAGGCTGCTCCCCAGTCACACAGATCCTCGCCTGTACTGGGCTCTTTGGTAATGTCATCCCAGGTGCAGGACCTTGCATTTGTCTTTGCTAAACTTCACACTGTTATTGCTAGCCTACTCTTCCAGCCTGTCCAGGTCTCTCTGTAAGATGTCTGTCCTTTCTGACATGTCCACCTCAGTTTGGTGTCATCAGCAAACCTGGTGAGGGTGCTTTCAGTCCCATCGTCCAGATCATTTATGAAGATGTTGAACAGCATGTGGCCCAGTATTGATACCTGGGGGACCCCACTTGTGACAGGCTGCCAGCCTGAGTAAAAACCATTGATCACCACCCTCTGAGTGCAGCCTGTTTGCCAATTTCCTACCCATCTCGCAGACCACCTATTCAGTCTGTATCTTGCGAGTTTGTCCAGGAGAAGGCTGTGGGAAAGAGTGTTGAACACTTTGCTGAAGTCCATATAAACAACATGAACTGCTCTGCTATCCTCATGTCAACAGAATAAGTTATTTTGATGTAGAAGGTGATGAGGTTAATCTGGCATGATTTGTCTTTGGTAAATCCATGCTGGCTTTTCCCAATCACCTGCTTCATTTGGATTGTAATAGTTTCTAGGAGGACTTGTTCCATTACTTTCCCAGGGACTGAAGTAAGACTAATGGGCCTATAGGTTCCTGGGTCCTCTTTTGAGTCCTTGTTGTAGATGGGTGTGACAATTGCCCTCTTCCAGTCATCAGGGACATCCCCTGATCTCCACGATTTTTCAGTGATTATAGACAGAAGCCCTGTTTCTTTTGCTGCTTGATAGGTAACTTGTTTTCTTGCTTTCTTTTCAGCTCACAGCTACATAAGCACACTCTTTTTCTAATCCTTAAGCTGTATCAACATATGAAAAGAAAAAGTATTTTCCCCTCTTGACTTTACAGTCTTTCTGATTACTTTTCACCTCTTTTCAGACCCGTATTTTAAAGTTACATGCCACAAGATGGAGTTTTTTCTCCTACTAAACTCTTACTCAAGCAGTTACCATTCCTAACCCTAGCAATGATTAGGCAGGAGAAAAAGGTGAAATATCAAAAGAAAAGAACCATGCAATACCTGGGGGAATGCCACATTTTAATATCTTGTTTGTTTTTCACAGAATGGTTGAGGTTGGAAGGGACCTCTGAAGGTCATCTAGCCCAACCCCCCTGCTCAAGCAGGGCCACCTAGAACTGGTTGCCCAGGACTATGTCCAGATGGCTTTTTAATATCTCCAGGGAGGGAAACTCCACAACCTCTCTGAGAAATCAGAGTGCTCAGTCACCCTCACAGTAAAAAAGTGTTTCCTAATGTTCAGATGGAACCTCCTGTGTTTCACTTTGTGCTCATTGCCTCTGGTCCTGTCACTGGGCAACACTGAAGAGAGCCTGGCTCCATCTTCTTTGCAGCCTCTCTTCAGATATTTATATACATTGATAAGATCCCCACTGAGCCTTGTCTTCTCTAGGCTGAACAGTCCCAGCTGTCTCAGCCCTTCCTCATAGGAGAGATACTTCAGTCCCATAACCATCTTAATGGCCCTTTGCTGGACTCTCTCCAATACATTCATTTCTCTCCTGTACTGGGGAGCCCAGAACTCAACACAGGACTTCAGGTGTGGCCTCACCAGTGCTGAGGAGAGGGGAAGGATCACCTCCCTCAACCTGCTGGAAAGACTCCTCATGTAGCCCAGGTTAGTATTGGCCTTTGCAGCAAAGGCGCACCGCTGGCTCATGTTCAACTTGGTGTCCACCAGGATCCCCAGGTCCTTTTCTGCCAAGCCATTTTTCAGCTGGGTGGCCCCCAGCGTGTACTGGTGCCTGGGGTTGTTCCTCCCCAGGTGCAGAATTTTGCATTTTCTGAACTGCATGAGGTTCCTGTCAGCCCATTTCTCCAGCCTGTCCAGGACCCTCTGGATGGCAGCATGACCCTCTGGCATATCAGCTACTCCTCCCAGTTTTGTGCCATTAGCAAACTTGCTGAGGGTACACTCTGCTCCAGCATCCAGATCATTAAATAAGATGTTGAACAAGATTGGACCTAGTATTGATCCCTGTTTTAGCATTGTATCCTTAAAATGAAGCTGGTGTGAACACAATTATCCAGTCTGGTCAACTCATATGTCCTGATCTCATAGCTGACCCTGCTTTGAGCAAGAAGTTAGACCAGAGAACTCCCCAGATCCCTTCTAACCTGAATTATCCCATCTGAATTCCTTCATAAACTGAATTCAACATGAAAGAACAAAGGAGAAGTCAGAGACAGGTCTATTAGAGTTTCATGAAACCACATGCCCAGGTAGTGGGCAATTATCCAAGAAAGTTTCCCACTTCCATAAGATGAGCCTCCATAAACAGCAGTAAACCCCACCTGGAGAAGTGCCCCACCCATGAGAAAAAGCTAAAATCAGAATATGCATCTTCTTACATGCTAGAAAACCTTGCCAAAGACAAATCACTAGGAAACTAGACTTCATTACTTCGGCCACTTAGAGATGTTTATCTAAATTTATCTTATTGTTGCAACAAAATGAATGTAGGACAAAAATGATTTGTGGCTTGCCTCAGAACACTCAGAAGTAACTTTTTACACCAAGTTGACTGGAGACAAGACTGTCGTGGTTTGAGCTCAGAGGGCAACTGAGCACAATGCAGCCACTCACTCTCCCCTTCCCCTCCCAGTGCTGAGAAGGACAGAAGCAAAAGACCCAGGAACTTGAGAGAAGGACAGGGAGGGATAACCTCATCCATTAAGGCACACGCAAAACCCAGGTTCATTAGGGAAAGAAAAACAAGAACATAAAATTTAATACAGACACTAAGAACAACACCTAACAGACAGAGTAGGGCTGTGAGAAGCATTACTACATCTTGAAAACACCTTCCCCTACCCCTCCCTTCTTCCTGGGCTCAGCTTTGCTCCCGATATCTCTACCTCCTCTCCCACAGCAGTGCAGGGGGCAGGGAATGGGGGGTGAGGTCAGTCCTGCCGATTGTTCCACCTCGAGGAGTGGGGAACAACTTCTGGCATTCCTCCCCTGTTCCAGCGTGGTCCCCCTCTCACAGGAGACAGTCCTTCACAAACTCTCTCCGACATGAGTCACTCCCATGGGCGTGTGGGTCACCCCCACGTGTTGCAGTCCTCCCAGTGCCAAACTACAACAAGGGGGTCTTCTTCCCGTAGACCTGCATGGATGGGGGGGGGGGGGGG
>ML997660.1:0-22056 GCA_010365825.1 Otus sunia | reverse complement strand
CAAACACGAGCTCCCCAAACACCCCCAAACCCAAGCCCCCCCCCCCCCCCCAACTTCCCCCACAGTTTTATTGCTGAGAACGATGTCATATGGTATGGAATATCCCTTTGGTCAGTTGGGGTCAGCTGTTCTGGCTATGTCCCCTCCCAACTTCTTGCGCAGATCCAGCCTACTTGCTGGTGGGACAGTCTGAGGAGCAGAACAGGCCTTGATGCTGTGCAAGCACTATTCAGCAATAACTAAATCATCGGTGTGTTATCAACACTATTTTCAGCACAAATCTAAAACATAGCCCCATACAAGCTACTATGAAGAAGTGTATCTCTATCCCAACCAAAACCAGTACAATCTTGTACATTCCTTTCGATAGACATCTCCTGCTTGCCACTGTCATAATTTAGTGCCCAAGAAATATGGCAGAGGTAAAATGAACATGCTTTCTACAGGGCAGGAGGTGTTAATCTTGGGGAAACTGTTATTTTATTTTTTGTATTTGGAGTACAACACTTCAAAACCAGCAGAAATGCAAATTGCTATGTGGTTAGCCTTCATCACCATTCAGAATTACTAATTATCAAGTTTTGAATAGCTATGCTAAGTGCTAATTGCCTTTTATGTTAAGCAATGCTTATCAACATTCCATTTTATTTGCCATTAGAAAGAAAATAAATAAGTTTTCTGAACTACATATAATTATTTTTAAATTATATTTCTATTATATTTCTATTTGTATCATATTATAATTATTTTTTCCACTGAAAATATAGAAGTTGGAGCTGAGCTTCAGGTTAGTTTATAAGAAGTTGTCATAAGACCATCCCAAAAACCATGGTGGCTCTCTTTGGTTTCAACTAAAAATAAATTAATACATAAATTCCCATGCGATCATTACAGCAAAGTTATAAGAGCATGCTGGGAAATTTTAATAGGTGAACATGGCAAGGTTTTGGTAGTGGGAGGGGGCTGCAGGGGTGTCTTCTGTGAGAAGACACAGATGGTTCTGGGCATCACCAAAATGGACCCACTGCTGGCTGAAGCTGAGCCAATCAGCAAAGCTGGTGGCATCTCTGTGAAAACATACTTAAATTGCAAAATCACCAGACAAACAGAGGAGGAGAGAAAACAGAGCAAGAAATAGCAGTGCAAACACCAAGTCCAGAGAAGGAAGAGGGGGAGGAGGTGCTCCAGGTGCTGGAACAGATATTCCCTTGCAGCCCATGGAAAAGTCCAGCAGAGCAAATATTCACACTGCAGCCTGTGGAGGAGCCCATGCCAAAGTAGTTGGATATTTCCTGAAAGAATTGAGGCCTGTGGAGAACCCACACTGGAGCAAGCTTTTTCCTGAAGACTGCAGCCCATGGAAGGATCAATGCTGGAGCAGAAGAGAAGTGAGAGGAGGAAAGATCAGCAGAAAGGAACTATTATGTACTTATCATACCTCCCCCCGAAACCTCCCCAGTGTTGCTCAGCAGGGGGAGGCAAGGTGTTGTTTTAATTTTTTTGGTCTTTGTTTCTCACTGTCTAAATCTATTTTAATTGACAATAAATTAATTTTCCCCAAGTCAAATCCTTTTTGCCAGTGATGGTAATCATTAAGTGATCTCCCTGTCTTTATCACAACCCATGAGCTTTTAAATCTTATTTTGTCCCCCCTTTCCTGTTAAGGAAGTGGAGTGAGAGAGTGCAGCTGGGTGGGCATCTGGCTGCAGGCCAAGGTTAACCCACCACAGACACTAACAAGGCATTACTGTCAGAAATAAATTTTATGTATTTTAAGATTATTTTTTTTAACATGTCAGATTCAGCTAACCTTTGGAAGAACTAGCTATATCTGTTACAGGAAAGTATATCGTGTCAGATCCAACAGCCTGAGAGTCAAGACTGCTGCAGCTCCATGCACCAAGTACAACCAGTAGCAAGGATGAAATTTACTCCCAGTAGGCATGTACACACATCACATGTATAAACCACATATATACACAGCCAGCCACACAGATCACAGACAGACATTCAGAGCACTTGCATGAACACAGACAGCACCAATGGCCTCATCCTGCTCCCCTCTCTGGCTGAGTTAGAGGTCCACTAGAAAGAGAAAATATGCATATGTCTAGTGAGAGAAAATATACCTATGTACAAAGTGGATCCCCTCCAGCAGTTGACCTCAGACACTCAGTCTGCCCAGTAGCTGGACCCTGCATCCAGCCTCCCCAGTTGCTGGCACCTGGACATATGAGCCCCTAAAGCCACAGCCCCACTCCAATTGCTGGTATAGACTACCTCACATGCATGTGCACACACACATGCACAGCATTGTCCAGGAAACTCCTGGTCCCCCATAGCTGAGTCCCCACCCTCTGTACTCTCTGCCTTAGAAACACAAAGGTGCTCTCACATCCAGAGCTGGCCCTTAGAGACCCACACACATCCCTGGCCCCCAGGTCACTTCACCTACTCAACATCGAGTCCAGCTTGATCTTCACTAACAATCACACACTCGCACACCTACACTTGCTGGCATCACAGACCCCCATACACAAACACGCACATGGAATAAAGAACCCCTTACCAGAAAATAGTTGAAGGCAGAGCTTAATAAAGAGACAGGACAGACAGAGCTGATCAGGTGCAGGGCATGTCCAGGCAAGTATACTGAACAGGAGCTGTTTACATGCAACTGGCCCTTTTTATCCCCTTTATCCCACACTTGTTCCTCCTCAAATCACCTAAATCCATTCCCTTCCCTGCCTTTTGCTCCTCCCCTAAACATCCCATAATAAATCCTGTGCAATCCCAAAATGCTCTTCCCCTGCATCCCATAATGTGTCCAATTATCCTTAGGCAGTAGCACACACACATACACCAGTCCAAAGTGTGCTCTGGTGTTGACCATCTTAATGGGTTTCATGCTTGGACAACAGAGCTCATGCCTCACTTGGGACAGACCTGAGAATGGCCTGGACAGGGTGTCCATTTCTTTGAGTCTGGAATTTGAGTTCCCCACCTGCCATTGTGCTCCTGCACTCCTCTGGGCTTGTAGAGGTTAGCCTTTGATGGGCTGATGGCTCTCCTGTAATGGGCTTGGCAGGGTATTATTCAGGTTCTTCCACCCACCACTGTGGTTCTGCTTTGTGGGTGTGCTGATGAGTTTTATCACATAATCAAACAACAGCCTGTATAGTTTTATGACCTATGCTCTTATCAGGTAAGAAGTGCAATAGAATATGATACCTGTTACAACAGTGCTCCCAAAATATAAAGAACACTTAAACCACATCATACTAACATTCAGCAAGTTCTCTGGGACTAGTGCTACTCCTAACAATCATTCTGTGGTATGATTTTCTCCTGCCCAATAAGCAACAAGAACCAAGTATTCTCTGCAGCTACCTGACCTTTAGACTTTTTCTGCTTTTAAGAGAAAAAAAAAAAAAAAAAAAAAGATCAGTTGGAATATTAATTCAAGAAAAATCAAAGACTAAGCAGAAACAAAATATTTCCAGCTTAAAGGCAACAGCTTTAAAATTAAGGTATAAGATTTTTACTGGTAAGAGATGAAACTTATATCATGATATAAAGTCTCACTTCATGTTATGTCCTATGAAATCTCAGCACATCAGGATGTCAAAGTGGAAAGAAAAGAGCACCCAACCAGTATAGCACACCTTTGTTCAAGTATATTTCATATGGATTATAGCTTAATTGAATCTTACTACTGAAATGATGGTTTGTTACTGTATTGGGTGTACATGGCAAGGATTTGGTAGTGGAGAGGTTGCAGGGGTGGCCTCTGTGAGAAGAGGTAAGGGGCTACCCCCATGCAAGAGCTGGTTCCAGACAGCTACAAAATGGACCCACCAAAGCTGAGCCAATCAGTAAAGCTGGTGGTGTCTCTGTGAAAACATATTTAAGAAAGGGCAAAAATACCAGATGGGCAGCAAGGAAAAAAAGTGTGAGAAACAATAGTGCAAACACCAAGGTCCCCTGCAGCCCATGGAAGAGACCACAGTGGAGCAGGCATTTTCCTAGAGCCTATGGAGAGGACCACATTGGAGCAGATATCCACACCTGCAGCCTGTGGAGGACCCCATGGCAGAGCAGGTGGATATTACCTGAAGGAACTGCAGCCCACGAACAGACTGTGTTGTAGCAGGAAAAGTTTGAGAAGGAAGGAGTGGCAGAGAGGAACTGTTATGTACTGACCAGAACCTCCCCTATTTCCCACCCTCCCCATGCTGCTCGGGGGCAGTTGGGAAGCAGAGGGGAGGTAAAAGAATCAGGAATGAAGGATTGAAGCCGAGTCTTGGGGAAAAAAAAGGAGTGGGAGGCATTGTTTTAATTTTTGATCTTTGTTTCTCACCATTCAAATCTCTTAATTGGCAATAAATTAAATTAATTTTCCCCAAGTCAAGCCTGTTTTGCCCATGATCATAATTGGTAAATGATCTCCCTATCTTTATCTTGACCTACGAGCTTTTTCATCCTATTTTCTCCCCCTGTCTTGATGAGGGGGAAAAGTGAGAGAGCAGCCGGGTGGCCATTTGGCCAATGCCAACCCACCACAGTTACACTTCTGAACATGCTTCAGTAGTCACTTTTACATAGTTTACCTAAATGCTGTTCTCCTTTTCATAGAGAAAGTGAGAGTTATAGCATGATAATTTAGACCTCATATTTTCACCAAGTCAGTGTACCTTGAGATATGCCTGTTTTCCAGTTAAATTATAAGGGTTACACATACAAGCTAATCATATTTAAAAAAAACCCAAAACACCAACACAAAAAAATCCCAAATCAAATAACAACATAGTTATTATCAGAAACAATTAAGACTGATATCTAAAATATATCTCCACTCCATTCCTCCACGTATTGTCTAAATATCTAAGAAGATTAAATGTGTCATGATGCCCACAGATGTTTCTGTTTTACCAAGAGTTTTGAATGATCGAAGGTAGAAAAAACAGGGAGATAAGATTCAAGAATAAAACTCAATTTGGAGGATGCAAAGTAGCCAAGACTTATGAAAATAACCTGGAGGAAAGGCACATCATGATGTGGACAAATCTGAGAAAGAGCAATACTAACACACTGATACTAAATATTACATGTGTTAAACATTTACTTTTCTGTAAATTAAAACTTCTCATTAGACAAACTTTTCCAACTTTCAGAATTGGAGCCCACAACAAAACATGATATCAAGATCAAAACGGAAACATTTATGAAAAAAATGTAACTATTAAGCATTATTTGTAAGCAGACTTTTCAGCATCAGGAAAGATGAAGAGTGGTGTGATTTTCACAGAGACCCTGCAGAGATGAGAGCCTGAATCTTCAGATGCACAGAAGGAGCAACCAGAGACTGTAGTCAATTGTGGAGCATATGAAGACTCCCATGATGGGGAAGGCTGCAGGCTTGTGACTTCTGGCAACAGGAAGACCTCTCCTTCTCTACCCACACATCTGCAACAGTGGAATAAGTTCAGTGCCCTGGTAGAAGACAAGGGAGAGAAAGCCATGTCTTAGGAGGCATCAGGTCCAGCCAAGCCTGAACTACAAATCAGCACAATGAGGAAGCAACAGGTTTAGTGGTAGGAGACTCCCTCCTTCAAGAGATGGAGGCTCCCATTTGCCAAAGTGAGTTATTGTCTGTGGAGGTTTATTGCTTGCCAGGAGCTCAATGGAATGGAAAACATGATGGGACAGCTTGTACAACTGGAGTGCTGCAGTGGTGGCTATAAACTCTTAAAAAACAAACAAACAAACAAACAAAAAAACAACAAAAAAAACCCCAACACAAAAACCAAAAACCCCCACACCACAGGCAGGG
Source organism: Otus sunia (assembly GCA_010365825.1). Classification (NCBI taxonomy): domain Eukaryota; kingdom Metazoa; phylum Chordata; class Aves; order Strigiformes; family Strigidae; genus Otus; species Otus sunia. Next base: position 16,223 of record ML997660.1, on the reverse strand, counting down.
CAGACAAGCATGTGTGTGTGTGTGTGCACGCACGCATGCACATGTGTGTGCATACATGTGTGTTTGGGGGCAAGGGGGGTGCCCTGTACCTGAATGAACAGCTTGATTGTATGGAGCTCTTCTATAGGACTGGTGAGAATCCCTGTGATAGCTTATGAGTCAGGATCAAAGGACACACTAGTAAAGGTGACACTGTGGTGGGAGTTTGGGAGCTTCCTACAGACCATCAAATGAGAATGAAGTAGATGATGAATGAAGTGATGCACAACTGGATCTGCTATTCACCAGCAAGGAAGATGTCCTGGTTTAGCCAGGATAGGGTTAGGTTTCCCCAGCAGTGGGGGGGAAGCTCTAGCCGGGTTATTCATATACCATGCAGATGGCACCTCTGTGCACCGAAGCATGGGAAGAATCGGTGAGCGCGTGCGTTTGTGCAGCCGTTCCTCTCACTGCTGTATCAGTACATACCATGCTCTGTTCATTGTTATTACTGTTATTGTCATTGTTGTTGTTGTTCTTTGTTGTGTTGCTGTTGCACTGTTGTATTAAACCTTCCTTATCCCAGCCCGGGGCTTTGTATTTCACTCCCTTTGTGGGGGAAGGGCAGCAGCCATGTGGTCTCAGACCCCGATAGGGCCTAAACCAACACAACTTTGGGCGCCCAACGTGGGGCAACGAGAGGGCTGAGATAAGGACAAAAGGAGGAGGAGTGTTAGAGCAATCTGTTAGATGCAATTTTTCTGTTTTTATTTGCATTGTTTGATAAGGAACGTTTGCAATGGTGGCCAACTTGCTTGCGTGGTGGGGCTGGATTAACCCTTATATCCACTGCGTGTTCCCAGTGCTAGTGTTTGTTGGCGGTGGAAAATGTGCCAAGGGTCTTGTTTTGCTGTACTGGCTACTGACTGCTTATAATGCGCTTGCATCACTGTTTGCTGCCTGGGCTTTTGTTTGGGGTCTCACTCCCTCTATGGGTGAGCCAGGGGAAGAGATCCTCTCGTTTTTTGGGAGTTTTAGCTATCCCAGGAGCATTCAGGCCAGCGTACTTGCGGCACAATGCTTTCTGAATGTCTGCCAGATCTTGTTTTGGGCCATGCGGTACTTCTCAAATAATGGCACCACCCGGAAACCTGCCCTGAGGGCAGATAGTTATAAATGGCAGGGTGTGTGGGAAAAGATGGGCGAGTGCATGGGTCCGTGGTCACCCCCAACATATTGGAATTTCACTCCCGAACAAGTGCAGAGTCCTGATAAACTGGTGGAGCATTTGGAAAAGGTGTGTTGTCAATCTGACAAACCCCAGGAGACACAACTCGTTGCGATGTGCTGCGGACTTGTCCCTGCCTACCGTGTCACCTTTAACGCTGTTCACTGCCCTCAAGGGGGAGAAAAGGCTGCAGGATCTGAAAGTGAACTTACTGGTACAGCAGCTGGGACAGAGGGACAAGCAGTACCAATATCAGTTGCTGCGAAACGGAAAACCAAATATACCAAAAAATTCTCTCGCAGTGTACAGGGTGATGATGAACCAGGCCCATCACGAGAAGAGGAGGAGGAGCCGGAGGTAACCATCCAATCTCTATCCCTCACTGAGCTGCGAGATTTGCGGAAGGATTTCAGCCGCAGTCCAGGTGAGCAAATTTGCACCTGGCTGCTCCTATGCTGGGATAGTGGAGCTGCTGGTTTGGAATTGGAGGGGAGAGAGGCCAAACAGATGGGATCTTTAGCCAAGCAGGCTGGCATTGATAAGGCAATAGGGAAACCGGCTCAAACCCTCAGCCTTTGGAGGCGACTCCTGCTCGGTGTGAGGGAGAGGTACCCCTACAAGGATGATGTTCTATGTTGGTTGGGCAAGTGGAACGAGATGGAGAAAGGCATTCAGAAACTCAGGGAAATGGCTGTGTTTGAAATGATCTATGGTGATCTGAAAAATGAGCAGTCACCAATGGATCCAGATCAGGTCCCTTGCACACAGCTGATGTGGCGGAAGTTCCTGCAAAGTGGACAAGAGGCATATTCCAAGTCATTAGCAGTGACATCCTGGTGGCGAGACACGCAGACTCAAACAGTGGACGAAGTGATTGGAAAGCTCCGGCAATATGAGGGAAATCTCCCTTTCTCCCAACATGCTTTGGTTTCAGCTGTAGAGGAATTGTCTCAGAGACTCCAGAAAGTGGAACAAGACATATCCTACGTTCTACCTGCACGGGCCGATGTCTCAGCCATTAGAAGCAGGCGCTTCCCTACTCAAGAGAAGGGCAGTAGAAGGCACACACCACGGGGCACCCTGTGGTTCTTCCTCCTCGACCATGGGGAAAACATGAGAAGGTGGCATGGATAGTCCACTTCCGCACTACCTGCACGAATACAGCAGCTGAAAGGGAAGACCACAATGAAAGGGGAGTCTTCCAAGAGAGACGCAGCTCCAGTGTCCAGTCGCAAATCACCCAGGCAGAATAGAATGGCTGACTGTATGCTGGACCCTCTTGAGGGGACCAGGAAGTCAGTCTTGCAGGAGTCACTCTTATATCAAGTGAGTGATGCTGAGCAGGATTAGAGGGGCTCTGCCTCCAGCCAGGTGGAGGAAAGGGATAATCGGATTTACTGGAAGGTGTCGATCTGATGGCCTGGCACATGAGACCCGCAAGAATACAAGGCCTTGGTAGACACGGGCGCACTTTGCACCCTGATACCATCAAGCCACAGTGGGGTTGAACCCATCTGTATCTCCAGAGTGACAGGGGGATCCCAACAGCTGAGCCTATTAGAGGCTGAAGTGAGCCTAACTGGGAAGGAATGGCATAAGCACCCCATTGTGACTGGCCCAGATGCCCCGTGCATCCTAGGTATAGACTACCTCAGGAGAGGGTACTTTAGAGACCCAAAAGGGTACAGGTGGGCTTTTGGCATAGCTGCCCTGGAGGAGATTGAACAATTCTCCACCTTACCTGGCCTCTCAGAGGACCCCTCTGTGGTTGGGTTGCTTAAGGTTGAAGAGCAGCGAGTGCCAATTGCTACCAAGACGGTGCACCGGCAGCAGTACCGCACTATCTGAGATTCCCTGGTCCGCATCCATCAGCTGATCCATCGACTAGAAAGCCAGAAGGTGATCAGCAAGACTCACTCACCTTTCAACAGCCCTATATGGCCAGTGAGGAAAGCTAATGGCGAATGGAGACTGACTGTGGACTACCGTGGCCTGAATGAAGTTACGCCAGCGATGAGTGCTGCAGTGCCAGACATGCTGGAGCTCCAGTATGAGCTGGAGTCGAAGGCAGCCAAGTGGTACGCCACGATTGACATCGCTAATGCGTTCTTCTCCATTCCGATAGCACCAGAGTGCAGGCCACAGTTTGCATTCACCTGGAGGGGTATCCAGTACACCTGGAATCGATTGCCCCAGGGGTGGAAACACAGCTCCACCATTTGCCACAGACTGGTCCATATTGCACTGGAGAAAGGTGAGGCTCCTGAACACCTGCAGTTCATTGATGACATCATTGTATGGGGGGACACAGCTGAGGAAGTCTCTGAGAAAGGGAAGAAGATAATTGAAATCCTCCTGAAGGCTGGTTTTGCCATCAAGCGACAGAAAGTTAAGGGACCTGGAAGAGAGATTCAGTTCCTAGGAATAAAATGGCAAGATGGGCGTCGCCACATCCCAATGGAGGTGATAAACAAGATAACAGCCATGGCCCCACCAACCACCAAAAAGGAGACTCAGGCTTTCCTGGGCGCTGTGGGGTTCTGGAGGATGCACATCCCAAACTACAGCCTGATTGTGAGCCCTCTCTACCACGTAACCCGCAAGAAGAACGATTTTAAATGGGGCCCTGAACAACAACAAGCCTTTGAACAAATTAAGCAGGAGATTACCCAGGCAGTGGCCCTCGGGCCAGTCCGGACAGGGCAGGAGATTAAGAACGTGCTCTACACCGCAGCCGGGGAGAATGGCCCTTCCTGGAGCCTTTGGCAGAGAGCACCTGGGGAATCCCGAGGCCGACCTCTAGGCTTTTGGAGCCGGGGATACAAAGGCTCTGAAGCTAACTACACACTGACTGAGAAGGAGATACTGGCAGCGTACGAAGGAATTCGAGCTGCCTCAGAAGTGGTCGGCACTGAGACACAGCTCCTCCTGGCACCCCGACTGCCGGTGCTGGGATGGATGTTCAAAGGAAAGGCTCCCTCCACACATCATGCAACAGATGCCACGTGGAGTAAATGGGTTGCGTTGATAACACAACGGGCTCGAATAGGGAACCTCGACCGCCCAGGATTAGTAGAAATGATCACGAACTGGCCAGAGAGCAAAGATGCTGGGATGTCACCAGAACAAGAGGTGAAACGTGCTGAGGAGGCCCCACCATATAACAAGCTGCCAGAGGAGGAGAAGCCATATGCCCTGTTCACTGATGGGTCGTGCCGCATTGTGGGAAAACATCGACAATGGAAAGCTGCGGTGTGGCATCCCACACGAGAAGCCACTGAAGCTGTTGAGGGACAGGGTGAATCGAGCCAGTTTGCAGAGGTGAAAGCCATCCAATTGGCCTTGAAGATTGCTGAGCGAGAAAAGTGGCCAAGGCTTTATCTCTACACTGACTCGTGGGTGATGGCAAATGCCCTGTGGAAGTGGTTGCAGCAATGGAAGCAGAACAACTGGCAACGCAAGGGCAGACCCATCTGGGCCGCTGAAGTATGGCAGGACATTGCAGCTCGAATGGAGAACCTCGCTGTGAAGGTGCGCCATGTGGACGCCCATATACCCAAGAGTCGGGCCACTGATGAACATCAACACAACCAGCAGGCAGACCAGGCTGCTAAGATCGAGGTGGCTCAGGTGGACTTGGACTGGCAGCGTAAAGGTGAACTGTTCATAGCCCGGTGGGCCCATGAGACCTCGGGCCACCAAGGCAGAGATGCAACATACAGGTGGGCTCGAGATCGAGGGGTGGACCTCAACATTGACACCATCGCAGAGATCATCCACGGATGTGAGACGTGTGCTGCGATCAAACAGGCCAAGCGGGTGAAGCCCCAGCAGAATGAAGATCGATGGCTGAAATATAAATATGGAGAGGCCTGGCAGATCGACTACATCACACTGCCACAGACCCGCCAAGGCAAGCGCCACGTGCTCACAATGGTGGAAGCAACCACTGGATGGCTCGAAACTTATCCAGTGTCCCACGCCACCGCCCGGAACACCATCCTGGGCCTTGAAAACCAAGTCCTGTGGCGACACGGCACCCCAGAGAGGATTGAGTCGGACAATGGGACTCACTTCCGAAATAACCTCATAGATGCCTGGGCGGAAGAACACGGCATCGAGTGGGTCTACCACATCCCCTACCACGCGCCAGCCTCTGGGAAGATCGAGCGCTACAATGGACTGTTAAAAACTACATTGAAAGCAATGGGGGGTGGAACCTTCAAACACTGGGACACACATCTGACCAAGGCCACCTGGTTAGTCAACACAAGAGGATCTGCCAATCGAGCTGGCCCGGCTCAATCAAGACTTCCACGTGTTGTAGACGGGGATAAAGTCCCTGTGGTGCGCATGAGGGATCTGCTGGGAAAAATGGTCTGGGTTAGTCCTGCTCTGGGCAAAGGCAAACCCATCCACGGGATTGTTTTTGCTCAAGGACCTGGGTGCACCTGGTGGGTGATGCAGAAGGATGGAGAGGTCCGATGGGTACCCAAGGGGACTTGATTGTGGGTGAAAAGACACCGCGAATTATACTCTGGTTTTATTATTTTTTCTTTATTAATGCTAATTGCTAAATGGTGGCTGGACGTGATGCAATTTGTATAGAATAAAGGGGTGGGTTATGTTCTGGTTTAACCATGATAGGGTTAAGTTTCCGCAGCAGTGGGTGGAAGCTCTAGCCAGATTATTCATATACCATGCTGACGTCATTTCCAGGTGCACAAGCGCAGGAAGAATCGATGAGCGCGTGCGTTTGTGAAGCCGTTTCTCTCACTGCTGTATAGGTTCATACCTTGCTCTGTTCATTGTTCTTACTGTTATTGTTATTGTTGTTGTGTGTTGTGTTGCTGTTACACTGTTGTTTTAAACCTTTCCTTATCTCAGCCCGGGGCTTTGTATTTCACTCCCTTTGTGGGGGAGGGGCAGCGGCCGCGTGGTCTCAGCCCCGGCAGGGACTAAACTGCCACAGAAGAACTGGCTGGGTACATGATAATCAGTGGTAGCCTTGGTTGCAGTGATCAGAATACAGCAGAGTTCAAGATTCTGAGGGGAGTGAAGAAGCCAAGCCACAATGTACAGATCCTGACCTGGTGGGATCCCATGGAAGGCAGCTCTGAAGGGCAAAAGAAGTCTAGAGAACTGGCAGGTCATTAAGAACAACATTATTGATGTTCGGAATTGCAGCCTACCCTCTCTCCCAGAGTCAAGCCTTGATTTCAGATTTGACCGGTAAGTCTTGGAAATCTGGCTGTCTGGCACAGAAACAGGATTTCTCAATGAAGGAACATGAAGACAGTTTGAACTTGGACTACTGAAATTTTGACATAGAAAAAATTAACCTCTCCAACTCTAAGAGCTGCCTTAAACTCTGGATATCTGTAAGGAAGGCCGAAACAAGCCAATCATTAGTGTAGGTAAAAAGGGATTGTGAGATAGAACAAAGAAACCTGTAAATAAATATTTTCTGCATATAAAGTAATAAGTTTCTAGGAACATTTGCCTGTGAAAGAACTTAAAAGTTTTGAGCAGAGAACAACTTGGAGTATTTTTACATATAATTCTAGCAGTTACTATTAAGATGGTCAGTATGTCCCTGAGCAGTTGTTTCTCCCCACCAAATGGTAGGTTTGTCAAGAAAGAGTAAAGAAGAACAGATACCACTCCTGAAACTGCCAAGTATTACTGAAAGCAACATTGTACTGGGTCTGGCTGAGCCGGAATTGGTTTTCCCCTGTAGCAGCCCTCATGGTGCTGTGTTTTATGCTGGGAGCTGGCTGGGTGTTGATAGCACCCTGGTGTTGTGGCTACTGCTGAGTAGTGCTTACACAGCACCAAGGCTCTTTCCAACATTTTCCCCCCCTACAGTGGGACGGGGTGGGCAAGATCTTGGGAGGGGACACAACCAGGACAGCTGACCCGTACTGACCAAAGGGATATTCCATACCATATGACGTCTGCTCAGTATAAAGCTGGGAGAAAGGAGGAAGGGGGTGGGGTCACCCTTGGTCCTCTGAGGCAACCACTACGCGTATTGGAGCCCTGCTTCCTGAGAAGGCCCGACATCGCCTGGTCATGGGAAGTAGAGAATAAAGCTGTTTTCTTTTTTTGCTTCCGCGCGCGGACCTTTGCTTTACTTTGCTTACATTAAAACTACTTTTGTTTTACCCACAAGGGTTGGGTATTTTTTTCTATCTTATTTTCTTTCCCCTCTTTGCCCGGTTGAGAAAAAAGGGGAAAGGGGGGGAAGTGATAGAGCAACTTGCTGGGTACCTGGCATTTAGCCAAGGTCAAACCACCACAAACATGTACCTTCAAACTAGAATGTATATTTCAGGGAGACAGACAAATAAATCCTAGAATGGCACTGCCCATTTCTGCTACTTTAGTGAAAGTACTGTTTCAGAGGAAAACCTGATGTGGCTGCCAAACTCCCACCCAGCTGCTCTCTCACTCCCCCTCCTCAACAGGAAGAAATTAAGACAAAAAAACTTATGGGTCAAGATAAAGACAGGGAGATCACTTACCAATTACTGTCACAAGCAAAACAGACTCGACTTGGGGAAGATTAATTTAATTTTTTTCCATTTAAAATAGATTTGGATAGTGAGAAACAAAGACAAAATTAAAAGAACCTCTTGCCCCCGCCCCCTTCCCAGGCTCAACTGCACTCCTTCATTCCAGACTGCTCTATCTCCTCCCCTGCATCCTGAGTGGCATGGGGTAGGGATGGGGAATGGGGGCTTACAGTCAGTTCATAACAGTTCCTCTCTGCTGCTCCTTCCTCCTCACACCTCTGCTTCAGCACGGGTCCCTCCCTCAGGATACAGTCCTTCACAAACAGCTCCAGCATGGGCTCTCCACAGGCTGCAGTGGGGATATCTACTTCACCATGGTCTCTTCCATGGGCTGCATGGGAATCTCTACTCCAGCAACTGGGGCACCTCTTCCCCCTCCTTCTTCACTGACCTTGGCATTCATACTTCTGTGTTTGTTTCACATTTTTTCCTCACTCCTCTCTCCCACAGCTGCTGTGCAGCATTTTTTGCCCTTTATTAAATATGTTTTCACTGAGGCGCCACCAGCTTCACTGACTGGCTCAGCTTTGGCCAGTGACAGGTCCATTTTGGAGTTGCCTGGAACTGGCTCTGTCTGACATGGGGGCAACCCTGGCCTCTTCTCACAGAGGCCACCCCTGCAGCCCCCCCTGCTACCAAAATCTTGTTACATAAACCAATACACCTGCACTCTTGGCCTCTCTTCTTTGTGTAAACAAAACAAACAAACAAACAAATCAAAATGAAAGAAAAACTCAAACACCAAAACATACACACCAAACCACAAATGCATACAACACACAATGTGAACACTCTGCATTTCTATCCTGAGGGGCAGAACAGGCAAGTCTGTTAGAATGCTTCCAAAACAATGGAATTTGAGAAAACTGGGAGCAAAGGCGTGTGTGTGTGTGTGTGTGTGTGTGTGTGTGAACGACATCAATCTTAAAAATGGAAGCTAACTCACAACAATTTAATTTTAACAATATTCAATTGTTTGACATTTCATAGCCAATTTACATGCATCATATTACTTCAGATGTGTTGGGTTACTTACTCATTTCTATGAATTAAACAGTCAAAAATGAACGTTTGAATACTTGTTAAAAGAAACACAACCTGTGTTGTAAAATAAGATTTACCCTATGAAGTGTGATATGTGTTTGTGCCCATTGCCTCTTGTCCTATCACTGGGTGCCACCAAGAAGATTCTGGCTCCATCTTTTTTTACTCCCTCCCATCAGGTATTTATACATATTAATAAGATCCTCTGAGTCCCCTATTTTCTAGGCTAAATAGTCCCAGCTCTCTCAGCTTTTCCTCATATGAAAGATGTTCCAGTCCCCTAATCATCTTTGTGGTCCTTTGCTGGACTCTTTCCAGTATGTCCATATCTCTCTTGTACTGGGAAGCCATCACCAGTCCTGAGTAGAGGATCGCCTCCCCTTGGACTGCTGGCAATGCTCTTCTTAATGTAGTCAAGGATGCTGCTGGTCTTCTTTGCCACAAGGGCACATTGCTGGATAATGTTCAACTTGCTGTCCACCAGGGCCCCTAGGTCCTTTTCTTCAAAGCCAGTCAGCCCCCAGCCTCTACTAGTGGCTTATTCCTGTCCAGGTGCAGGACTTGAAATCTCCCTTTGCTGAATTTCATTAAGTTCCTGTCTGCCCATCTGGTGCATCAACCACTCCTCCCAGTTGTTTGTTTTTTTTTTTTTTTTTATAAGAGATTAAGGACTATTGGCCCCTGTATCAACTCTGAGTTATACAACTAGGGACTGGATTTTGACTGGATTTTTGTGCTTTTTTGATCAATAACCCTTTAAACGTGGCAGTTCAACCAGATTTCAGTACACCTCACTGTCCATATATTTAGCCTGTAATTCAACCAGATTTCAGTACACCTCACTGTCCATATATTTAGCCTGTAATTCATTGGTTTGTCTATGAGGATGTTATCAGAGACAAAGTCAAAAGCCTTGCTAAAGTCAATAAACAACATTCACTGCTCGACACCCCCCAACCACATAACAATTTAAAGTGCACAAGATACTCAGAGATTTGTGCTTTGTATAGTGCCCAAGACTGTTCTATCCTGGTTAGACCAACCCTCTTCTAGGGAAAAAAAAAAAAAAAAAAAGGTGTTTACATTAACTACAGCTATTACAGTTCAGTTTTTTGTTTTTAACCACACACAGAACCATTAGTTATTGAAAATGGAGCTAAAGAACAACCTCCTTACCTGAAATTTGGGTTTGGGTCTTGAGAAGAGCATTATTTGGTAGTTCTCAGACCCAATAAGGATACAGAGGATAAAGAAAGAGAAGCTTCCTAGGTAAGTTCCATCCTTGGAGACAGTTGAGAATGATACCCCCCCCTTCCCCCCAACCACACTCCATACAACAAATGTCTTGCCAGGTTCTCCATGTCCTCATCTTTGGATTTCTCTCATATCCACGTACTCAAACACTTGAAACTTTGCCACTTGTCTTGGCAAGTTCCTTCCACTGGACCATTTAAATCAAATATCTGCTTTTGTTCTTTTACCACTCCAACTGCTCAACTTGCTTAGACATATGGAATATCCCACAGAAAGACACCTCAAACTCTAAAACATATCTTTATTTTACACAAAGACTATCAAGCATATTTTATGTCAATTAGACGTTTACTTTATTTATGAAAAAAAAATAATGTATACCCTTCAGTAATAACTGAACATTTTCATTTCAGAGTGCAATGCATTATACTAGGCACACTAGTTTAAATCAATCATATACTAAAGCTTCATATCTGTTTTTTTTTAAACAAGTTTTTACACATGCAGCATAGCAAACTAAAAACCTACTAGAGTATTTAGTGTCCAAATAGCTGTCAATCTGTCCTTGCAACAGATTGACCAATTTTTGAAGGAATAAGAAGCACTGAAATGGAACCAGCTGTATTGAGAGTCTTGAAGAAGATATTGTAATCGAGAAGCTAGGGATCTTGAGCAGGCCATGTCTGCTCTATTGGGCCCATATGTTGCCACGAGTAGCTGTTGTAAGGGAAACTGCCTGAATGTCCCATGCTGGCCTGTGCTGCACACTGGTGGATGTTATGACAGAGAAAACATTCCAACCTGTCAGAAGACATGATTCTGCTTGTTACACAAAATAAAGGGTGCCACAGTATGGGAGGGAGGAAGACCCTCTCCACAGACGGGATCTGTACAGCATACCATGGGAAAATCCATCTGGGTCCATCCAATGATGCACAAAAGCAAGGTTCCCAGCTTCTGAAGGGATGTAAGATTTACTTGCTATCTATATTCCTCCTCTTATTCTATAATACTAAATCAACTATTTTATTATGACATTTATTGTTGGACCTTCCTTAGGGATCCAGAAAGAACCCTAAACCATCCATTCTCCCCCTACTCTGATGCAGAACACCAGCTCATCAAAAACATTCAGCACACAGTAGCCTTCATTCAGAACAATCCAAACACAGTTGAAGACTCTGAAGAAATAACCAGTGAGGAAATAAAAAAAATTGTTATTTTTCTTTATTTGCCTAGAGATACAACCATCTCAAAGCTTTACTGAAGTCTCCTAGGTATTCTCTCTTTTCAATAGCATTACAAATTGTATTATTTGTTCTGTCGTTCCCTCTTGTATAATAGTTCATTCTTAATGCAGCATGAAAGAACATGGAGAGGGTTCTATCAAAAACTCAAGGAGCTGACCAAGCCAGACATTGAGTTAAGATGAAAGGCTCTGGAGAGAGGATGAGGCTGAAATAATATAATTATTAAGTTGGCTTACTACTTCTACTAGCACAAGTAAGGAGAAAAAGAGGAGGGGAAAAAAAGAAAAGAAAGAGAAAAGTGTTATTTGCAGAATATGATTAAGTAACAAATTCTTTGGGAAAGTACTACACCCTATCATGAACTCTCTTTCCATGAGCAGACATGTATAACAATTTTGAAGTATAACTGACTATATTATTTCACGTTCAAATTCAGGGAGAAGCACTCATCTTCCTAATAATACAACTTTCACATTATTGTCATACTATTCTGTGTAGAATACATTTAATTCTTGAATGACTTTCTTACTGCAGAGGAAAAATTTAATTGACTTTGTCAACAATGCCACTTTAAATCTTATAAATCATCTTCTGACATGCTATAAATAAGCCAAGATAATGAAAAAAAAATATTTAGGTGAGCTCATCCACTAGATTTATAAATCATAAAGGCACTGGCACTGATGCCAGTTATCCCGCTCAGGTCCGTATCTTCCAACGAAGAGAACTACAAACACAGCAGCTCCTACCTCATCACAGGTTAAGAACAAGAACCATTAAGCTTGCAACTTTAATTCATTATTTATTGTATTTTCATTAAAGCAAAAAATATTGTTGGGAACTGCGGGTAACAAAGTAGGTTCAGATCCAGTTTAACCTGTTCTAGACTGTGTAATAGAGAGATAGAAAAGTTTAATAAGGTAAGAGCTTGAGAATCCAAACTTATGAACTCCTTTTGTTTGCATATCACCTCTCTTCTCTCAATCACCATTGCTTACCATATGCTCTTTTGATGATGGCAACTGTACAAGTCTTCACAAAGTTATTTTTTCACATACAGATTTTTTATTTTTCTTAATCAAAGCAAATATATGTTTTGCAATCAGAGAAGATTAGCAACATCAACTTCCAAGAATCACCTGATTTCCCACTTGGCTTATTCTTCCCCCTTGCTATTATACTTCTCTAATGACCTTCCCCTACTTCCTCTCCTTTTTTCTGTTAGTACCAAGTTCTTGTCCCACCCAGATAGAGACCTGAGCTGTGAGTGGGAGGACAGTAAAGAGCTTTTTTTCCTTTTCTGTGGAATAGGGGATAAAGGCACCAATATGTCACCAATGGGGGAGAAAAAGTTCCTATTCTGCACTATTGTTAGTGGTACAAAGCAGTTAAAGCAGTCTGTTGGGCTGACAGACAGCAAAAACCCTTAGGTGAGTGTAAATAGAACATATTTAGTAAGTGAAACCAATGCAGCTTTAATAACAAATAATACTTTTGAACAAGTACACAGGCAACAACTAATTAAATAACAGGACCAAGACAGACCACCCTAGTCAACATGTTTAGTCCTTTGCTGTCAGAAATCTTATTATACCTTCCAAGAACTTATTGCAAGAAATCTCAAGTAACCAGTGTTTGCTCCAAAAACCACCACTGAAAGGTTGTTGCAAAGATGAAATGCTAAATGCTCAGGGGCCCTCTCATGATTTCCAATCAAATTACTACTGGTCAAGTTAAGGTAATAGCCATAAGGGATAACATGTTAAAAATGAGCATTTCCTGAAAAATATCTCAACATAAAAATCAGTTTTAAGACACAACTATACTTAATTTCTCTAATATGACTTAAAGAGGATTTTTAGAGTTTGCAATCAAATGAAATATGCTGACAAACATTAACAGAAGTCCAGAAACTTATCCTTGCAAACATACGTACTGGGAAAAAAAGAGCATTCAAGAAACCACGTATGTACTTTTACTTCTATTAAAAGAAGAAAGCGAGCAATTAAACAATATTAGCTTCTTGTATTAGTGGATACACCACTACTGTTTTCTCATAGATATCACTTTAAAAATAAAATTAACTGAATTTCCGTAAGTGATTTGTGCAATAGGAATATCTAAAATACTTGTGGTTCTTACCTCTTGCTATAAAGTAGATATTGTAAGACAAGACATACTATAATTAAAGAATAGCCAATCAGATACTTATAGCTATCAAATTAACCTTTTACCAAATACCAGGACATGTATCCAAGACTTTATAACTTAGAGGTGCAACTTCTACATGGATACAACGCAGAGCAGCTTCAGGAACACTGGCAAGCTTGCAACTATTAAGAGTTGATTGTGCTACACAGAAGAAAGCATAAATATCTTATATCCAGGTCTCAATTACTTTTTTTTTTTTTAACTCCACACCATTTCTTTTCTCCTCTCTTACAGAAAAAAGCATACATTATACTGAAAAATACTAAGCAGTAGCACAGACTAAAAGCCACCCTCCACTGGGACAATATTTTTTCCTGAAGCAAAAACACGATGGGCAACAGAAGCCACCATGCAAAATCAGCAGCCCAGATCTTGCTACAACACAGGCAGGAATCCCAACAAAGAAGGACCTAACTATTACTCAGTAAGACCACAACGATACCCAGTTACCAGTGAGAGTAACACACACAACTAGCAGAGATCTGTGCTCAGCAGATTTATACCCAATGAGTTGTCACAGGGACCAAAGCAGCCACCATAAAACCCCACCTGCCGCACTGTCCCACAAGGGAGGCACACTCAGAGGAGGCCCAGGACGGTGCTCGCTTGCATCTGCTGTGCTAATCATGGTACCTAAGGCCACAGGATGCCACATCCTCTCCCACTTCACTGCGCGCACCCCAATCACTGCCATAGGCATCTGCACCACCTCCTCTGGTGACGGTCAAAGTTCACCACCATCACCACCACCTACTCACGCACAATCACTTTGGAGAGTATCAGCCCCAGTTGCCTCCACGCATCACAGAGTGAACCCTGCAGGTGCAGTGAACTTGTTCAGTGCTGTGTCATGCCATGCTGGGCCCACCTGATCCTTCCACCTCTCTTCACATTCTTTGGCAAATCCAGATGCCTCATTCCATCAGCCCGGGAGCAGTGATGCTGCCACACAAACTAGCCCAGCCCCAAATCAAAGAGGGGTGAGAAGACATCAAAACCCACCCAATTTCTCTCTCACAAGACATAGAAAATAGGATGGAGGAACAGGACATCACACTAAGACTCATAGTACATCATCACAGTCTGTCCAATTATGTGATGGAGAAACACACGTGCTCAGCTAAAAGCCAACCTACACAGAAACCCCATGTGCATGCCCACTCAAACGGAGGCAAAACGGTCTCCTCCGCTCACAGGGGAAGGGGTCACACAGTCACCCCCTGAGCAATGAGACAGAGCCTTAAGAACTGTTGCAGACAAGATTTATTCATTTCAGATTTTACAGGCGATGAGAGTTTACTCCTTCCAGCAAGGGCAGCTGGGAGTGAGGGAACCCCCAGCCTCCTCTGCTGCAGGAACAGTGTAACTGATGCTGCAGGATGGCAGGGACTAGCTCCATGGGCACTGTTTCAAGGGGGAAAAAGCACCAGCAACATGGCATCTTCCTCCCAGGACACAGCACATGGGGTAGGGGTAGCCATCCCTAGGGAGACTTACAGAAAGGTGAGCACCCTTGTAGTTTGAAACACATGGGCACTCTGTCCTGATGTTGAGGTAGATGAGTGGTGAAAAAGCCAGCTTGTTGGAGGAAGATGCACTTCAAAGGTGATTATGCTCTCAGGAAAGGTGCCCTACCCTGCCTCTTTAAGTGAGGTTTTCCTGGGTTTTTTTGAGTCAATAACGGCAACTGCCCTTAAACAAGAAGGGCTGACTTGCAAAGCCACACTAAACCTCAGGCATTTACTCCATAGGAGGGATGCCTTATCTCCATATGTCCTTGAGTGCTGTGAGAAAATGAAAAAAAGTCAAGATTCAGGCTTCTGCAACAGTTAGTCTCAAGTGATGAACCAAGTTGATCTGATGATTGAGTGTAATAAAGAGTTGCAATTCCCTTCTAGATCTGCCTCCGCATCCTAGGGAATATTATGTCCATTGCCTACCATCTAAGTATTGCGAGAGGAACTGGTCTAACATGAATTAGAAGAGTTCTACACCAGGTGGGACTAGAACATCTGTAATGTAAGCACTTCTTTTTTAGCCCAAGTGTCAATCATTACAGACTTGATCTTCACTGGGAGCCAATTGGAACTGTAGGATCTCAGTAGGAGCTGCTGGAGATACTCAGGACGCCTACTGATAACAAATATATTGAGTACATTTTTATCTGATGGAAAAGCCTGCAATTTTCACTAGCTCTATAAAATAATTTCCTATGTCTCCCACTTTAGGGAAGCATTATTAAACAATACTGTTACAACTTCATCAAGTTTCAAAGCGCAAGTCAATGAAATCTGGCTCATTGACATAGGTAAATTAATTTAGAATGATGCATAAATCAGCTTTATAGTTTACAGCCCTTAGTTTTGTTATGGTACAATAATAGTTAAGCTTTACATTGTACTGAAGTGTCAGAACACTTAATAAGACAGTGTTGGAAGTGTGGGAAAAGCAAAACAGTGAAAAAACTGCAAAACACACATTTCCTTAACACATGGTACCCAGAACAAACACAGGACGGGATGGAGATCCAGTGATTTGTGTTGTCATGGCACCAAGAAGGAATGCGAAGCGAGGTGGAGGCTGCGCGGTCCCGTTCTTCCACTTTTCTTAAGGAACATTTGACATGACTATGCAGATTTATCTCCCACTCTTCCCCTTCTCTCAAGGACTGTTTTGCAG
>ML997658.1:2603476-2620568 GCA_010365825.1 Otus sunia | reverse complement strand
CACCTCCAGAAGCGACTGGAAAAGGACCGGCCCGCCTTCCCCGACAGCCCCGCCTCCCCCTTGCCCTCCCTTCTGCTGCGGGGCAAGGGAAAGTTTGCCTGCAACAGCAGCTCTCCAAAAAGGGAAGGCTCCAAACTGAGCCAGGAAAAGGATTCCTGACCTACAGCCGTGCAGAACCACCCAATACAGGCACAACATCACTAGAGTCAGTAGCGAATGTCATCTCCTTTTGTTCAAACAGGAACAGAGATTGAATTAAACCAGCTCTGTACAAAGAGTTTCCCAGTCACAGCTCTGACCAAGGACTCAGAACCAGACAGTTTCACCCTCGATTGCACGCGAGGTGCAGAGGTTACCCCGACTTCAGCAGAGAAGAATTGCTCACTTGCAGTTAAATTTTTAACGTAAGATAGAAACCCTGTGAGGGGCAGCCAAGCAGTGTCATCCTTGTAAAACTAGTCTCTCCCATAGTTTTCATTAATAGAGTAAACTTTCTGAATTTCTTTGCTTTTCTTCAGTTTAGCAGGGGTCCTACAGCCAGCAGCAGGGAAGGAGGTGACAGTACGTACAGTTACTCTCCCGCAGAGTAATTCCTTTCTAACGTCAAAGGCAGCACCTTCTCCCCAGGGTACGGTTAAACCTTTATAACAGGAAACTATGAGCTTTACATCTGGTGTCAGTCAACTGTTTGGAAGGCTGAACAGCACTGATCACTTCACCCGCACAGAGGGAAGGACTTGGCTCTTAAAGGCGCCCCTGATTTTTGCAGGAAATTCTAATCCAACCTTGTAGCAAGAAGTAGCTGCTCTTTGCACACACCTTCGACAATGCCTCTGGACTTCATGGGATAAACACCTCCCCTTTGGATTCAGCCTCAAACTGCAAGGAGAATCACAGTGAATTTTTATGTGAAAACTTCAGTTTAATATTCCTTCCTTTGTGTGCAATAACAGATTCTTCCTCGCTTATGTGTTTCATTTAGTTAAGCCTTACTGAAAAGTCCCATCTTCACTTGTGAAGAAAACAGCTGATTTGCAGTATCATGGATTCCTGGTCCAGACACTTCCAGCTAAAATTCTCCTGCCATGGCTTTGGGGGAAATTTCAGTTCCATGTCAGGTGTCTTTTGGTTTTTGTGTTGTTACGAAACATTCGTTTCGACTGACTGTCCGCATCTTCTGCAGGACTGTGAAGCAGGATTAAGCATGAGACTCTGAGAGGAAAAACGAACCACACCACTGCTTGCTTACTCAGTTGAAGAGCTTATTTATTACCTGCACTTCCAAAGCAACAGGCTGCAGGAATATCGAGTGCAACACAAACCAGGCCTGTCTGGAATACTCTGAATTCTCATTCAGAGTTACATTCTTTCCTTTCACATGATAAAGATTAACAGCATTCGGATGCACAGAAGCTGTCTTTAGAGTGAGGTCTGCTGATGTCCGAGTCATGAATTCAAATGTCTTCCAAAAAGATAACAATCTTAGCATTTCCTCTGGAGGGAGGGAAGAAAACCCAACCAGAGGAGGAGGAAGTGAGGCAATACCAATATTTTTTTTCCAGTGATAACAAAATCCCAAGAGAGCAAGATGTTTGTGCTGTCAGAATAAAAATTCCCAAAGAAACAAAATAGTTTACCTTTCCCTTTGAAAAGTTGCTTTTGAGGCAAGAGCTGCTCTTTTTCTCTCCCAAGCATGAAAGCCCTCCTCAGCTTAGGATTGTTTTCAAAATACCGGCTGAAGTAGAAATTAAGGTGCACACACTGGAATGTGTATAGGTAGAATCTTATCCAAAAAAACCCCAACACAATAGTACTACACTGGCCAGAAATCTTTCCAGTGTTCTGACGAAAAGACTCAACTTCTTTCTAAGAAATGAAGCGTTTGGGGCCAAAACCAACAGATGATGTTCCAGTCAAAG
Organism: Otus sunia; assembly: GCA_010365825.1. Classification (NCBI taxonomy): domain Eukaryota; kingdom Metazoa; phylum Chordata; class Aves; order Strigiformes; family Strigidae; genus Otus; species Otus sunia. Next base: position 2,618,649 of record ML997658.1, on the reverse strand, counting down.
GTTAAAAAAAATATAAGATTTTAATATAATTGATCTATTGAAAAAAGTTGAAGAAAGAAATGAAAAAACATTCCGTGAGTCAAAGGCATAGCCTGTCCCCATGCGATCTAACCATGACAACTGCAGATCCTCCATTCAGAAGAAGGGGGTCAAAAGCAGCACACCCCTGGAAGAGGGGAGGCAGTCTTTCCCCTTGAAGAGGCTACAGCAAGAAGCTCTCACTGTATTTACAGCTAAGAGCCAGCTAGCAGAAGGCAGTTTTTCTGTCAGATAAAGCAAGGCAAAAGGATCTGGTACAGCAACTGCCTTGCCGTCTCTTGCTCCTGAGCCCCCTTTTTCAGCTCTTCTTTCTTCTGCTGGTGATGGGAAGGCATGTCCAGCACTCCCTTCCATCAGCGGTCCCCCCCCATCAGAGGGATTCTCCTGAAGTAGTAGTTGTCCCCAGTAGCTGTCGAGTTTTTGCATCACGGGAGAACATATGCAGCCAAAAGAACCTTTACTCTAAAATGACTCCTCCAATTACACAAGCAGGCACGGGCAGCTCCCAGTTTCGTTCCATATACACAGCAATGCTGGGCAGTGAAGGCAGAGTCACCACTGACCAGAATGAGAAGTTTTAACACCAGCCTTTTTGTTTTCCAATCCTCTGAACATGAACTAGGTCAGGCCTGTCTGTCCTCGCTTGCCAAATACCATTACAGCGCCTTTACTCTAAGACAGTATCTTGACCAAGCAAAAGAAGTCTGAGAGAGCCGAACCTCAAGGCCAGCAGAGCCAAAGGCTATGGAGCATCAAACAGATGCACCCACTTGAAAGAGCTTTCAGAATTCTACAGCATCTACTACATGGCTTCTGGTGACACTGCCTGCAGCCGGGTTGGAACAAGTGACCAAGTGACCCAGCTTAGTACCTGCCTCTGCTCCAAAGAACAGCAATCTTGTGGCTCACGACTGCTCTTTGATACAGACACGGGTCACCAACAAAATGCAACAGGTGGAGAAAAACAAAAGACTTGACAGCAACTGAAACAGAACTCTTCTTTTTCCATTCCATCAGCCAGTTATAAAACTACCTGTCAAACTTGTGCACTTACATAACAGAACCCAATAAGTAGCAAAAAGAAAACCTTTTAATCAGAACAGATTAGTGCGTCTTTACAAGAAAGTCAGGATTTCAACTTACAAAGTCAGCATTACCGTTAACAAGACACCTTTCCTGAAGAGGAAATTTTTGTCTTTTATCAAGTGTCAACTGTGTGGAAACAAAAAAAAAAAAAAACCAACAACCAAACAACCCCCACCAAAATCTACCCACAATCATACCTCCAAAATCTGTGTTTAGATTATATATATATATATAGAAAATATAAAAAAACACATCTTCATAGATGACAACTGCATCAATTTATACTTCAGGTCCTTCTCCTCCAGGAACCAGCTATGAAAGAATATGACAATTTTGTGTCAGTGCCATAGATTCAAGTTCTACAAAGCCATACGTGTCAGTTCTTGCGTTACAGCATTTTAGCAGATGGGGACTTCATGGTAGACCACAAAGGTGGGTTTTAGATTCAATATTATCTGCCTCTCCCAACAGAGGAAAACAGTTACTGCCAGAGAAGCACATGCCAAAAAAAACCCCCAAAACCAAAAACCACTCCACAATACAAAGAGCATTTAACAAACCAGAAAGGAGATCCCAGATGACACACATTGTGGTTTTTGTCTTTGTTATTCACTTCAAGGAGATGATTCTGTCTAGAAACACTCCAGTTCCTTTTCAAAAGAACAAAGAACATGCTTCGTTTAATGAAGGATTTCTCCAATTGCTCATACTTCCCCAGACTGTCACTATACTGGGAAGCTGGTTTCCTCTTTCCAACCTCTATTGCCAGCAGAGCCCAAAAACTAATAAAGAGCCTGAATCCTTCAACAAGGAGCAGAGAATAAGTCAGCATAGCATTCTCCTGTGAAGAAAGTAAAGAACTGAACAATAGGAAAAGAAATACAAAGGCAAAAACACAAGTGAGGGAAAAACAGAGAAGGATAACCACTCCTTTTACTTATATATATATATATATTCTTTTTTTAGACATTTATATCTTTCTTCTTAAGTATTTTAACCATCCCTTTTCCTGTATTCTAAATAATTAGCTGAGCACTTCTAAAGACAAAGAGCTTCGCTGCTTTTGGGACTGAGTAAGAAAAAGTCTAAAGCGTAGTCTTCCTGCGGTGGGAAGATGTGTCCCCAAAAGAGACACAAGACCTAATACAGAAACATCTCTGCGTCTTAATGAAAACCTGCCCTCAAAGAATCGCAGGCTTCTGCTTCCAGGGCAGCACACCACCAGCTGAACCGCACAGTTGTGATTTTACCTCGTGTAAGAAGTCAGAACACACGCTGCCCTTTCAGGATGAGGAATGACCAGAGCAGAAAAAGGCTTTGAAATTCAGTCAAGAGGGCACTTGCTCAGATGCACAGGAAGAAGGGAAGGCAGGTGAGACAGCAAAAGGCAGATTATTCCCCATTCCCACAGAGCCGACTTGGACTCAAGTCCGTCATTGTCTTCTCCCACACAAAATGAGGAACGTCCTCATGTAGAAAGTCCAGATTTTGTAACCATCTATGCAGACAAGCAAAAAACTACTGAGGGTCTGCTTCGGAAATATTTAGGAAACTGCAGAGTTCAGCAATTGCAGAATTACAATATTTAATTCCTCCTTATCAGCACACGATAAACTGAAAATCATCGTGCTTCTAATTTGGTACCGTCCAACAGACCTGCAGATTTTTTTGCAGAGCACATAAAGATACAGCTCCCTGGGCATCACATGGCATCACAATCACCAAATGACTCGACGAGTTTGTAGGCATCCAAACTGCTGCAAACACATTTACACAGAAGATAACGGATGAAACGCAGATGGATCCCACCCTATACTCTTACTCAGGCAAACACGCAGGAGTTACAAGCCACTGTACGAACCAGTCTCCAGAGTGGGCAGCAACGTCAGTGATTCCCTTGCACACCTAAAGATCAGAAACACACTCATCAAAATAAAAATCGGGCCGTGATCTCTTCATATTTACTGTCAAGTACACCGAGTAAGGCAGTAAGATCACTTTTCCAGCACCATTCATACACACACACCCCCCGCAAGCTACTTGAAAGTAACTTCTGTAATGGAACTGTCTGGAAAGCTCTGCTCGGGGCAGCTGAATGCAAACACTGACCAATTTAGAGGCACAGAAAATAAATGCACGCAGCCCTTTAACAATGACGACTTACCATTGTTATTTCCATTTCACAAAATCTGGTCCAGCTTTGTGATTCTTCTGCCCTCGGGTGTAATCTCACTGAAGCAGCATTGGACAAAGTAAGGACGAACACATGACCAGGGACAGTGATTACAGTTTTGATTACAGAACTAATAGAAATCTCTGCATTAAGATGATATTTGTTGGAACTAACCAATAAATTAGCCACACTTCAGTGTAAACTTGATCAACTGATGACCGGCGTAAAGAAAGCTACCTGGCAACTAAAAATATCCACTGTACTTTTCTGCTCGGTACCTAAAAATACAGATTCACCCTCTAAATCGGGCAATTTCTTGAATACCACCAATACTCAAAACAGGTTTCAAAGAGCAACATGGCATAACAAAGTAACACATACCCATTCTTCAGTCTGCTAGCTTTTTAAATCTTTGCCTAGGCCTTCAGGAAATGTAAAAGCAAATAAACTACTGTAAAGTTCAACACAGAACCTATGCAAAATTAAGGCTACAAATTAGGAACTGGTTATAAGTATTACAAATCATGCAAGAACTACTCTATGACATGGCTGTCCAGAAGAGATCACTCTCAAGGCTGAAGTCCAAGATTTATATTAATATAAATCACATAATATATATATACATATAAATATTATATATAAAAATATGATATTTAGCTGGCAAGTATTCAAAAAAATAAAACCACTTAGTTCACAGATCTTACACAACATTTTGCACCAGGAAACCAAACACTAAAGAGCAACAAGAGGCAGAAATAACACTTACAATTCTGTAACATCTTCTAACACTGTATCCGAAAATCCAGTTTCAAGGAAAATAAGGCCCAGAATTTTAAAGTCAACATATTTCAAGGTATTTTCATTTTATACCGAAATGTGATTTCATCTGTAAGATAAGAGACCACAATAACACTATTAATCCACACAGAAAGCTTCTATCCAGTGAACTCAAACCTCTCGCAAGCAATAAAGGAATCGAGTCAAAGCACAAAGTGGATGGCCCGAAACATTCCCATTAAAGGCTACTGACCAGCTCATCCTGAAGCGTTCCAACAATTTCCTTATCGCTCTTCACCCCAAGATGAACGCCTGAGCCTGTGCATTTGTCCACAAGTTGGGCAAATTAATAAGAAAAGCTTGAGCGCTACAAGAGATTCTTGTGGAGAAATGACGTTTTTGAGAACAAACCCCCTGATGTTGTGATGGCAACAAAGTCACTGCCGCTGACACTGCTAAAAACCCACAGAAATAAGGAAAGAGAAATTAAAAAGGAGACACATCCCACACACACACCCCCCGCCCCGCCCCGCGGCCAGGGGCCCGCCCGCCGCGCACCTTCCAACCTCGGAACTCCGTTCAAACCCCCCGCCAAGCGGGAGCGCCGCCCCCGTCACCCAGAGGTGCTGCCGACAGCTCCTTCCTCCCGCCGGCCACAGGACGGGATCCCTCCCGCCGGCCACAGGACGGGATCCCCCGCTCCGCCCGGCCACCGGGAGAGCGCGGGAGCGGCGTAGCAAGACGGGCTCCGAGCGGCAACTGCTGAGAGGGGAGGGGGCTGGCGCCAGCCGCCATCTTGGCTCCAGACCTGACCAGTCGCTCCCGACTCCCGCGGCGGCGAGGGGCCGGCCCGGCAGCCCTGACGAGCGGATGGCAGAGCTGCCGCTCCTCCCCTCCGCTCCGTCACCCCTGCCAGCCGCGCCCCGCTGCCGGTCCCCCCTGGGCCCGCCCCCCGTTTTCCCCGACGTGCCGGGAGGGAGCGGGGCTTGTGACACTCGTGTCTCCCGGGGGTCACACGTGTCGGGCGCGCCCAGGGAGCCACTGGAAAGGAAAACTCTCTCGGTCGCCTCTTCCCCCGCCGGGCCGCGCCACCTTGGTCTGTAGGCGGTAGAGGCGCTGCGCGCCCGGCCCGGCCGCCCTGGGGAGTCCATCTGCCCCTCGAAGAGGTCCGTGGTAAGGCAGAAGAAGGGGTTTAGGGGCTGCATTTCGCAGCTGGTTTGGTGGATGGGTTTTTTCTGGTTCTTTTTTGCTTTTTGCCTATTGACTCACAAGAGGGCTGTGGCAGGCAGGGCTTGTGGAAGCCCTTTTTGCTTCCAAAACACAGTTGGCTTTGAAACAAAAAACCACGGGCTTGTCAAAGGTGCGGCGCTTGCCCAGTGCTACAGCATTAAATAAAATGGGTATTTCAATTTGTAGAGCCATAGCCTGCTTTGTGGCGGGGCAGCCTCCAGAAGAATTGAGCCCAGATAAACTGTGGTCTGCCGGGAAAGATGGTGCTGCCTCCATAAGCGCAGGTACCTCTCAAAGGACAAACAGCTGCTGGCATCACAGGGCTACTGGCTTGCTTCAAAATGCGGTTAGTTCCCCGGTAACTCCAAACGCTCGGACTTTCTGTTCCCGAAGTGAAATACAGCCTCTGAAATCAGCAGATGCCATTGCCCCGCCGGACCCCCCAGGCAAGTGCTTGGCTGTGGCCAGGGCAGAGATGTAATCACAGAATCAGAGGATCCCAGGTTGGAAGGGACCTCAGGCATCACCAACCCTGCTGGCAAGAGCATGGTCTAGACAAGCTGGCCCAGCACCCACTCCAGCTGAATCTTAAACGTATCCAATGTTGGGGAATCAACCACCTCCCTGGGGAGATTATTCCAGTGGCTGATTGTGTCAAATGTTCCTCTTGTGTCCAGTTGGAATCTTGTACCCGTTACCCCTTGTCTTTTCCATGGGAGTCCTTGTCAAAAGGGTCTCCATCCTCTTTGTAACACCCTTTAAATACTGAAGCATGGTGATAAGGTGTCCCCTAAGCCTTCTCTTCTCAAGGCTGAACAAACCCATTTCTCTCAGCCTTCCCTCACAGGGCAGGCTGGTGTGTCTCCCTTGAGCAGAGGGCGTATGAGGTGCCACTTGGGGTAGTCACACATGGCTGTGTGAGTCAGCACAGCCACAATGCAGGAACAATCACAAAAACACGGATAAAATGCAAAGAGTACATTTATTTTTGTTAGCTTGCCAACGGGGGGATCCCCAAGAAGCCCCTGGGCACAGAAGCAGGGACGCAGGCACTGCTGAGCTTGGTCCATGCTAGAGGGTCACCGACCCTGCTCTTTTCACCTGTTTATCAGGGATTTATGCAGCCACACTTTACCTCTGTGCTTTGATCTCTCCACAGCAGGGCAGGAATCTCAAGCACGTCCGATAGGGAGCCTCGATCTCTGTCCTAGGCCTATCTTACCTAAACACAGATGTTCTACTTGTCAAACACACAAGCCTAAACAACAGTTAGTATGATATATGTGTTTTTCTGCACCCCAACTGAGAGTCACTTGAGCATGTTCACAATCCTCCTTGCCAATCTTCCTTTATTATGGAACCATAGAATGGTTAGGATTGGAAGGGAAGTTAAACATCACCTAGTTGTTACGGGGGCTCTCAAATAAACAAACACCAACCAAAAATTAAAAATTTATTATCAACACAAATAACTAGCCCTCTGCAATGATTTGACAGCAGGTTTGAATGCCCATGAGAGGAGAAGAAACCACCTCTTCCCAGGGTTTAATGACAACCCAAACTCCTCTATCACTCACCTAACAAGCGAGGGCTCTCATCCTGGAGGAACTTCCCAGGGCAGCATCCTGACCCAAGTCACCTCAAGGAGTTTCCTTGGGTGGCCAAGGACCCCAGGAGGGAGAGTCCTCAACCACAGCACACTGCTCCAGGGGGGACTAGCTCAAAATGGCTCCACCAGAGGACTCCATTTATACCCAGCCGAATCTGACCTGTGATCAATAGTGGCTCCATTGGCCAAAGGCCCCAGCTACTGTGAAGCCCTGAGCACAGGGGCAGTCAACAGCTGCTGCACTTTAGCAGCCAAGAAGCCCTGTTTGCATTGGGCGAGTGTATTTAGAAAGCTCTAAATCTTGGGTTAGAGCTGTGATTTCTGCCTTTTGAGCAGAGGTATTGGGCAGCAATGCTCATGCACTTCCTTTTGTGGGGTTACCACGGCATACCCTGCCTTTTGTTCCCCATTCACCATAAAGCTACTGCCATCTGTAAAAAGTTCAATTTCTGGATCAGTTAATAGTACATCTTTCAGATCAGGTCAGTGAGAGGACACTTGTTGCGTAACATGGAGGCAGTCACGCTCCACCTCTCCCCTCTCATCTACCGGCATTAAAGTAGCAGGATTCCAGGTTGAAGACATCCTTAAAATGACATCATCTTGTTCGATCAGCACCACCTGATACTGGGCTAGCCAAATGATGCCTCTTTTGTTCAAGTATGGCTACCACTGCATGTGGTACAAAAATTGTGATGGGTTGTCCCAAGGTTAGTTTCCAGGCTTCTTTAATTAACACCACCGCTGCAACTACAGCTCTCAAACATACAGGCCATCCTTCACATACTTCATCCTTGGCTTTGAGAAGTAAGCTACTGGCCTTTTCCCAGTCTCCTAGAGTCTGGGCCAGGACCCCCAGTGCTACACGTTGTCTCTTGTGTAAAGAGTTTACTTAAGTCCAGCAGACCCAGAGCAGGAGCTCTCATTAATTCAGTCCTGATGGAATCAAATTCTTTCTGGCACTCTGGTGTCCATTCCAGTTTCTCCAGGCCCCTTGACAACTGCATATAATGGTTTAGCAATCAGTCTACAATTTGGTATCTAGAGTCTGCACCATCCCAAGAACCCTTGCAGTTCTTCCTTAGATTGGGGGCGGGAGGGGAGGGTAGCTGTTCGACAAATAGCTTCTTTTTGTTCTGCATCCAACTGTCTTTTCCTGGAGATATTTCAAATCCTAGGTAAGTTACAGTGCTCTGGGCTATCGGAGCCTTTTTCTGGGAGACATGATGTCCATCCAGCCAGAGGAAACTGAGTAAGTCAGTTGTGACATTCCTGTTGGGTTCTGGTTCCCAAAAGTATCTCATCCACATATTACAACAGTGTGATAGAGGGATTTTTACCTTGCCATTCTTCCAGTTCTTTGGCATGTACATTACTGAACAGGGCTGGGCTATTCTTGAATCTCTGGGGCATCACAGTCCAGCAGAGTTGTACTTTCCTACCAGTAGTGGGACTCTCCCGTTCAAAGGTGAAAATCTCCTGGCTCTCCTCTCCCAGGGGAATGCAAAAGGAAGCATCTTTCAAATCTAGCACTGTGTCCTGGTTTAGCCAGGATAGGGTTAAGTTTCCCCAGCAGTGGAGGGGGGGAGCTCTAGCCAGGTTATTCAGATACCATGCGGACAGATGTCACATCCTGATGCTGAGGTGAGCACGTGTGTTATGCCATCGCGCTTCTCATTGCTATATTGGTAGATATTTTGCTCTGTTCATTGTTATTACTGTTATTCTCATTGTTATTGTTGTTGTTTGTTGTGTTGCTGTTGCACTGTTGTATTAAACCTCTCCTTATCTCAGCCCGGGGCTTTGTATTTCACTCCCTTTGTGGGGGAGGGGCAGCAGCCGCGTGGTCTCAGGGACTAAACCACCACACACTGGAAAACACACACTGTCTTCAGATATTGTGGACTATTAATAGAGTGTAGGGGTTAGGTACCACAAGATGGACATCTACAGTGATTTTGTTAATTTCTCTTAAATCTTGGACCAATCTATATTCCTGAGTTCGATTCCCTTATCAGTAGGGTAGGAGTTTTCTATTCAGACTGACATTCCCATAAACAACTGTATTACACAAAGACAATTCATTAACGATTCTAGTCCCACTCTAGCCTCTAATTGGATCCTGATTTTTCCTTACCAATTGTGACCTGATTTTAATTCCACCTTAACCAGAGTAGCATTCCTTGCTCATTGAGGTTCCTTGGAGGGCCAGACCAGGGGTATTACAGCATCCAAAATGTCTTCTGAGATTCTGATCCCTTCCTGCTCCTTTTCAGTCAACAGACACAACTGAGCTCTCCCACGCTGTCTCCTCAGGCAGCTGAATAGACTCATCTACCATGAAGCCCTGAGCACAGGGGCAGTAAAGGGCTGCTGCACTCCAGCAACCAAGAATCCCTGTTTGCACTGGGTGCGTGTGTTGTCCCTCCAGTGGGGTTGTTTACCCGGTGTGCCATATGACCATATACACAGAGAGCAGAGGTATTTATTCATTCCATGTATGCGGAAAGTGGGGCACTAGGTGGTAATTCCACAAAGCCAGCATACCGCCCAAAAGATCTTCAATGTGTTTATACATTGCAGATTACATGAATGCACATTTACTGTGATGACCACTGGTCAGTTTCTTATCACTTTGTCCCTCACTGGTGCACAACAGCCTTGTCTCGATTGAAAGTTACAGAGTCTGTTATTTCTTCTGAGCAAACTCAGGGTGGGGGTGAGGGGGGCATGTCTTCATCTTAAACTGAGTTGGTGGCCACAGTCTCCCCCCACTGCTGCCTTTATCTTTTCCCCAGATACTGCTGATTTTCTCCTCAGACAATCATCCATCTTGTGGCTCCTCCTGGGGCAGGATGATCCTCTCCTATCAGTCTTGTTAACAGTAACCAGACATGCACTGTTCATACAAAGTTGGAGTAACTCACTCCCTTATTTCCAGGCTCCTTCTTTTGATCACACCACTTTTAAACCAGCGACTTACCCTGTCATTGTTCTATTTACAAGTTTAGAATGAGCAGAGTAGCAAACCTCTGAGAGACCTCATGTGCGCCTGCCACACAATCCACCCTGTGACCACAGTCCCGATTCAGCTGTTTTCCTTGAAGTGGTAGTGCAATCCCCTCTGGCCTCCAAGGTTAAAAGGAAGCGCAGTCCTGGTGGCTTTCAATACTTGTTGTGGATCATCATTCCTAGAGAATTATACAAACAAGTTAAAAGTCAGGAATTCTCCATCGGGCACTAATACGGTGTGTTTTTCCACCTTTACCCAAGGCCTCCCAAGCATGTAAACCCCTAGATTTTACTAAGGTCACAGGCACAATGCCAGTCGAAGGTAACTTCACCATGACAGGTTGGCCTGCGTATATTTTCAATGGGAACTGTCCCTTGTGATTGTCAAATATAGGAGTATCACCAACCAGTAACCCCACAGGGCAAAATGCTCCTGTCTTTGGGTTCCCACAATTTCCCCAGTGGTTACTAACAATAAAAACCACTTGTGATTACCATTAGGTCGTCAGACATTAGCATGTCTCTGATCAAACCATTAATTCGCTCATCTATGCCATTAGCCTGAGGGTGGTATGGGGTGTGAGAAACCCACTGTACTGCTTGTGTGCCCACTCCTGGACCACCCTGGCAGTAAAATGGCTCCTGTTACCTGATGGAATTGATTTGGGTGTGGGCAGGTAGCTAAACCATCGCTTTCACCCCTTCACCATATTTTCCCTAGTAAAGAACAAAACAGAACTAGTAAGGTCAGACAAACACCACACATAATGACCCACTCAACAGCCAAAACATAACTCCCATGGTGAGCTTCTGAAAACCTGCAAAATACTGCTATAAAGACAAACAGTGATTAATAGGATGGGACAATTCACTGGATATGAATTCAGTGATCCTTCCCATGTGCGTCACTGGCTTTCCACGCTTGAGCTTTTCCAAGGCCATAGTAGGCATACAGTTTATTAAATCCCAAGGAATCCCTTTTGCCATTTCCTCAGCCCATAAGAAATTCCTTAAGTGTAAGGGCTGATCCTTAAGAGGGTTGTGCTCTCCTAATCAAGTGTGACACAAACTACATGCTGAAATACTGGTGTTGCACAATTCCCTGGTTTCAGACCATCCCCTGCTCACTGCCTCTTTCAATAAATCTTTTCTCCCTGAGTGGCCTTGATTTACATGCAACCACTCTAATAAGAGCTCCTAGTTCTCTGCTTCCTTGGTAAATACACTCCATACAGCGACAACTTCTCTGGGCAACTTGTTTCAGTGTCTCACAACCTTCACAGTAAAGAATTTCTTCCCTATGTCTAATCTAAATCTACTCTCTTTCAGTTTAACACTGTTATTTGGGTTTTATAAATAAAATATTGCAAGAATCCATTTTTACACACTAAAAATGGCAACCATTGCTATATGATGTCTTCATAGTTAGTAGAATTTTCAGGTATTTAAGTTGTCTGTTTACACCTTTTTCTTCACTTTTTTAGTTTTATTCACTTCTTTCATATAATTTTCAGAGTGTGCTAGGAGTCTTTCTCAGGCTTGAGTTTGTGCCCAGGGCATTCCAAGATGTGCTGAAGACTCCTTATGAAACCAAGAAACAGATTTTCAGAACACATCCTAGATGTGGTCCTAAAACTGATGAAAAAAATATCAAGTTAGCAGTTGCTGTTCTAGTCTCTAACACTAAATCCATATACAGTCCTGAGCTTCATCAGTTTCTGTTGCCAGTGTGGCCTGTTATCAAGGCATTTCAGGACACAAGGTTGTAATGAGATTGCACTTTTCATCTATAGCATTCAGTGTGTGTCATTTAGCACTGGAGAAATATAGGCCATGCTAAGATTGCCATAATTAATTACAGGTCATACATAGTATGAACATTTTATTCCTTCTTTTGTGAAATGAAAAGTGTAATTGCTTTAACATATTGCCTTAATCTAAACTATTCCTCCTTAAAAATAACCAAGCAGCTTTGTTTACACAAAGTTCATGGTCTTTCACTGCAAACCGGAGAAAATGGTTTTTTTTTATTAGGTATTCATAGTTCTCTCAGGCTTCTGTTAAACCTCTATGAAAGAGCTGGAGAAACAGCATGTAATGCTTAAGATGAACACAGAGCTTTTGGTATTTTTTAATATCTTCTCAGTGTTGGTAAATAGAAAATATAGTATTGCATGTCCTTTTAGAAGGCCATTAAGAAAGTGTTTTAATACAAGTGGGTTTAGTTTCATTTTAGTTTCATTTAAAATAAATTAAAAAAATGTAAATAGGTGGTAAATTGTCAGGTACAAACCATATGTTAGCAGCAAAGTGATGATAAGGAATATTTATTTCTTTAGTGGTTAAACAGAGAAAGCTGTAAAAAAGCACAATCAGGCTTGTGAGCAGTCTCTATATCCATGAAATACTGTGAGACTGCTGCCATCTTCTGGGATGTGAAACAAAGATGTGTCAATATTACACAGCCAAACACTTCTACTTGCAAAAGCGCACATTTAGCTTTTTAGATATAGAATAACCAAAAATTCTTGACGACTGGCTTACTTGCCCATGGTTTCTTGTACATACCATAATCCAGTTCCTCACCATTTTCATATTTGACTTCTAAAATTTAGGTTAACATAATTTTGTAAGAAGTGTATCAAATTTATACTCCTATAATTTAAACTGTGGGGAAGATGCTTATAAGCACTTTTTGCATTGTACTTCTAAGGCTTTGCTCAGAGTAATTACACTGGAACAGTGTATTTTTTTTCTTTTATGTCATGCTGATTGAAGTGGCTTGTCATGGTTCATGATTAAGGCCTACTGAAGTACTGTGATAATACAAATGTATAAGTCAGTAGATATATGTGTGTGTGATGCATTTTGTAGTAACTATATTGCCTGTTGCAGGCTTTTTCTGCTTTGTGAAGGTCTCCAAGCAGTGAGACAGGTTGGTTCATTTATTCTTTTTTTTTAAACTTACTGTGTGTTCCATGTTCTTGTTTATCCTGTAAAACAATCATGAAAAGTATGTCATATGAATTCAGTACTCAGCATGTGAACTATGACTGGTTTTGTCATGACCAACAACAAAGAATTTTTTGCTGTTTCCTCAGGTGAGCATAATTAATTATCAGGAGGCAAGTGTAAAGAAGTTGCCTAGCACCAGGCTTCTCAGGGATGGGTTATGTTTTAGGACCACAGAAAATAAATACAGTTAGGACTCTTAATTATTCCTGAGTGGAATAACACTAATTTTTTAATACAAACTACAACCCCAACCTTAAGGTCTCGCAGTCACCTACTAGATTAGGCTGTTTAATGCATATACCTGGTATTGAAGGAATACAACGTTTCTACCTGCTCTCTTGAATATTAGCCTGCGGCATACATAGACCTGGGATGTTTTCATTAGTTTTACTCATTTCTTCCAATTCTTTCTCCACTTCAGGCTGGATGTCTCCCAGCCAGAAATTTTGATTGCCTCATGGGCTTCTTTTATGGGATAATGCAAGTAAAAAATGCAAAATATTACTTGGCCAAAAACGGTACCCGTTAGGTGTATGTGGTAACAGAAAAACTGCAACAGTCTAGCTGCAGCACAACAAGATATATGAGATCTGGGGTGGCCTTTGGGACAGGGCTACCGAATGCATGTCATGCAAGTTGTATAATGCTTGGCACGCTGCCTTGGGTTTATCTTTACTGTTAATACTGGCCATCAATCTTGTTGCTCCTGAGGCTGACTGTTCCTATAGGAAACTACTTTACTTCTGCCCACTCACTGCCTCTCACTTGTGAAAGATGATTTTATCCTCTTGGTGCAGCTAAGAACATCTACCTGTTAGGTCAGCTGAAATAACCTCAGGTCTTGAAGAAGTCCCTCATGCTCAGGTGTGACAGTGGAGGAAAGCTGTTACGGAGTTTGAAGGTAATCTGGGGGTGAGTTTGTGACAACTGGTCAGTGAAATACACCACTCTGTAATAACAATTAAAAAAAAAAAAACCCCAGACATTTTAGGACAAGGTCTGTGAAACATTTAACTGTTAGTGAGATCCCATAGTTATGACTATAAGTCTATAAGTATGCATAAATATGTGCCTATTCCTAGAAAGCTCTATACTTTCTAAGAATATTGAGATACACATTCAGTGTAGTAGTAGAGAAATGTTTATGGTCTTTCTTTCTTTTATTCATTTTTGTATGACTGGAAAAGGATACTCGAACTGGAAAGCCAATTCATTAAAATTCACTACATAGATCACAGAAGCTCAGAGGCAGCAAATCCTCAGGAGTGCCACCTCTTACTTGTCTGCTACCCCACAGAAGTAGGGATGGTCTGGCTGATGGAGCCTGAGCTGCTCTTACAGGATGTGGGACCTCAGTCCTGGTTTCCTGATACAGAACCTAATTGTTGCTAAAGGATATCATGCAGTCAAGATGGGTCATGTACAGGGAATGTTGCAAGGTGTCCTCTTGGTTTACTTGCTTGAATGAAAAAAAAAATCAAGAGGGGAAAAATAGTTGTAATGGTTTGGTGGGGTTTTTTTGTGTGTGGTTTTTTTTTCAGATTTCATATTGGACGAGTTCCAAACAAGTATTTGTTTTGAACAAGGTATTTTAAAATAAGAAAAATATTCCATTTAGGAAATGTGATATACTATAACTAAAGTTCTTTTTTTGCTTTTAACAAATTCAACATAAACTTTTATTTGATTTTAAAGTAGACAGTTTTGAAAAAAAGTGAAACACATTCTGACCGTCTCTTTTGATATTTCTAAAAAAGACTTTAACGAGACATTATATTTAGAAGTCATTCTAAATATAATTAAAATATAAATATATTGCCCTTTAGGTTATGTGCTAAAAGCTCCCTGTGCACACTCACAAAGGAATGGAGGGAGACAATGTTGGGTGGGGGGACCCCAAATAGCACCTTGCCAGGTTGCTCCCAGGCCCATCAGAGGAGCCATCAGCCCATCAAAGGCCCAGCTCCACACGCCCAGAGGAGCAGAGGGATACACAAAAGCAGACAGGAACCCAAACTGCAAATTCAGAGGAGAGAACACCCTGTCTGATCTCTGTTTTGCTGATTAAGGATATCAATTAAACTCAGACACCAGAGTGAAAAGAGCAGGTGTATTTTACTAGAAATAACTAAATAATATAACAGAATAATACAGAAAACATACAGTAAGAAAAGACAGAATAGTGCACTTAAACAAACAGGAAAATACAGGGTAATGCATCAAATCATTACT
>ML997658.1:2537560-2603350 GCA_010365825.1 Otus sunia | reverse complement strand
CCCTCCTTTTCTAATTTATTTATGTTCTTTTTAAAACAAGGCCATACGTCTGTCCCAAGGCTGGACAGCTGGCTTCACGGCCTTGTTAACTTACCCCTACACAGAGAAGAAGAAAGGTACATTCAGGATAGACATGTTTTCATTACATCCATCACTAGTAGTGAGTATATTGTATCTAAGCTACATCTTTCATTAATGAGCATACATATTTCGTTAATGACTACATACTAAATTAGCAGCTTCGGCTCTGGGCCTGTTGCTCAGGCTTCAATACTTCAACATTTTAGCACTTTTTACATCAGTATAGGTGGCTTGTTATAACCTAGCACAATACCTACTAGCACAATGGTTATCAGTTATAAAATACACAGATTCATCTATAGGTCAGCTCTGGCTTGGGCCTATTGTCCAAGCCTTAGCACTTCAATCCCTCCCAGGGCTGTCCCAGGAGAGCCGCAGCCCCAGTGTCCCAGGTGTGACACCCATCCTGATGAGCCAACCCTAGAGCACCTTTTGAACCGAGGAAGATTGCTGCCTAGGAAAATGGGACACATTATGGTATGCAAAGCAAGAACATTTTGGGATTGCACAGGATTTATTATGGGATGCTTAGGGGAGAAACTAAAAGTGAGGAAGGGGAGGGATTTAGATGATTTGGGGAGGAACAAGGGTTGGAAAAACAGATGGATAAGCGAATAAAAGGGCTGGTTGCATGTGTGCTTGCCTGGCCATGCCCTGCTGCTGATCAGTGCAATCTCTCATGTCTTCTTACTAAATACCTTTCTAATGCTTTTCCTGGATGAGGGACTCTGCATTTGGTATGTGGAGGGTGGTGATGGGGGAGTCTGGGTGGCAGTGACTGGAGCCAGACCACAGGTCAGAAATGTCCCTGTACCTGGATGCCAGCCACTGGAAAGACCAGAGTGACTGAAACCAAGTGCTTGGATCAGGAGCACTGGCCACAGGGGTATGTGTTCCCCTGGTGCCAGTGGCTGGACTGAGCATGGGTGTGCAAATGAGTGTGAGCACTAGCACCGATGACCAGTCAGTGTGACCAGTCAATGAGTAGGTGAAATGGCCTGGGAGCTGCAGGCGTCTCTAAAGGTGAGATCAGAGTGGAGTGAGCTACTGTGGACCAGGAGAGTCCTAGTCAGCTGCTGGAGAGACTGTAGGGTCTGCGGGTCCCTAGGGACGAGACCCTTATGTATGTGTGTGCCTACTGCAAGAGCAGGGCAGTCCTGGCCAGCTCTGGGTGACTGAGCATGTGCACTCGTGTGTACTGCTGAAATGGTCTGTACCAGCGACTGGAGATGGGCTGTGGCCTTGAGGTCTACTATAGCCAGGTGCCAGCAATGAGGGAGACTGGGATCCAGGGGCCAGCTACCAGGCAGACTGAGCATCTGAGCTGCTGCTGGGGAGATCCTCCTTGCCCTCATGGGTGTACCACCAGCAGACCTCTGTCCTGCTCAGTACAGACTGCCGACTTCTGCTCCTTGCCTGATGCTTGTCCTTCACTGGTCTTTTGAACTCGTTATGATAAAAAGCAGTGATCTGTTTAGAGTGCTGACGGATTAGCAGGTCAGTTAAAAAAATTGAGCCTATTGTGGTCTCGGAAGAAACTGAAGCCTTCCTGCTCTCTCCCCACTAGAGGTCTCTACAGATAACACACAGAAAATAATTTTGCCACTGACAACGGCTGCTGCTGTTTCTGTTTCTATGCACACAACTGTGTGCAAGACAGTTGCTGTATTACTGCTTATAATCGTAATGTAAGTAGGTCCAATTCCCCTAATATTTATAGGCAGTAATGTTTAAATGGGACTGATTGCTTTCTGTGATATTGCACCAGGTTAGGATCTTCAGTTAAAGGGACTAATTCCAGTTTCATGAGTATATGAAGAACAGAAGGACCAAACAACAGCCACTCTTAAAAATTAATAGTGAGACATCTTCGGTTTGCTAAGGACATTCACTCTAAGAACAAATCCTTTACCCTTAATAGATCCTTATTTCAATACTTTTTATTTCTGTTAATTTTAGCAGAGTTACTTGTGGCTTGAACTGGATTTACTGAGTGGAGGTCCTTCCCTTTCTCTGACCTGTGCAACTGAATTTTTTTGTGTGATGTCTCCAATATGGCTAGCCATGTATGACAAATACCTGACATTATACACACTATAACTTAATTCACATGTATTTAGATAATTAAGCCTGCTTTGCTTAGAAGTGCATTATAATGTGGAATGTGGGCACAAACAGCAATGATCTCCCGCATAATTCAGGAAGATGGAATAATCTTTCTATGCAGGACTGAAATTTAGATTTCTTCTATATTACTGCATGCAAATGTTCTGTTTCTGTTTTAATTTCCAGAATTTAAAAGTTTACCAGATTTTCCATACTGTCTCAAATTCAGGATTGCTAAGTAAGCAGCATAAATGATTATCCCCTGCATAAATGGGACAGAGCAGAGCTCTAAACATTTAACAGAGGGAAAAGTACTAGGGCAAAATTTCTGAGAGATAAGTAATTTGCAAAAACCCTTTGGCTATGTTTAAATCAGAAGGCTGCTGCAGCTGACTTTGCACACAGCTAACAGCTGGGTGCATTTGAACAACCCTGTGCCGTGTCTTTGCTGCCTTGGTTTCCACTGGAAGGAAGGTTGGATGTGTAGGCTGAGGACAGATGGACCTTGGGAGCCCTGAGGGAGGCCATAGAGCACATCCAGTGATAAGGTTTGATGTAGCTTTGACACTTCTGAGGCAACTGCAGAGAAAACAAGAAAAAAAAATCCTTTCTAATACAGCATCAATCTAATTAATGTTGTGGAGAATTTGGGTAGTGAGTAAAGAGGTTAGATACAGGGACACAACCTCCTGTGGAGTGTGTGATTGCAGAACAGCTCAGAAAGAAAAAAGTCCTCACTTTCAGATACTTTCAGCAAACCTCAAGAGCTGATGCTTTCTGAGCAGGGTCTACTGGAGGAGAGGACGTGACCAGAATACAGTGATACAAGACCTGGGGCTGCAGGGTTTCTGAGCACATACTGCAAATGAACTATGTTGGTCTACTCCAGTGAAGAATAAAGAAAAACTTTTCCAGATGGTCAGGCTTTTCTGCTGCCTCTGTTTCAGTGCTTCCAGTTTCAGGTTTCCTATCAGTGGGATTTTTTCAATTACTATGAAGCACTTTTTCTACTATGACATTAGATGTGTTCAAGTTACTCAATGACTTCCAGCATCCCTTTTTTTGGTAGTTTTGTACAGAAGAAATCCATCGTGTTTTACTTGCCAACAAAGACTGTAGAAGTGTATGACATGCTTCATTTCTGTAGTTGCAGAAGTCTTGCTATTACTAAATGTCTAAATACTTCTGGAAAGTTTACATGTAATTTGTTCTCAGTAGAGTTGAGAACTGTAAGTTGGGTCTTGTGCCAGAAAGGGTTGTGAGTCATAAAGGAATTCATCCTGCCTATAAGATATGCGTAAGCTCAATTTGTCCATCAGGGTATCTGCTGGGATAACAGAGCTCTATGGAATATGCAGACGTAGGGTCCTGGATGTTTCCAGTAATCTCCTTCATCCTCAGAACAGTCTAACTAGCAAAAGTCTAGGCTTAAGACTGGGGATAAATTGACATTTGCATGAGGTGGATTCCTTCAGTTTCCTTATTGTCGTAACTCTAATTAAAGAATATTTATGAGTATTTTACAGTGATTATAAAGTGAAATCTGAGCATTTCTTATGGTCAGTATGTTTATTTGTGTTGCATAAAAGAATAAAAGACAGCCATTGTTGTCCTCAAAGTCAAACTGAGTCATGCTGAATTTAATATAATTGCAAAGACAATTAAAAGTGCAAGTCATTTTATTATCAAATGATGGTGTATTTTATACCCTAATTCAGCAAGGTATTTAAACCTAATTCTAACTAAAAGCAGTTGCCTTGTTCCATTGGATACCCACAGCTTTAAAGTTAAGTGTTGTTTACATATTATTCTGAAATACAGCCACCAAGCAGCATCTATGCACCTGAAAAACATGTAGCCATTTTTTGCAAATAACAAATTGCTTTCAAGATACAGAAGCTGCGTTACATTGCTATGTCAGCTAATTTTGAATTTTTTTATTTAGAAAGAATTATGCAACATCTGATACAGAGGAAGAATCCTCCTATAGCAATATGCAGCATTTCTCCATTTTAAATATATATGTTCATATTACCCTTTATATATGTATGCACCACATCTTTCTTCTCATTAATGAAGTTTGACAATTTGTGACAGGGCAGAAAAGGAATTCATTATATTTAGTAATAGAAAACCCATTTCTCATTTTTCTAGCGCCAAGCAGCTGCAATGAAATTGCCTAAACCACTATATCACAATTCCCCACCTTTGTGGTTCTTAAGGTCACCCTCAAGGGTCTTCAATTTCCTTATGTTCACAGCTTGGCACCTGGTAATTTTCAGAATCAGGAAATATAAGGAAGCTATATATTTTTATTCTAAGAAGGATTTTTTTTTTGTTTGAGAAGAAATAAATCTGTCAGGTTGAAAATATTAAAAATCAGAAGCTTGACTGTAATAATCACAGCAATGTCAATGCCAATTTTGTTTAGAAAACTTTGGAATGAAAATTCTCTGCATGACAAAGAGAATTCCCCTCTCCCTGAAAGAAATTGTCAATGTGTAAGGAAATAGAATTTTTATTTCAATAATCAATGAAGTTTAAGAATAATTTATGGTAGTAAGACTGAAAGGCACCCAGCATTACTTTTCCTTAAAAAGTTGCTCAGTGTTCTTGCTGCTGCCAACTTCAGTAGACTATATCAGCTAAAATGAAAGTATTTTAGTCTTTTAGACTAAATTTAGAGTCATTTTCTCCATACATAAAATGGTCATATGGTTTGTATACCAGTGTTAACTATTGAGGAAATGCAACAATAGGCAATAGTACAGAATTCAATTGATGTCTTTAAGGATGTCTTCAGACAGTCTCCAGGCTAATAAATTCTAGTAGTATAAACTGAGAAAAACACTTGCTTTGGGCTCTGCAATGGGATAAAATAAGGGTTTCCTTTTCATCTGACTTTATTTCTACTGAAGATACATTTTTTAATTCTTTCAGTGTATCACTTGGAATAAAGTACAACAAATATTTCTGTTCCAGTTAAAATTTTGCTAATAGCAGAAATAGAAGATACTCTGAATATGAAAACAGCAATTAAAAGCAGTAAAAAAATCTGCTAAATAACATATTGAAAAGCAAAGTACTTTGTTTTTATTCACTGTATTGCCCAAAACCTCTGAAGTTTTCACATTTCCATATTTTATTGCAAACCTAATTTGTTTTTCTATCATGGTAAATCTATGCAATACAAACTGATTCACAAATTCAGTCATTAATACTACCATGTTGTATTAACAGCATCAGTTCTGTGCTCTGCCGTGTCCTACCCTGTGCAATCTAACCAGCTCAGCCCCGTTAGGACTTGCCTTCCCACAAATCTTCTGTTCCCGGTTCTGGGTCAGCACCTTCAGAGCCTCAAAGAAAGGTGTATAAACTGTGTGAATAATTGAAATAGAGGAGGCAAGGCAAAGAATTGAAATGAATAATGTGGGGTTTTTTTCTAGTTCAATGGATAACAAAACTTTTCACAGATGCATCAGGCAATATAGAAGTATTTACACAAAAGCCACAGTACTTTCAGAACTGTGGTTACTACATAGATTTTCTAAGAGGTTTTGGAAAACAGCTGAGGCATATTCCACCGGTTTATGATTCTTGTAAAGAAGACTGAAGCAGTGTGCCCTCATGTCCTGCTTATCAGAAGTGTTAAGTTTGCACTGAAATACTGAGAACTGTCTTCCATGTAAGTGAATAGCTATAACAATAATCAGTTAACTATCAGAGTAAATAGCAGGTAATTTCTTGATATGACTTTTTAATACTTCTGATATTATCCAGGAATACCTAGGTTTATAATGTTCATACTGTATAGGACTTACCAGTATAAGCTATTCTTAAAAAATGTCTGTTTTAAGTTTGGGTTTTGTTCTAGTACAAATGGTTGGTTTTCAGTCCAGTCAGGGATATGAGTACTTAATATGAGTTGAACAAATGTTTTAATCCTTCTGAGTGTGTCCTGTGACTTTGAGATTTACTTATATTGTATTTGCCTGTAGCACCTACACATAACTGCAACTTGAACAGTCATCAGATTAGGGCAAACACATTCACAAAGAATTGTATGCTATTAACAGGGTTCTTTTTTCCCCAGACTGAAGGTGTGCAGGAGAAGTCCAGTTTACCATAAAGGGGGTGACCAGACTCAGGAGTTATCTCATTATTTCCTACTCAGTCATGAGCTTCCTGAGTGAATTTGGGCAAGACCCTGAGAATGTGTCTGCCCTGCAAAGCAGAGTATGAGGTGGCAATGCCCAGGCTAGAGAGATGTTTGCTAGTAGCAACATGCAGTGCAGCACAGCTGCCCAGATGTTCTGCTATTTCTTCTAGGGTGTGGCTTTTCCAGGAGCTGTTTCCTAAATATGGTGTTCTTCTGATTACTTTTTTTGTCATAATTTCTTTCCATAATGCTAGTAATATGAATTATGGAGGTATTCTACCATGCATACACATACAAAAGCTGAAATTAGAAGCTTTCATCTCAGCTGTGTGTGTTTTCTTTGTTATCCATCTCATTGAAGGGACCAAACTTGATGAACAACTCTTGTTTCCTCCACAGGTGCATTTTTGTCAATATCCTTCAAAGCTTATCCTTCTGTATCAGGCATGGAAATGGGTTTTATGGGACATGCTATTAATACTGTTACTACAGTAGAAAACCCATCATGTTCAAGATGCATCTATGGATTTCCTGGTGCAGCTAGTTTTAGCCCCTGAATTACAAAGCAACAAAGAAACATATAAAAGCAAATGTATGTTTTTGTAGACTTGCTCTATGGCTATAAAAATATACTGGTCCTTATTTAACCAACATATTCACTAATGTATATTTTTTCTTGTAAATGATTAACTGGTTCTTTTCCTTAATTATTTTACCATAATAACTTTGTTTTACTCTGAAAAATATGAAAGGGATATTTTGATATCATACTGGAAATGGTATAAACGCAGATGTTAATGGTTTCACATGACTTTGATACTGATATTTGTTTCACATTGGTGATATATGGCATTTTTTTCTCCAAATAATATTCAGTTCAAAAGCGTGTACTAACAATGACTATTATGACTGTTATTGTGTTTGTCTGTCTATAGTTTTGAATTTCCAGTGTTTCACTGATAAAACCTTAGTTCAGGTGAGTTACAATGCAGAATTACTCTAATTTTTATCAGTTTGAGATGTAATAATCCTTGCTTTCAGAAGAATTAAAAAAAACTATTTAAAAAAGAATTTAAGAAGAGAGCTATCACTATATTTCAGAGCTGCTGCTACACTGAGCATCTGTTTCATTGGGAAGCAACTATTTCCATGAGAAGCTTTTGCTGCTAAATGTATCATGATTTTAATGGTCATTCTGCATGAATTGTGTAGGTGGTGATTAGTGCCAGTATAAATCCAGATTTGGAGATGGCATCATTGTAGGTGAGAAGTGTGTCACTAAATCTTTTCAACATTTAATTTTGAAAAGGTTGATTTCAGAATTACGTGGTTAAATTGCTGCTGTTGTTTTGGATGCTATCCTATCAAATCCCCAGGTCTACTATTTTCTAGCAAAGTCAGCTGCACACCTGCACACTTTTAAAACTTTTCAAATCCTCTGCAACTAACTAGCTCACTAGCTCAGCTGTGCATGGAAACAGCTAAGCATGTAAACATATATCGCATCACTAGATGTCCTCCTCCCACAAAATTTCTTCTCCTCAGTTAACAAACTGATGATATTGTCTTATAAAAGACCTGGAATTATGTACAGCACTAATAGATAGCCAGTGCAAACTCATGTAGTCACAAATGACCTGCTCCTGAAAAACAGCCTCAAGGTAGGTTGGAGCTCTGCAGTTATGAAATATGTTTTATTGCACACATGCTGGGCCTTTGAAGACTACAGAGGAATTTTTTGTTACTGCAAGGGTTGCAGAAGCAGGGCTAGCGCTTTGCTGGTGACTTATAAAAGCCTGGAGTGCCTAAATACCTAAGCCTTATTGTTTTGTAGGTAATATTTTTGTTACCTCTGTGCACTGGTTGTATGGTGCTCTCTGTACACAGATGCAGAAAGTCTCAAGGTAATTCCCTGCTTGTGTGTTTCATGGCCACTGTCCCATTTGGTTTTGTTGCTGAAGAAATACAGACAGCCTTAGCTGGTGTTTGGTGCTGTGTAAACATGGCTTTTGGTTTATGACAATTTCCCAGTGTGCTGTATGAATACAGCCATCCCCGCCACTAGAACCGGATCAATATCCATAGTCAGCAAAAGAGAGCGATCTGCAGGGCCTGAGACAGTTTTCCTGGTGTGACAGTTTTCCTGGTGTGATCCAGCCAGCCCACTTTGTGGTGGTGGCTCCAGCTGCCTATGGTAACTGGAAGGGGTAGGGCGTGGGACAGGGAAGGGTGGGATGCATGGTGGAAGGCAGGATGAATATCCATGTTGTTTTTTGCAGGACCTACAGTGGCTCCTCACAAGCCATTGAAATAACACATGCATCTTGCAAACAGCTGCATTACTCAAAAATGCTTTTGAATGCTGATGACACTAGAGACTACCAAAGTAATAACTGTGGGATGTGCAGGTTGTGGAACAGTATAGCTTGAGAAATTGAAGAATACCATGGATCTGGAGGAAAAGCGGTATTTTAAAGGTGTTTTGCTATTTCTGGAATGCTGGTGCTGAGGGCTGGGATGTTGCTCCGGGACACTGGACTAGCAGGGTTGTTAGGTTGTCTCTGAGAGCTAATGTGACATGTGAGGGACTGCATTTGACAGCATGATTAAAGGTGTTAAAACAAATGGGGTAGGTGACAAAGTGAGCAAAGTTTCTAAACTGAAGAAACGTTTCCAGAGTGCTTACTGATCTTCAAGAGTCACTTCTTTTTTCTTTCCAGTGTGTCTCAGAGAGAGCTTTTTCAGCAAATGACATATATGCAATGCCCAGTCTGAAATACTGGGGCATGAGTTCATAGCTGAGCTTATATCCTAGTCATTTATGCTTTCTGAGGATTCACTAGTACATTATCAGCCTGGAGGGATGGTCATCTGTGAAAAGGCTTTTGTGGGTCAGCTTAGATTAACTGTAGCTGGAGAAAGGGAAGGTTGATAGCTTCTGCTTTAAGTAGTGTGGTAATGAGAGCCCTCTATTGAGTCTGTGTCACAAGGAGAGAAGAAACGGTGTGTAATATTGTGAGGTATATGATTTTCTCCAGCTTGTACCTGATCTAATGTCACTTACAGTTGAAGGATTTAAATCTATTTCAATAGGCATGGTACAGAGGTTTTTTTACATTAGTGAATTATTTAGCTGTAGTGGCTCTTTTTAAGATTTCAGTGAGCTGCTGAATTTTGTTGAGATTCCAGTAAAAATGCAAGATTTTACAGGGTGTTGCTGGGATGTGATTTTCAGACCATTATGTATAGTTTCATTAATTTTCCTAATATACATCTTTAGAGCTCTCAGGTGTCTGCAAAAGGTACTTGGAAAATATTGAGCTTTATTTTAGGTTGAGACATATTCTGAAGAGATTGAACAGTTTAGAGCCTGGAAATGAATGAACCAAGATAAAAACATCAATTGTGATTCAGGGATTTCAGGAAAAAGTAGCCACTGCTGTTGAGAATTTATAAAACTGTTGAATTACACAAGCTGAAGGTGGCTTTTATTCAAGCATCACTGTAGTGATCCAAGAATAGAAGGGAATAGAGATACTCCCTAGCATCCGGGAAAATGTCCCTGGAAGGAATGGGAAAGAATGGGAGGAAGTCTATGTAAATTTGGGGATTCATTTGAAGGATCACAAAGGTTTTATTAAAAGTAATTAATATTTTGGTGATGGGACACTCATCTTCAGAGGCTATTAAGACATGGTGTACAAAGTCTGGCCTTAAGTAAACTCTATAAAAATGAGTCTTCTTACCACAAATATAGTACTAGTTCCTGACCTGTCACTTACCAATATCCTGTGAAATGCATACAATGAAATAAATATCCTGCAGCATATATGAAAAGCTCCCCAACCGTTTCAATGAACATCCTATGAACTAGAGATGACCCACGAGAAGGTCCTACAAGTTAGCTGTTCAAAAGCACAGTGTGATAATTCTGTGTAGTATCACACACTTTGGTTTTGAATCCCATTTTCTAGTTTTAGTACATTCTTATTATTTCAGTCTATTCAATCGCTTGTATTTTACCATGTCCCTCACTGACATATTTAGGGATCCACATGTTCATATTGTGTCAGCACTGAGTATCAGTCCTTGCTTTGCAGCATTAATTATTACCTTATTAATTATAATTAGAGTGGGGAATAAAATCTACAACAATAAAAAAACCCAGCAGTGCTGGAACTGAGCACTGAGCACAGTGAGGCATGAGTGTAACTTCATGCAGAATTGTGTTATGAGGTTATCAAGTTCCCTGTAAGGTTTGAGTATTTTAGCTTCTTCTATCTCAGTTGTAGTCTTCATCCATTCCTGTCTTTTCAGCCTTTATGAGTAATTAATCACACAGCAGCCATGTCTTAGTGTGGTCCCTAGTATCTGCTTTTTCCCATACTTGCAAAGGTCTTAAATGTTTCTGTAATGCTCTTAGTGCTCCCTAACTGGAGAAGGTTTCCTTCTGCCTAGTCTTTATGTTTTAGAACAAAGTTTGTTACCAAACCAAAATTGTTTCTGGTACGAAAGGTTTAAACTACATTTCAGATGTTTCAAAATTAACATAAAACCTGATGGGGGAAAAAACCTCACACAAAGTGAGGAGAAGAATATCCTATTTTGGGATTTTTGTGAAGAATCAAGGGGTTTGCATTTGGTTTTCACTAACTGTAGGCTCAACCTTTTTCTGTGGAAGAATATTTGAAATAGATGGAAAAACATGAAAATTCTGTTTTCTGTCCATATTATGTTGGAGATGAAATATGTCTCTTGCCTTCATCCTACTCTATTGTTTTAATATCGATGACATATATATATATCAGAAAGTGTAGGAAAAAATTGTTGACAATGAGTCACATTGTCCCTTAGTGACAACTGGCTCCTTTTATACAGGTATTAGAGAGGTTGGAGGCACCTGCTGGGATCTTTTGGCACAAGGGGTAGTGGCTCTGGGTCTGACGCTGGTCATGTCATGACTGCAACCAGGGATTGTCAGAGCTGCTTTTTCCTCTGCCTGGCATGGCAGCATCATGGGTACAGAAAGACAAGAGCATTTTAAGCTCTTTTCTGAAAGACCATTATTCAGCTCCATCAATGCCAGTTTTGCGGGTTTGTTTCTCAAAGCAGACTGCTCTATGCCTAGAAGAAATTCCATTAATATCTCTTTTTGTGGACAGTCACACTTGCTGGCTTAAAATAAAGCTATTTCTATAATTTATTTGAGTCACAGTAACAGAAGTTTCCTCTCTGTCTCTCTGTGTTGGTTAACCACTGAAAATTGCTTTAGTTAGTTTTCATCTTAATTTTTGCTCTGTTTTTGTCATCTCAGCCACCCATTCTAAATTGGCCAGTTAATTTTCTGGGCTTCTACTTGTTCCTATTTAATAGAATCATGAAGCAGTTTTACAAAATGTCATGTCTGCAATGCAATATCTCTGAACAGCCAATTTACTGAAAATAAGCAACACAGTAGCACTGAAAAATACATCCACATAAACTGCTAGTGTTGTATGACTTATTTCACTAGTTGTATCTTGTTGAGGTAAGATAGCATATTTACAAAGTCAAGATAAATATTCTCGGCAAAGAAGCAGAGTATTCTGACTGTAAAAGCCTTAAAATGAAACACTGCACTTAGTGTATTTTTTAAAAAATTTCAAATATTGCTTTTATTTTCTGATCACATTCCTCAATTCGTTAATACTGATCCTTTAGCCCCTTGACTTGGTCACCCATCCCCTCTTTTGGTGTGTATGATGTAACGTCACCCGCCTAACGAATGGATCTGGAAGCTCCCAGCAGTCTGTGGTTACGACTCCCATGCTGGCTGGTGAGACTGGGAGAGGTATGACTGGAGGGTACTGGGGCGCTACAGGCGCAACACTGGCAGGGAACACCTCACCCTCTCAGCTGAGGAGATGCCCCTTCACATGCACCTGCCATCCAAGCCTGTTCCACCCCTTTCAGCTCCATACTATGAGAGTTACTAGTAATTGGAGAATTTTTATCTCCTTTCTTGTCCATCTACCTCTCCTTCTCTCCCTGCTTCAATCTTTCCCTTCTCCACAGATCACAGACACAGTCCTGTGCTTGCTTGCAGTCTTAAAATTTTAAATACATTATTTTTAAATAGTGGAGAAAGGCTGGGAATATTAAGGTACATAGACAAAATTGTTCTGCTTAAAAGACTAATACCATTGACATCACTTAAGAACAACAGTGAAATACTCTACTCACAGGCACAAACAATTTAAAGTGTCATCTGTTTTGTGGGACCAATACATATGTCTTACTTGCCCAAATGTCTTGGGGGACAATTTTATGCTTGAATATAAAATATTTAAATATTTTCTGCCTTTTTAAGTGCAAGCATGTCTAAAAAAAATCACTATTCCATAATGGAGGTAGTAATGTGTGAATAGCTGGATAACTAATCCTACTAAAATCATGTTTTGTATTCCAGTATAGAGAACCGATATGCTTAGTTTGAGGGTTTTTTAATCACTTCAGTTTTCCAAGTTGCTTATGTAATTTCCATGATATACTTAATTTCTCATTTTTCATTTGAAAAATATGAAAAAATACTTAATAAGGTAATTATACCTAGCTCTGTGAAGAAATAGATGTGCAGATATTTCTCAATCTGGTAATAAAATGGTTATTTTGAGCAACGGCAATAATTAAGTAATGGTGAAAGTTTCCGGGGGCCATAGAGAATTCTTCATCGGGTACGGAATTTAACTCAGTTTGAAGTCTTTCTAAAGGATGATCTCCTTTAGTTACAAGTAATTTTGCTGGTGGAGGAATTGCTGGGTTAAATTTTATTTCTTTGTTATCTAGGGAGTCCAAGGGAATGAGCACAATTCCAGTCTTGAGAACGATAATGAGTCTTTGCTTCTTAACAAAATCAATTGCACTTCTGCAACCTTTTTGATAATGAAATAAAAGTTTTTTTCTTCCATAGGTGGAACAGATGGCAACAGAACAGAATAATGACAATTACACCCCCCCCTCGCCCTTTTCCTTTTAAATGGTGTGTGCCACTTGTATCTAGTACAGATACAATCAAATAGAAAGGAGGAATAGCTGGAGAAAAATCAAAATATATTGAAAACTGTCTTCCAATCCATGAAAGAAATCAATTACTCTAATGCTGTCTTTCCCCTGACATCATGCAGAACTTGTTGCACTTGGAACCAGTTTTCATTGTACTTTTGCTGTAACTTAAGTGGTGGCAGAGATGTGAAAAAGTAAGAATAAGCTTTATTACAGTAGACAAAAATCTTGGTCTGATGTCTTGGAAATCAGATGTTCCAAGTCACACTACAATTTCAGGAGTTTACCCTCTAAAATATTAAGTGCACATGACTGTATATGCCCATGGTAGCAGACATAAAACTTTAGTGGTATTGCTAATAACTGGCAACATACATGTGGACAGACAAAGTTCAGTTTCTAGGCTGGAACAGAGTCTTTTTGCAATTTATTTGAACATATATATAAAATGCAATTTTTTAAATCATAGAATCATAGAATGGTTTGGGTTGGAAGGAACCTCAAAGATCGTCTAGTTCCAACCCCCCTGCTATGACAGGGACACCTCCCACTAGATCATGTTGCTCAAGGCTCCATCCAACCTGGCTCTGAACACTTCCAGGGATGGAGCATCCACAACCTCCTTAGGCAACCTGTTCCAGGTGCCTCACCACCCTCACAGTAAAAAACTTCTTCCTTATATTTAGTCTAAACCTACCCTCCCTCAGCTTCCACCCATTACCCTTGATCTTATCATTACAGTCCCTTGTGAAAAGTCCTTCCACAGCCTTCCTGTAGGTGCCCTTCAGGTACTGGAAGGCCACTATGAGGTCTCCCTGGAGCTTTCTCTTTTCCAGGCTGAACAAGCCCAACTCTCTCAGCTTGCCCTCATAGGAGAGGTGTTCCAGCCCTCTGATCATCTTGGTAGCCCTCCTCTGAACTCGTTCTAACAGTTCTATATCCTTATTGTGTTGGGGGCTCCAGAGCTGGACACAGTATTCCAGGTAGGGTCTCATGAGGGCAGAGTAGAGGGGCAGAATCACCTCCCTCGACCTACTGACCACACTTCTTTTGATGCAGCCCAGAATCTGGTTGGCTTTTGGTGATGCAAACTCACACTGTTGGCTTATGTTGATCTTATCATCCACCAACACACCCAAGTCCTTCTCCTCAGGACTGTTCTCCAGGAATGCTGGTGAAGAATAATGGATGGCACTGAGAAAACTTTTTAATTTCTGCTGAAGTGCTGTTTGCTAGTTGCCCAAGTTGGTTGTGGCAGAACTTGGCTGCAGGAGGGAAGAGTGTGATGTAAGAGCTGCCACTCAGGCATCTCAGCTGGCATTTCACTGGAAAGTGGGAGCGCTCCAGGCTGTTATGGATGAGCCCCACCTATAAATTTTATCCTAAGTCTAGGCAGGTAGTTAGCCAATCAAATTAAGAAAGTGGACAGGGAAAATGCTGTAATTCTGCTGTGTTGCCATTTGTTCCACTTATGGAAATTAAAAAAAACCACAACAAACATTGTGTTTGTTAAGAAGGTGGCACAGAGTCCTCCTCATTCCATGACTGTAAAAAGACTGATGTGCCCAAACCAGTTTGAGGTGCAGTGTGTGCTAAGACCTCTGAGCAGCTTGGCCATTGCACATCCAACTCACTTTCCAGCTCTTTGGGTACAGTTGGGAGTGTGATGTTGTTAAATCCTCTGTAGGAAGTTTCATGCTGTGCCCATTAATGAGAGAGCTGCTGGTCCCTTTCATAACATTAGTTGTAGTTCAGTTTCACCATAATTGAAACTCTCCTGGCTGTAGTGCCTTTCAGGCGATGGACAGTTTAAGTCTGTATATTTTACTGCAAGAATGAACTTAGAAACCCTTCAGACAAGCAGTGCATTAGCCCTCACAGCAGTGTTTTGCTGCAGGTGCGCTCAGAAGTGCCAGCCCTTTTGGACACAAATCTTCTTACTTTTCCTGTGTTTTCTGGGTGGCGGTAAATTATAGTGATATTAATGTTATTGTGGCATGTAAGTACTTCTGGGTTAAACTGATGACTGTGTAACTTGGGTTGGTTTTGAATTTGTACTATGAAAATAAAGACACGTGCGACTCCATGCTTTATATGGGGGACTAACAAAAGGCCTGTGAAGCTGCTGTTGAGTGTGGTTATGGCTGGGGAAGTTTGTTATGTATCCAAATTGGTGACTTGGAAAAATTAATCTTACAAGAATGAGTATTGACATGGGTTTACAGTTAGCCAAAAGCTGATTGTGAGGTTTCTAGTTCTGGGTGAGGGTACCCTCAGCAGGAGTTAACGGGGCGTTTGGTTATTCTCACCCATTTTAAGAATAAAGGAGCTGAGATCTTTTAATTATATTCAAAGCATATATCTGTGACAAAGCTGCTGTAATTGTTCAAATAGATGGTGTCTATTCATTCGATACATTTATAGTTTCTCAAAGTTAACACTTTTTAAAGGACATTGTACCAATGTGGTAGCTTGTATAGCAATAATTGATTCTGCTGTGCACTACAGCATCAAATAGTACTTGTGATTTACCAGCCAATGTGTAACCTTTTCTGCCGGGACATTCAAGTGTTTGTTGGACTTCAGATCTTTATGAAATGAAATAAAAATTCCAACCTTTTATTATGATATGATGGCTTTCAGGCAACAACCCTCTATATGCACTTAGGCTCTATGTACTCTGTCTGCAACAAGGATGTATAGCAGATTTTTTCCAAGTTTATTACTACTCTTTTGAGTAGATGAAATATTATTCTAGTAGTTTTTTTGAGAAAAGTCCCTTATTCATTCTCTGTGGTGTTCCTAGGTGTCTTCCTCCTTCCTCTTCCATTTCCTTAAGGGTATTCTAATCAATCTCGATTATGTTTTTGCTTGAGATTTACAAGAAATAAATCTGTCTGCAAAGTTGTAATTGCATTGCAGACACAGCTTTTCTGGGGAGGACTAAGAACAGAAGGCCAAATAATCACAGCAGTAGAGTTCTGCAGCATTGCAATATTCTGTAGCAGTTTAATTGTTAGTTTTTCTGCAACGGGAAGTAATCATTCTTTTATATAGGCAGTTAATGTTTTTACCTTTAAACATTATGATGAAGTTAACAAGAAAGATCATGAAGAAGAATTAGTTAAGTGTGAAGAATTATGTAATTATGAAGCCCATGGGTCATTTGACAAAGAAAAATGAAGGAAAAAATGACTTTTTTCAAACCTCCGAAGTACCTATGATTACTATATCACTTGTTCTGTGACATGTTGTACTAAACTATGCATGAATAAACATCTTTTAATATTTTTTTCTAAAAGTAGCCTTTCCAAAAAAACAGTCTGAATTCGGAAAAAAGTTTCTTATCTCAATGTTTCTGCTTAGGCAATAATGATAAAAATTAGAACTACTAGGAAAACGCTTTTTAACCTTTATTCTTAGCATAAATCAAGAGCCTCATTTTTCACAGTCTCTTTCTATAGAATTCAATTAAAGGTCAGATTTGTAATGGGGGATCCTAATTATTAATGTATTGCCTATTTTGAATTATTAATGAGTTGACATATTTGCATAATGGGTAAAGAAAATGCCTAAGAACAACTTTTATAGCATATGAAAATCCTTCAAAAATATTTAATCAAAGTCTTTTTTTGTGTCCTGGAGGTAATCTAACGTTTTATCATCATGTCAATACTTAGAAAATAAATTCAAAATATTTTACAGTTAAAAATTAGTGTAGTTATATATCACTAAGGGGAATTAATCTTGTTTTGAGCTAGTATACCAGTCATAAAGTGGGAAGCTTCAGACTAGGCAGATCTTCTGTGAAAGGAAGATGCCATCACATGCTGGATTGAGCATTTTGTTTTTTCTTACAAAGAGCAACAGTAGTTTAAGAACAGTAGAGTTTGCAGGGCTGTGAGAATGGAGACAATCATGATAAGCATTAGCCTAAGATTTTGTCAACAACGATTTCAGTGTACTAAAACAGTGATGGACTTTATTTGATTGACTGAGGCCTAGGACTGGAATCATCTGTACGCTAGCTATGTAGTGATGAGAATATATTTATTAGAGAATGATGAACAGATCATAAATTTCACTGTGGAAATAAGATTACTATATTCATGCACCAAAAGCTTACTAAAAGTGTCAGGTTGCACCACCATATCAACAGTCATGGATAAAATGATCAAGTGTAGCAGAACCTTATGACATTTCCTACCTGGGAAGCTATGCAAGGTATTTTGTGGAGTGAAGGGTATATTTCAATGATAACTGAGTACATATTTTTTTACTGGCTTGCTAGAAGATAGCCTGTTGTACAGACAGGTCAAAGTGTGTCCTTGATTTTTGCTTTTATGACTCAATTTACTGCAATAGATTATAGGCAAGATTGGACTCCTCACTTTGCATGAAGGGTTTCCTGTCATGAAATGGTCTTGGGAAAAGAAGAATAAGAACTTATGATATAATTTTTTCTAGGTAGAATGTTTTCCATATTAACACAACTGAGGCATTAATGGATGTTAAATCCGTGGACAAAACATTTGAATACACTTTACGGTAATTTCTCAAAGGAATGATTTGCAGAATCAAAGACACTTTGCAAGATCAAAGATACTTCTAGTGTAGATTTTTCTTCTTATTTCAAACTAACAGAAATGCAAAATCTCAGATTTTTTCACCCATATCTGTTATCATTCCATTCAAACCATTAACTACTGAGTAACACTCTGGCTTGAAGCCACTGGGAAGATCCTGTTTTGCGGTTACTGCTGCCACAAACCACATTATCACTAAATGCTAAGTCTATCTATAGGTCAAGGTCAGGCCAGGGAGATGATTGGGGAAGAAGGTAACTGTCATGGAGCAGTCCGAGTACTCATTTGTATTATATCGTCAGAGAAATCAAGTTGAAGGATAGAACTAAAAAAACCCTCTATAAAATCTAATGGTGATGTATAATGAAGGAGTCTCACTTCTAATCAAGTAGACTCTCTATTAATGCTTAGTAATCGGTAAAATTGCAATACTGTCTCCATTCCATTGTCCCTTGGCAGATATCTCGCACAGCAGGACCAGTGTGATCAAATAGCACCTTTTGCACCTGACCTTGCATAAACAAGAGACATTTCACAAAGTGGACTGCATAGAGTGTTTTATAGATGGCATAAAGCCTGTTTAGTTTTCACTTCAGAAGGCAGCAATTCAGGATGTAATTGTCACTTGGCATAGGTTTCAGCCATAAAGAAGGAGCACTGCAGATAAAAGGAAAGGGATCAAGGAACTCAGTAACACGAAATCTGTGCACGTCTTGTTAGTGTACTTCTTCCAGACAGTCGTGTCCTGTAACTCCTAGGCTACCGACAGTATCTTTCTGGGGCAGAGTCATTCTATTATTCTCCACTCTTCTGTTTCTTATATTGTCATCTGAGCACATCATTATGACATCTAAATTAATGTGACTAATTCATCACAAATAGGTCATCAGTTCAGTCACAGGATGAGACAGGGTGAGAATAGTGAAGTCAACGGAACATTTGTTTGATGCAAATCTCAATGACTGAAATGGTGCTGTGCCAGTTTCTGCTGCATGAAGCACTTTTAATATGAAAGAAATAAAGACCATGTTTTCAATTATCCCTCTCCACAGAGCAGAATTCTACCTCCATTCCACTTAGGGATCATGGAAATCAGCAGTGCAAATTTCTGTCTCACTTCAGGATGATTCAACAGAGCAATTCTTTGTAGCACTCTGCCAAACCATACCTGATGTGTTTCATTTCATGAACGTCACAAGACTATTACATAGGTCTCAGTGCTATGTAACTTCAATTACTGATACTTAGCAAATACTTACACTCAGCTGGTGGTGTGAGGTGATTTAATCTTTTTGCTTTTAATTACATCCTGTGTTCCAAATGAAGTCTTCTTATGTTTTCTGTTTTGTCCCTCCCCTAATGTCTCCTTTTACAACATGTCAATCCTACTCTGCTTGGTAGTTTCCATAAATTTCTCTTAACTCCTGCTGACTTGTCTGATTCCTCAGGTTATTGAGGTTACCTAACCAATAAAAGGGACAGAAAAAAAAGAGAAAAAAAAAGTTGACGCTGATGTCTGGAGGAGGCTTCTGCAAAAGAAGCTACTTAAACTTCCTGAATAATCTTGAATATGACATCAAAGGTTTTCTTTACCAGACCCTAGCTCCTGTGTTAGTTTACAGCTGCAAGAACAAAGTTGGAAAGACACATGGAAGGTGTAAAAGAAAATAATAAAGTTCAGAGTGAGAAGATGCTCTTCAATATGTTTAATAAAGCAAATAAAAACTCCCCCAAGACCGAGGTAAATGGCTTCCTGTCACAGAGCCTGCACTGCTGGTTCTGTATGGCTTTTGCCTGGAGTGTCAGGAATGGAAAGAAAATTTAGAATGTTTAGTTCACAACACAAAAGATCATTGCCTTGGTTCATATTACTAGAACTCTAAGACTCAGTACCACGTTTCACAAAGTAGTAATTAACCCACTTTGAGACAGAAAGCCTGAAGGATAGGGAAGATTTTAAACAAGTAAAAACAACCATATAGATATGAAATAAACAGTTACAGCTGAAAGAAGGGCCCAGATGAAAATACCTGATTCATGCTAGAATAAAGCTGAGAAAAGTTAAGAAGTATTTTAGCTATATCTGAGTGCATAGTTTGATCTAAAATTGAGGTGATCTAAAGTTTGCAATTAGCTGGGATCTCTGTTCTTTTAGTGACTATTTACAACTCCTCCTGATCTCTGCAAGAAGAAAAGAAAAAAAAAAAAAAAAAGGGAAAAGGAAAACTTGATCTCTCCGGAAAGGAAAATGATAATGATATTACCTCCTGGTGGAACTTATACCACCTTGTTATACTTGCATGGTAAATATATTCCATTGCAAGAAATGTTCCACCAAAGAGCATTCACTTCAGAGAAATGATAACGATCTCAAAAACCTGGTCAGTGACAAACATGCTCTAAAATCCCACAGCACTGAGCTGCTGCAGTTTCATTTACACTTGCTGCCCATCAATAGTGAATGCACTTGAGTTAATCACCTGCCCCCCTTGATGAGGGTGGTTGCTATTTCATAATTGTTATGAAAATGAAAGGGCACAGTTATTAAACTGATTTATTTTTGTGTGTGTTTTGTTCACTTTGACCTTGTTCAGTGAGAACAAACATTGGCAGGGAAAGACAAACAGAAATGCTTCCACATAGCATCTTTCCATAACAAAACCCTGCCCTATAAATGCCTGTGGAACCACAAGAAACTTAAGCTGGTATAGTAGCACTTGCAGAGTGGCTATCAGTAAATGACTTGTTGAAAATTTAATTCTCTGAATGCATCATGTGGTTAAGGAGGACAACATGTTCTAAAGTGATCCCCCAGCCTTATGCCATTTCTTCTGGATGACAGCACTTGCAGCTGTGGAGCTTTGTTTGCTCTGGGCGCTGCTGCATCTGAGGTTATGGAGGCTGGAAGCTGGTGGTTGTACGAGGACAAGAGCCCTTGGTGGGAGCAAGATGTACAAAAATTTTAGAATGATTGGTGGGTACTTTTAAAGTTTAAAAAAAATCCCAAACCCTGTCACATAAATGATGTACTTTTGTAAGTTACCAAATTGACACTTGTGAAAAGTAAGGAGTCAGCATAGCAAAAGGAAGATATATACAGACTTTGTCGCCCAGGCTTAACTCATGCAAAGGTCTTGTTGTTTGGGAATTAGTTAGGATTAATATCCAGTGGGCACTTCTTGTGTTTGAAATTGTCAGTAATATTACTCGTTAGTGGTATTGGAAATGACTGGTTTAATGATATTCACCATTCCTGCTAGGCATGTTGTTGGTGGCACTAGCTATAAATCAGGGAATAATTTGCTGATTATCTTCAACAATAAGTTTTCTATCTGTAGTTCCCTTTTTTAATCTTTTTGCATCTTCTCTTCTTCAACAGACTGCTTGTGACAGACACTAGGATTTATGATCAGTGAGTACTAATGCAATTCAGGACTTGGGAGTTGTAGAACACCAGAGGATAATGAGGTGGGTTTAAAAAGTCTCTATGATAAACAACCCAATCTTTTAACACTGGTAATTATTACATTGGTAATTATTTCTGAATGAGTAGGGACAGAAGGAACATTATTTAGCCGCATCCTAAAACTTAGCCATTCAGAGTGAGAGTTGTAAGGAACAGCACCTTTCACAAATTAGAGAACCAAAACAGTCTATTGAGTATTGTCAGACTGGGTATCTTATGCTTCTTATAAAATGTGTTTTTCTGCCATTGAAGGTTCTCATAGGAATTTTTCAAACACAACTTCTTATTTCTGTTTGAAACATACAGTTTTAAACCAAAATGTATCTGAAAAATAGTCAGTAGTCATTCCACTGTAAAGCCAGGGACAACTCAGAATTCAAACTTGAAGCTACTTAAACCTCTGGAAACTCTTCTGTCACCACCAAATCCAGGGTTCAGGTCCACATGGACATGAGTAAAGGTCTGACTAACCTGTGAGAGACAAACTACTCTCGATTGTGCGATGTACAAAAGCAGAAGTTTGCTCATTTTGAATATCACAACTTCTGTACTAAGCAAAGTTAAATGGGGGCAGTGTGCTTACAGATTACCACTTCTGCACTTTTTTTCCCAGTTAGTAGCTTCCCCTACCAGTCATAGCCATATTCACGTGCAGATCACAATTCAGCACACATTTTTTTAAAGTTGATATTCTAGGGACAGCAATGTTCCAGGTATAAGCAGCCAGTTCTTCAATCATCTCGCAGCTTAAATGTTTTTTTTCTTATCCTAGCCACTAGAGGGCAAAAGACGTATAAAAAAAACCTTGGACAAGTCATTTGGGGAAAAAAAAAAATCCTTTTATAGAGTTTTGTGTTATAAGTATTGGAAGCTAAAAGAGTAAGGCAGAGCCTAGGGTGGTATCTATAAGGGTTGTTTTTTTTTTCTTTAGATGAACTTCAGATGTCTTTTACAGGACACAAATTTACTATCTTCTCACAAGCTGAAAAGAGAAGTAACACATTTTGGACACACTGAACTACATCTATGCATTTATAGATGATTATGAGTTCAAATCTTTGGATGAAAGTGCAATTGCCACTAACTTAAGGGTATGCTCTCTTAGAGATGTGAACAGGTTTTCTGAATCTTCTTTGATAACTGCCTCCAGAGGGGTGTGTGGTACCTACTACCTCCCTGCAGCTGTCCTGCTTCCATGAGAAACCTGAAAAACAATTGCAAAAATTACAAGTAATTTTCAGTAACTGGTTAGCAAATAGTTTTTGATTTCTGCTTAACCACTGATAACATCTAAAGCCTCTGCAGCTCACCAGATTCAGCTCTTGAAAACATGGCTTTGAACTTTCTAGGCACTTCAAAAGAATCTTTCACCTGCTAATATAACTAACAACTTGATGGTGAAACATTTGCTTCCTATGCAGGTTGCTATTTATTCTCTTGTAGGCATGCAAACTGCAGGTGGCATCTTTCCTCTCAAGATTTAAATAATTTCCCCCCCCCCCCCCCCCCCTTTTTTTTTCTTAAATAATTACAGTGGAGCCTGTAAAAGAGAGAAATTTTGAGATTCTGCAGAAAATCTGCATTACAATATTCTACTCCCTAAGGTTAGGAGAGGAGATTCCAGTTTGATTGTTGTTTTTTTGTTTGTTTTTTTTTTTTTTTTCTCCCAGAACTGTGCTTTTTAATAATTACTATTGTGCATCCATATCATGTCTCAAATTTTATTTTGCTCTCTTTTCAATCTGCTAAATATAGCTGAAAGATTAAAGAACTACAACTACCCAAATAGTGAAGTCCAGGTACACCTTGCAATCAGTTTAAAAATAAAATTGTAAGAACTTCTGAGCCTCTATCCTTATTATTTCACTCTGTGCCTCAATGAGAGACCTCATCCTCACTTTTCAGCAGGTATAAAAAGAAATTATGATCACTTTTGAATTTTCTGTTCATTTGCACAGTAGCTCATCACAAAGTTATTTAATGTTTAGCACTGGTGTTCAGCATTTGTTAAACTTTTGAGCATTTGGAAATGCTCAGTAGTACCCCTCCTGACCCTAGCTCTTAGATATATGTTGTTTGTAGTCTGATGTAGTAGAGGAACCATCTGGTAATACTAATTAAGTTGCTCTAGAAGTATTTCACATACTGTTTAGGTCTCTCTACATTTATTTTGATATTTATTATTTTCTCTATTAATGCTTAATTTTTTAATTATATGATTTATTATATGAAATATGAATGTGGTTGATAACTCTGAAACATCGACTGTTCCATATATTTACTTTCATAAGTAATACAACAGTTTTAGGCTCAGCATTGTTAA
The DNA here is from genome assembly GCA_010365825.1 of Otus sunia. NCBI lineage: Eukaryota > Metazoa > Chordata > Aves > Strigiformes > Strigidae > Otus > Otus sunia. The sequence continues at coordinate 2,579,588 of ML997658.1, read as the reverse complement.
GTCTCCTGTGCAGGTTCAAGTACTGATGACATACTGTGTGAAGAAGTCCAATTTTTTTTTTTGGTGATATTTTTAATCTTCAAACTTGCTTCAGTAACTCGACATTGGAGTAACCTATAGGATGTGACTGATTTATGGTTACACTCATGACTGCCATCCTTCCTTTCTCACTTTTGTGTTTCACTTTTCCTTTTTGCTCCCCCTGCTTCCCCTTTATTGCTTTTAACCTTCATTCTTCTCTCACATTCTTTCTACTCACTGGTGTGTTTTCTGCACTGTGCTCCAGTTAATCTTCTTCATTTTATGTCTCTCCCTAATAAGCTTGAATTTTGTGGCTGGAGTGATCACAATACAGCTGGCTCAAGGTTGTCGTCTCTTGGCTCTTGCAGCATTTTCTTATGGCTGGACCCTTTCTCTCCTTCTTTAATTGTTGTTAGTATTGTTCTCACACCCCATGTAGATCCAAGAGCAGAGCAAAGTGTGAGCATTTGCTAGGCTGGGAGACTGATGCCATAGTAGGAGCAGGAGCTATCCACTAACCCACTTGGTGAGATGGTCTGTGGAATTGGTTTGCTTTAGTAAGGTGACTGATGGATAGGCATTCTCTCATGGTGAATTAGAAAAATAAATATTATCTGACAAATATTTAAGGTGATTACTACTCCAACAGCAGAACAAGTCAGAACTCTCTATGCCTCTCTCCGTGCCCTTTATCTGCTGTAGTTTTCCTTTTGCTACTCATCCTTAAATATCTCTGCTGTCTCTAAATCATTTGAAAAGACTTGTACATGAAGCCATTGATACCATTCATAAAGAATGGTTCCCCAAGACCTGTGCACAGATATCCAGTTCAGAGTACAACTAAAGAACAATGTGGGTTGCTTGCTTCAGTTTGCTGTGCACCTTCCTAATCATGTTTTCCTCCCCGATTTGTGAGAATGAGATTTTTCTCTTCTGTCTCCATTATTTGCACTGGTTTTAATTAAACATATTCTATGATTGGGAGGTGGGTAAAAGGACACTTGTGCTGCCATTTGAAAAGAGCAAGCTTGCTCGCTCAGCCAGTTTTCCCAAGCTTTCAGAGCTCTAATTAAAATCCACTGAACACATGAGCAATGTTGGCACAGTACTTTGGAAGTGTTTGTTACAACAGTGTCAAAGAGTAGATAAGGTTTTTAGGGGATTAGTGTAAGGTGTTTTGTTTCAGGTGGATTATTTCTAATGAATGGGTCCTCTTTCTTTTCTTCTGCCTAGAAAAGAGGGCCCTATTTAACTGTTTTTTATTATTATTTTATTTAGAGGACTGTGAGCAAAAGAATTTTTCTATTTACAATCTCTAAGATATTGTTTAAAAGACTGAGCAATAAAGCTTCATATTTACATTCCACATTCATAATGAAGGCCTTCAAAAGTTTCTGTTAGTCTGTGAAAACCAGATTGTGGCTGCACACACTGGGGGCAGTGCTGTGATATCCAAGGAAACCTTATATATGCTGGCGAATAGAGAAGACCGGAGTGCTTGTTCACTGTGTAACTCTATTCACTTTGTCCATTATGTGAATGAGATGTGAAAAATAATTTCCTGTGGCTCCAAGGTATTGCTGTTCTGAAAGGATCTGGAAAATAACAGTGACGTTACCCACGTCCTCACTTTCAGTGTGGGTTGTCCTGTAAACGTGCAGGGAAGGCTGAATATTTGAATATCAGAAAAAAACCCCAAAACAATCTATTTTACTGGAAAAGTTTAATGAGCCTTTATTGTATATTACATTTTAAGCTGTATCTTTTAGCCTTCAAAACTATACTACTAATTAGAGGCATGTGATCAGTGTAATTATCTTCTGGCAATAAATTGCAATACATATTCATAGTTACATGGATTTCATCTTCTGTGAAATGGTCCTTATAAAAACAGTAATAGTTGGTATGTCATTAGAGCATATCAGCAATTAATCCTCAAAATGATCAATGGAGAGAATGTCCTTTTCCCTCTATCTCTGGTTTATTTATGTGTTGCCATTAATTATGCCTAATTTTCTGTTGGCACTTTTCTTCTTAATGTAATTCAATTTAAGCATATCTTTCCAGAGACTTATTAATAGGTAGGGTCATTTATATTGTGTAGCACAAATATTTTATAATCCACTAATCTTGACAAAAAGGCAATGCCTTCCTCATAAAAAATGTATGAGGAGTAATGGTTCCCTATTAATAACTTATTAGGTCAGATCACACAGTTTGAAGTGTCTATTACACTTTAATTTTATCAGATTTCTTCCTTTGGAACCTGCTACTTTTCCTTTATCTCTTATTGAGATTATTTTTAACCCAACAGCTGCATCCCTTGCCAAAAATGTGTTCTTATGGCTGTTGTTTCTGTAGTACTAACCAAGCAATGAGTTTTATGTACAGGGTTTTATGGAAACTGAGTGATACACCCAACAGTGGGAACTCGGATAACTTTTCCACTTGAACTTTCTATTTTCTATAACAGTGATATGCCAACGCCACTGACCAGTTCAGCTTTCCTGGTGAGGCAGGATATTGGCTGGTCATTGCAGTTCTCTCTTGCTCATTAACCTCTGTAGATAATACCCTGTCTGAGGATAATGAGTGGGAACTTCACAATATCTCTATTTCTAAAGGCAAAACTATGGCTCAGTGGGGTCCAAGGGCACGTCAGGGGAGCTGAGGGGTGAGCAGTGCTTTAGGGTCCTTTCATTCTCGTTTGAGGACCCATCCCAGTGAGCCACTCACCTGATATCCACATCCCTCTGGGGCTTGATTTGGGCCCCGCAGCCCTCCTGCTTCCAAGCAGCGTTAAGGGGACGGGCTCAGCTGTGTTGGTCACCTGTAAACCCTTTTAGTCTGGGGAATTTCGACAGTGGCTAGTTCAAATGAGTCAAAACCAGTTTCTTCAAAACAAAACATTATTTATTCATTCACCCAAACGTACATAGCGCACAAAGGGAAAGGCAAAAGCAATAAAGGTTTACACACACATTTTTCTCTTTCCTAACACTTAACCTTTCCTTTGCAAGCTTTTGCTAGGCTTTGGAGAAGCTGGCCACCCTGTGGCATTTTCTCTGTATCATTCGCTGCCCCTTTGTCAGTCAGCTTCTGCCAGCAGCTCCTGATGACTTACTCAAACCTAAGTTAGGTTTTATTGTACTTTTTGATTCCAGCTTTATTCTTGGAAAAGAATCCTTTTCCAGTCTTAGTGGACTTAATCTGGGACACTCACCAATTCTTTCCATAAGCTTCTGCAGCCCTTTCTCTGACAAGAGTTTATTTTTGCCATTATTTGATTTTTTTCTCCCCTGTAGACAACCTCCTGTAATGCAGGTCTGAATACGCATAGTTCAGTCCTTCAGCTTGTCACAGGTGCTGCCCTGAATATAGCTTTACAGGCTTCCACTTCTCATGTGAAAATGTGTTTCCAGGATATCCTTTTGCTAATTTTAAGGCTGCCTTCTCAGTTTCTGCTTTGTAAGAAGGAATTGCCTCAGAAATCTGAGTTAGATTTTAAACTCTTTTGTATACTTTTTTTGTTTTTAAAGTCTTGCAATTTTCTTGAAGAGTCAGCTGTTCCTACTAAGAGTAGCTGTGACTGCAAAAGATGAACTGTTCAAGATGTGAAACCTGGAGCCAGTCAGGCAAGAAAGAATGCTTGCTGCATCCACCCAGTGCTCACTGTGCACAGTGGTGTTGAGAGGTGCTCTCATTGTTTACTCATTGCTATTACTTCTGTAGGAACATTTGGGCATCACAAATGGAACAGGAAAGTTATCTGAATTTAATATGGAGTTTTATAACATGAAATGCATTAGTAACTCTCAGTGTGGCTGGAGGCATTATTATCTGGGTTTAGAAACCCTTTTCTGATTATCAAGCCAAAAAATATGTAGGGAAAAAATAGAAAATATTATAGAATATTGTGCAGCTTCTGCCACTGGCATGGACAAAATCCATGTTCTAGCAAAATTTTATCTAAGGTAAAGAATTTTTGGATTGAATATGAAAATATAGAATTCAGTTGTATTAAGGAGGTTGTTGTTTTGGTTTCATGCTCTATAACTGTGTTCATACAAATCTGAACATGCTGTTAGTATGAATGAAGTCTCTTCTGATTGTATTTGCTATGGCTGGTATTGTCAAACAATTCAAATTCATAGAAAAGTCTGGGTGATTAATGACGTAATTAAAAGGTTGTTTTGTTGTGATATTTTTTTCTGATTTGGAGAAGGGGATGAAAGCAAATACAATTTTAAAATAAAATTATCAGTTATTAGCTGGAGGAATGAACTATTGGCAACCTTATGAAGGCAAAAGTTTGCATCTGGGGTGAAGCAGTCCCTTGCAACAACACAAGTTGCAGCTGACTGTCTGGAAATCAGCTTTTTAGGAAAGAAATTGGGGAACCATGTGGACCTGTGTGGCCGTAAGGTTGAGAAAAGTGATCCTTCCCATTAATTTAGCACTTGTGAAGCTGCATTTTGGAGTATAGCCACTTTTGGGCACCCCAGTGCAGGAGGGATTTTGACAAACTGCAAGAGGGACCACTGAGGTGGTCAGAGGGCTGGAGAACACAACATACACGCAGAGGCTGGGAGAACTGAATTTTTTCAGGTTGGAGAAAAGGTGCCAAAAAGGTGCCATCATATTAGTGATGTCTACACGACCTTTTGAGTGGTTGTAGAGAAGGTGGAGCCAGACTCTGAGGTGTGTGGTGATGGGTCAAGCAGCAGACAGAACTGCAGCTAGAGAAGTTCCACCTGGATTGAATCTCAGATTTCTTTGTGTTAAGCATGGTTATGCACTGGGACAATTTGCCCAAGGAGACTGGGATCTCAGTCCCAATTAAAACAGCTGGAGAAGGCTCTGAGGAGCCTGATCCAGCTCTGAAGAGAGTTCTGCTCCTCTGGCTGATGATGACCTAAATTTGCTCAGAAAAAGAGGAGATGTGGAGCAGGTATGAAAAGACAAGGATATGATCAAGATATGGAAGTACTTTGGCCAAAAAGCTCTAATCCTCTTGCCTTTTACATTGGTGTCATACTAGTTCTCTCCTGAGTTCTCTGTTCAAACTGCCAATGCTTGGAGCTGTTTCTGTGTGCTCCAGAGCATTTATACATAGCCTGGCAAAGAGGAGCTCCAGCTGAGAGCATAATGGCATCACATAACTTGTTTGTATTTAATTTTCAAATTTCTAGAACTTGTGCTAGGAAACAGGTAAAGTTGCTGTACCTTATACAGTGTTGAATCAAATGTAGGAACAAAATAGGCAGCAGTCATGATCAGACAGTAAAATTAAAAGATAAGTAAAACTTACTTCTTCTCACTCTCCCTCACTTCTTGTCTGGTTAGATCATTGATCTTTTGATAAGTTTGTGTCAAGATTTTAGCCAGAGATAAATAATTGATCTCTAGATAATACTCTGATAAAATCATAGTTTTCTCTTTCTGGTTGGTGCAGGCTGAATAAAAAAGTCTGCAACTTAGTTCTCAAGCAATGATGTGGGGAGACACTACTACTGAACTTTAGGTGGAATAAAAGCCCTTTTTTTTGGTGTTTGCAGCATCAGCAGCTGCAGGCTGATATATTTGTTTTTCTTTTAAATGGAAGCTGTCATGTGAAAATACACACTGGTATTTAGTGGAAGCTTAAGCCTGCTGAAGTTTTACAGAGTTAGAAAGTTCACTAATCTCTATCAATTAAAAAGGCTGCCTCATGGTTGCATAAATTAATCAGAACGATGCAACTTCACCACAAGGCCTTCTCAGAAGATTTATTTTGGGAAAGCGTTACCAGGTTTAGTTGGAGTGGTACTTATAGTAACAGTCAAGGCTTTTAAGCTGCTACAATTACAACTGGTTTTCTAAATATCTTATAAACTCAGCTAGAGCATGTTACCAGTGTCCTAGCATCTGGTTACTGTACAAAAAGTTCAGAAAAGCAATACCTAAAACTTTGAATGCCTGGAAGTATATGACATTCCCACAAGACTCCCTTACATTAAAGGTTATGACCTAGAACAAAAGTATTTCTTCCACATTGTTGTGAGCGAAAGTAACACAGCATTTACCCAGTATTCTCTTCCTGAAAATGCTTGGATGTATGCAAGGTCTCCTGGATTGGTTTCTTCTTAATTATGCCAGTGATGAGGCTTCTGTTATGTTACATATTACCAGTTTTTTATTCACTACATGCCTAATGTTCAGAATATTTTCAGGAACAGAAGCAATGTGGTTTAGTTCTGTAGAGGCAACAGTGCTTTTATACAGAGCTCTTCATCAGTGTGTATAGCTTCCTATTCGAATGCAGAACTCCTGATTTTGTTGGTTTCCCATCACTTATTATTTCAAAGGCTTCTTAAAAACTGTCAAAGGGAGGTGATCTCTGTGCTTGTGTAGTGCATTGTCCTAAAGCAGAGACAGTGCACAAAGACTTTCAATCTGGTTTAGTGAAAGTCGGAACTGATAAGCTTTTCCTTGAGATTTATTTAAAGCAATCCTTTGAGGCTAGATGTCGTGGGGTACCAAAGTGAAAATGGTGCTACTTTTGCTTACAGTGCTAAGCGGAGCTGGAGGATTTGAATACTGCTGTTTCCTTCATCTTCAACTGCTACAAGTATCCTGACCCCTCTGAAATGGTTCTTTGGGGAAAAATAGAAGCTGTAAAGGCATTCAGCAAAGACAAAGACTGATGAAGGTTTCTGTTAGAAAATATTCTGGATTGTGGTTTCTATTAGAAAATATTCTGGATTGTATATGTAAAAATAAAAAGTCATCATAAACCATTGAATTTAATAATCAAAATAGCATGTACCTGATGGCAGCATGTATTAAACACACAAATGCCCTCATCCAAACATTGCTTAACAGATTTTAATATTAAGGCTTGAGTCAAACCTACAAAAAGCCAATAACAGACAGAATAAAGATGAGAATACATGTAAGAAAGCAACTGCCTTCATAAGCAATACTATGGTAGCCAGGGACAACAGCTTCCATGAAAACTGCATGAGCTGCAACACTTATAAAGACAGGTAGTTAAAATAGTTTTGCAAATGTAAATGAATCTTTTATTGGTATAGTTTTCTTTTCATCATAACAAGGAAAAAAACCTAAAGATGTTTTTCACAATTCTTTTTCCAAAAAGACTGCATTCACACAATTACAGTTTTCCAGTAAACATTTACAGGCAGATAAAAATGGTTTTACTATCCCACATGGCAAAATTACATCACTCAAAATGTACCAAAATCACGGTGATCATGAACAAAAATCTTGTGGATTAAAACATTGTATTTATGACAATAGTCGTTATTATAGGAAGCTGCCAATTTACATGACTTTTTCAAGACAAGATGGGATCAGATCAAACCGTGTGCAAAAGAAAGAGAAGGAAGGGAAGTAAGAACAAGATCCTCTCTACTTCTTTTAGGCAATTAAAGGCTAGGCTCTGCAGGGTAAGTACAATAAAATGGATCTATTATTTCTCCTCACAGTAGGAAGGCAGGAATGGAGCCTGGCCTAGGCCACTTATCAATGCACCTGCTGGCTGGCCTTATCTAATAAAAGAAGAAGTCACTGAAAGACTGAAGCAGATTATTTATTCTCTTTCTCCCCACGCTGGGACAGGGCCCTAATATGGGATGTTTGGTATATAGGTTCACATGACCTGAAGATGTAGTACCGAGCAATGGGATGGTGTGAATGTGTCTGGATTCTGGGGGCCACCTAATGGGATCACAGGGATAGGTGAGGCTACAGAGCTTTACCTAGAATGTAGTCTAAGTGATACTCTTTGGATTTTCTTGTATGTTTGATATAGGTAACATTTGTTTTAGGGGAAGGACATATGGGACAAGACTTGTTTAAGCAGTGATTTAAGGAAGTATATAATCCATTGTTCCTTTCAAAAATGTTTCACCTGTCCTCAGAAATACAGTCCAGTTATCTTATGCTTGTAATCATTATTTAATATGGAGCATATTATTTTAGTGCATACCATTATACTTTCACTTTTTGAAATCAATATGTAAGTCACTACTTAATACAATTCAAACAACTATGTCTTGAACTTCTGCCTTCACAAAATCAATATTTAGCAAGATTCCCATAATCTGTCCAGTCTATTTACATAAGAAAATGTTATTTTCACTGCTTTGTTTGAGGTAGGAATAGACATGATAAGTTATACAACTTTAAAATATTGAGGGAATGAACTGGGAATAACAGGTTACTTCCTTATTCATGAGCCCTGAAGCAAGCTCGCACACAGTCTCAGCCGAGTATCTACTCTCTACTCTGTTATCCACACAACATGAATGAAATCCATGATGATTTGTTCTGCTTTATTGTGGTATCTTTTTATAGCTTACATTTACAATAGAAAAAAAAATCAGTACTTTATTGTAGCTTAAGTTTTACAAATACATTATAGTGCTTGTAAGCACAGATTATAAAAATTTAAGACTGTGAAAGCATAGAGCATTTTAAGGAGAAAGTAGAAATTGCAAAGAAATTAGAAGCAGTAATCAATCACTGGCATTTCTCCTCCATCTTCATAATCACCTGTGAAAAATTTGGAAACTGCCCAGGTGCAGTTTCACCTAATGTACAAAGCAACTCATAATATCTGAAAATATCTTCTTGATCTGTTCACTGCTAGGTATGGGGCAGGACTATCCACATGTTTCTGAAGCTGATAAAATTCTTGTGATAAATTAGAAAAAGTGAGTGAAATTTTTGTTAGCGTTGTGACTTGACCTTCAATTATGGCTGCAGTTTCCAATAGGTGTGCTAGGCAATTTTCATTTTCCATTAACTCGTAGACAGAGTGATGTGTGTGAAAGTTAACGTTATTGATGCTGCTAGCAAATGATGGCACATTGTTAAAGTAAAAACCATTTGATTTTTAGTACAGATTCCCAGATTCCCCCCCCACCCCCACCCCCAATATTCCTAATGCAGCTTAATTGCTGCCTCAAAAATAACCATCTAGCCAATGGGTTATATTCCTTTCAACTTCTAAAAGAACAATCAGCTGTTTGAAACATCTTGGCATTTCTATGCTTTGCTGCAACAATGGTCACAGGGGAAAAATATCTCTTTCAACCAAGTCTAACTGTTGTCTAATTTCAAATAGGATCTGTATGTCCTGGAAAGATAAAATTGATGGTGAATTTTGGAACACAAGGTTGTATAACTTACTGGAATAGTTGAAGGATTACCATGATACTGTGGTAATGCTACAGTTGTTTCTGCAGCTGCCACAAAAACACACAAGAAATAAGAATGTTTCAAGAATTTTCCTCATAGAAGCTATGATAATTTATTTTAAAATAGAAATACTTTATTAACCATTCAGTTTCCGTGCTGGCTTATATCAGACAATTTTCCCCAAGTAACTGAGAAAGTACTGCTTTCCGTAAAGCACACTTAGTAGTTCATGTAGCAAACTTACTGATCCATTAACGAACATCAACATTTCTTACTTGCATCAGTATCTCCTCACTTGTGTTACAAGGGCACAAAGTCTTTTGTGGTAACTGTATCTTTAGCAAGGAAAGTATCAGACATAAAGCACAAAGTAGGAACATTTCACCATCTCTTTTTGTGCTTTGTAATTAGTTTTTGCAAGGTGGGGGATGGGATCCATATTAATTTCTGGTACCTGAGTTGATTATCTAGATTTTTTTTTTAGTTGTCTTTTTTCCTTCTGGATAAATGTTCTATTGCATGATTTTTCTCATCCTTATGTAGTTGCTTGCAGTCTTTAGAATGATTTTAGGGGGATTTGGGGATCATTGCTTCAAACAGATACATCCTTAGTGTATTACAACTGGATTCTTCCTGTGAATTCAGGATTAATAACATTTACAGTAATTAGTGTTGTTTTACAAAAGTTTGATTAGTTTGATTCATTCTCTCCCTTATTTGTGTGATGAATAAAGAAAATCTGTCATGCTACTTAAAGTAAGTCATGGGTGGTCATGCTGAGACAAAGTGAATGAAGTTGCCTCTTACACTAAGTAAGATATGTTTGAAAAGCTTCATGCTAGGCATAATCCAACAAGTGCTTGATATTAAGGGTTGTGCCTGTTATCACATCTGTAAACCTCTGACTTGTTAACCCTGCCTCCCTGTCAGCATGAAGTTACTGAGTAAAAATTTAAAAAGTGTTCTGGTTTCAGCACCTTGGATATGTGTTTTCTAACATTATCAAGTTTTCCTTGGCAGTTGTAAGAGACAGACATGATTTTAAATTTCTAAATTCTAAAAGGCTAAATTCTAAGAGCTGGGTTTGCCTTTATTTGGAGAATGGTGTAAGAAGGTCTTGTTATATTTATGATAGGCATCATTGGTACCTAGCTGTTAAGTATCTGTGTGTAGTAAGGGTCTGTTCTATTGAGCATTTGGTTGGAGTGCAAACTGTGTTGGGTTGGAAATCTTCTCCTTCCAAGAGCTGTACCAGATGTGGACCATGTGATGGCAGCATTGTATCAACCTAGAAGGGCAGGTCTGATCTCAAATCATTTGTGACTCTGAGAAGGGAATTCTTTCCAGTTTTCTTAAATAAAAGAAACAACCAAACAAACAAACCAACAGTCAAGAATGAACTCCTACAATCTGGAAACAGAGCACAAAAAAATTTAACAGTAGATTGGTTTATCCAATTGAAAATAATAGAAAGAAATCAAAATATTTGACATGCCATGAGCACAGTGTGGATTTAGTACTGAGACAAAGTTGATATTTTAATTTAATAAACAATGTTTTCCCTAGTGATTGCAGTAATAAAGTGCATGTGGTATATGTGAATTACAAGCTCAGAATATCACTGCTAAAACATGTCTTTCACTAACAGGTGTTTATTAAGTTATGGGTAGGTTTTTTTCGCTGTTGAAATAACCAGTAATTAATCACTATTTGGATAGACTTCCAAGTGGAAGCATCTGAAATCTCTAAGGGCTTCAGCTTTTCTGACATCTCCAAGATGTTTTAGGGAGCAGACAGTACTGTTAACCTTTGGCACCTGGTAGTGTGGCAAGCAATAGTTTCCTAAAAATTCAAGCTCCAATGCTGTTTTCTTGTAAGTAGTAAAATAAAAGATTATGTTGAATAGTTCCAGTTTATATGCTTACACTATGCTTAAAATTAATAAAATGGTAAATGACATAAAAATTCCTCTCTGTCTCAAACAGGATTAACTCTCAGTTCTCTGAAGAGAGTGTGAAAATACTATCAAATCAACCTAGGAGTGCTTTTACCTGCACTGCCTGCATTTGGAGGGAGGGCACTGTAAAATCAACACTGAGCTTGCTAGCGAAAAAGGAAGGATTGAAACAATGAATTTGTCCTGCTGTGCCTCAACTTTAACAAGATGCACATGTGTGGCACCCTTTCTGCTTGGTGACTGGGAGCCTGGGGCTGAGAACCTGTAGTGGTGATCAGGAGGGCAGGATTCCTTGGTATCAGCTCCTCAGCATATGCCCTCACTTGCTTATGGTCTTAAATGTATGGAAAGTCTTGTAGGGCTGCACTGAGCAGGGATCCTCAGGGAACGATCTCAAATTATCAGCACATAAAGTGAACTCTCTATGGATTTCCAATTATTCTTTGGAAGTATATGAAAATTAAAATCTATTGGAATGACAGAGGAATACACTTTCTGTTAAATTCTATGGAATTTGAGAAGGAGCAAGAGACACATCCTACAGTCTTTGCATTGCAAGTGTTTATTTGTTTTTCAGATTAAAGTAAATTTTGGCTTGGAGACACATGTAGAAGAATATCAAGTTTACTGTCAAATGTTTTTATATTCTGGGAAGTTAACAGGTATAAAAAGTAACCTTTATTTTTCACTAAGGATCAAAGAAAACATGTTATTTGTCTATAGTTTTGGAAAGTTTTCTATGAAACCAGTAGGTCGTACTGCATTTAAACCTTTATTGTCAATGCCATAAAACAAGTGTTAACCTTAACAGTCTTGCCAAATTAGTAGTAAATTTTTACCTGGAAAATGTGGTAGCACTGAAGTACTTGTATGGGATTAGGAAGTATTATTCCACACACCAGTGAAGTGTGTTTTGTCCCATTGCACTCTATGTTGTATTTTATCAAGAGGAAAAGAATAAGTCAAGACAGAAGACAATAATACTGTAGCATCTAATTCTTGAGTTATATCAACTTATACCTCTCTGGTATAAGTCCTCCACTGGAGTGTAAATTTGCCATAGATTCCTTCTCAATGATCCTATCACAGAATTGTTCTTCATTTTCAAATGGCCAGTCTGAGCTGAAGCATGTTGATAAATAAATAAATAAATAAATAAATAAATAAATAAATAAATAAATAAATAAATAAAAAGATGCGTGGATAAGCAATGACTGTAGGAAAGGGGTTGGAGACTCAAGTTTTTAACAAGGTAAAAGAGAGATTACTTTTTATATTTCTGTTTTAGATTAATCCTATGAGATGCCCAGTAAATATGCATTTAAAAATCATTCTAGTCCTAAATGATTTACCAGTTTCATTAGTATTCCTCATGCTAAGCAGATGGGAAATTAGATTATTGGCTAGAACATAGGAATGAGAGTAAGAAGTGCCTGAGTTTAAATTTGCTATGACTGTATGTCTAGATTGGAACAAGCTCACTGGGTATAAGCTTTTTTGGTGTTTACCCACAGGGGTGAAGATTAATTAATAATGTCTGAAATGCTTTGAAAGACCTCCTTGCCATATGTAAAAAGTTCCAGTGTATGAGTAATATTCAGAACTGAATATTGACCGTACTTTTCCAGAAAATAATTTTCATTTTAAAATAGTTTAGAAAGTAATTATGCATCAAAATGCTAAAAGCTCTTTTAAATAGCCATTATGATATTAATTACTGTTGATTGTGTGATTGAAAAGTTTAGGTAGTAGATATCAGGTGACTTCGGAAATATTTGAGAGGAGATCCATATCATGATTGAGAACAATATTCCTTGAATTGTCATTGATATAATTTACTCTGTAGAAATTGTCATTCAGTGTGCTCTGTTGTCTGAATTTCCCCTTACTCTTACAATACAGTTCCAGAGACTTCAGTTTTAAATCAAGCTAGAGGTTGGCACGTTGTTGTTTCTTTTATGTTTTTTTAACATTTCTAGAATTTATGTAATGTAAATTAAAAAAAAAAATCCACAATTTTGTCTGGATTTGGGTTTTTCGTTTTTTAAGCTGTTATAATCTTCCGTCTGGCAACGGTTTAAATGTGTGTTGCTATGAACATGGTGCATGTTAAATTGGTTTAGATATTAGTTTCAAATCTATCTTCCAAAATCTAAGATGGCATAAAGAGCCACAAAGGTACTGCAGTCATCTATAGCCACAATTAATACAAATATTTCACTAAGACCCCTATTAAAATTGAAACACCAGCTCAGATATGGGCTCTGCTAACAGTTTTCTCATTCAAAGCCTGTGCTTTCACCTTTTTTTCATGACCATAGTGTAATGTACTTTGCCTTGGGCTGGCTATTCATACTGCAAAAAATTTGGTGCTGTTCTTCCATGTGTTAGAGGAACGACTCTCACTCTTAAACATACCAGGTATCGACTGAGATGGATTGAGGGGTGAGAAGGGAGAGAACTCAGCCTCAGAACACACAAACTGTATTTTGTCTGACTAGAGGTTATTTTTACCTTTTTTGTCACACTATTGTCTTTTCCATTCTTCTAAACAACCCTTGTATTGTCCTGGGTGAAAATGGGAAGATGTAACCTGCTTGTTGCTGTCAGCTTAGAAATTGCTTTTTATTATGGGACAGTAATGTTATTTTACTTTTTTTTAACCCAGTGTATTAGTGGATATCAGAAAAGGAGTAAGCCTGACCAGCAACTTTCATCTCTCTGTCTAATTACCTATTTCTGTCCTGGCTGACAGTAGGTTTTAGAACATGCTTCTGATATGGTTGGTTGTTGCCAAACCAGAAAACACAGTTCTCTCTTTTGCTATTTTTTCCCACTGTAACATAAGGTAATTGAAATCAAAATCCCATGTCCCTCATTTTTCAAAGGAAAACCACACTGAAATATTTCACTTTGTGTGTTGTTGACATGTTCTGACTGTGTTGAGTCACTGCAGCAAACTGTGAATGATGATGTGTGAAATGAAAAGTCCCTGCCCAGTGCACAGCAAGAATAGCACTATGAAATCCTTGCCCCACTGTGCTATTTGATATGCGCTTTTGTCTGCGCTATATTATATCCAGATATGCAAGACCACCTTTTTAAACATTCTGTCAGTTTTTTACCTACATGTCAGCATTCTACTTGCTTAACAGGTTTATGCAAATTCTTCATCCAAAACATTTCTTTGAAAAACTTTCCATGCATGCTCACTTTAGGTAAATTAAAAAAAAAAAAAAAAAAGACCTCAAATATCACCCCACCACCACCAAAGAGCCCCCTCCTAACAATTTGTCACCCCTGACTTAAAAGTGAATCAATTTCTACATTTGCTCATTTTATTTTCAGCTGCCAATTAATTATTCTTTAGAGGCTATCCTGAAAACACCAGTAGAATCCTTCATATTATCTGGTAATAATTTTATTTAATTTAGACTAGGTCTTAACCAAATTTGTTTAAAGTATTTGGAAAATGCAGTTTTCAGTTGTTTTGTGTTCCCCAAGACATTGACAATAAAATTTTGTGTTTTGAAAGAAAGGTTTAAAAATTAAAAAGAAAATTATCTGAAAATGATGCATAGTTATGAAAAAACCACAGAGTATAAGCCTAAAACCTCAAATTGCTGTAATAAAGTATGTAGATAAGGCAATGGTTCTTCACTACCTGCTGCAAATTTTACTGAAGTAAAATTCTTCATTTATATACTCCTCTTAAATCTGCTGTCTGTAACTGACTACCTCCTTGAGAACTGTTGATCTTTCTTTCACTCTCTTGCTTTCACACCTTGCAGGCTACAACTCAACACTATTGAAACTAAAGTGAAAATAAATAACAGAGTTGCCCAAATAAGGTGAGTTCTCAACTATAAGAACCCAAATTTCCAAATATCCTGGTTAAATATTGCAAATTAGCATAAGCCTGCCTTCATGGCCTGAATGAAGTTCCATAGGCTTGACATGGCCATCATTTTCTGTTATGTCATTTGGCTTGGACCAGCTACTTTGGTGACAAAAAAATTTAGTTTAGTTCTCTTCTGTTTTACAAGAACAGCTCCTCTTCCTTTGGGGAAGGCTGAGCAGTGAGACAGGACAGGTTCCAGAGGGAGAAATCTCAGACAATTTTCCTAATCCTCAAAGTAAATGTTAATTTTGTTATGGGGGTGTGGGGGGGTAATCTGTCATATAGTACAGCAGGATTAATAAGGAGAAATTTAAAATTACAGGTGTCCAGCAGGAGTCTCTTAACTCCTGCTAGCTCTCCTTCTTAGAAGTCTGCAAAACTCTTCTGCTTCTTTTCAATTTTTTACTTGGCATGATCTTTCACTTGATCTGCCGTATGAGCTATCTGAAATAGGTGGGAAGAATAAGTCTTGATATAATTTTCCACTGCTAGCAATATAGAAATAATCTGTTTCTTCAAGATCTCTACAAGAAAAAGCAAGCTACTATTTTCAACACTGAGTACCTGAATGCCAGTGACTATTGTTATACACAGTGCTCTAAATCTGCCACTCCAGCATTGCATGTCATAAGAAAGCAATTATTTTCACATAACTAGGTTAAATCCAGGTAACTGTGAGCTTTGACATCATTGCTCTTAAAAGAATTTGTAATCTGTTCTACTTCTGATTTCATGAGACTTTTAAAATAAACACTGTTATCTGTTTCAAATCCTAACCCCTTCATAGACACTTTTGTTCTAGGTGATTCCTTATTGGAACCATTGTACTGGAAATAATTAAGTAAATAACATTTATAAACCAAGGATAGCCCAAAGGAACCCACTGCATGCCACAGAGAAGATAGATGTCTGGAGGCTTCTGACATGACAAAGCTGAGAGAATGATTTTCTTTTTTTAAAGTTAGATATATTGACTCTTATGTGTTCATTGCATTTTGATTAGCAATTTGTTCATTACAGTGGCTTTTAAATCTCTTTTGTGTGAAAATGAGAAAACACAGTATCACTAATAGTCATCTTTTGCCATTATACACATGAAAGAGGTAATTCTGACGTTCTCACAAAATGTTAAAACCACAACATTACTGTAATCTTGTACAGGCAAATGGAATGAATTAAAAATGTTGATTATTCATATTAAAAATTATAGTTATTTCTAGTTAGCATTTCCATCTCAGAAATATAAATCCCAGTGTGTTCGCAACTTAGCTACTTTTATTAACTTTTCGTGATAAATTTGAATTTATTCTGAATTGAAAAATTAATTGTGATTGAATAATTTTTTTGAACAGTGTGCAGTGGGATTGCTGAATTCTGATCAATACTAAGACGGCTTTCCATCAGGTTCCCTAGAGTACCTGTAGTATAACTAATAAAATTAAATATTGATGTCAAATGTCTTTTACGATGTGCATGGGATTTCACTCTTCAACAGCATTTTCTTTGGAAAAATGAATCTGTGCTGGTTCCTTGCTAAATGCAGGCACATAGACTTCAAGACACATGCAAATCTGAGATTCTGCTCCCTTATATCCATACAGTGTTAGATCCAGAGAAGGGAGCTACCTTATTGACTTCAGTGCTCAGTTTATCTAAGGAACATGATGAGATGGTAGAAAGATCTGAAGATGTGTTTAATTCAATGCTTGTTCAGCACTCTGTAAACTTTTGCAGAATTACGATTTGGTTACTCTTTTTACTTCACCATTCAAAACTTCCATCATTTCCACTGTAAATTCTAGACTGTAGGTCAGATTGTTGATCTGCCCCATTGCAGCAGATACTGAAAGTCATGTGGATCTGTACAATAGCATAGTAGGCTTTTCCCCTATTTTCCTGCTTAAACCTCCCCCTGACAGATGATAGCCCTTTCCTTAGTGTGCATCCAGTGAGAAGGACACAACAGATAACTATCACCAAAAGCTGACACTGTGAGTTGATTAATCAAAAATACACTGATTTATAGTTTTTATGACTCTTTGGAAATTCCTAAAAGCATTGTATGATCCCTTGTATAACTGATTTATGAAGTCTTTCATTCAATATGATGTATTAGGTACATACTATTGATAGTTCCTAGCATAAAGCAGTGCATACCTGTGCTTTCATTCAATATAACAAACTACATATCCACTAAGTGCAAAAAGGGGTGGAGAAGCCAGAAACTAATTCATATAGAGAGTAAAAGGTAATAAATATTTATATTTCAATGTTTTTACTTAGAATGTTTATTTATAAAGTCAGCAAGATAAGACACTTGTCCTACATTGTATCTAAACTATCATGGTCCCATACAGATGATGCATTTAATGAATATAATTATAAAGCTTGTTGTTGTATTATTTGTTTATCTTAGTGCAGAAAATAACATTTTAGCACATATATTTAGTGGAATACCACTAAATTCCCCAACCATCTGCAAAATCTTTATAAAACCTTTATCACGTTAATGCTACTCATCTGCATCTTAGCTGTGGACTGAACATGTCCAGGGCAATGCTTTAATAGTCTCAGAGCTCACTATCAGGTTCTTGTTTCACCTATCCACTTTTTCAAAAATTAATTAAAGCATCAGCTGTTACTATAAAAGAAAAAGCGCATGCCTTTCTGTAGCCTAATGATAAAGCGGTAACCTAACATTAATTATAAGCCATATAGCAAATTATGAAAAATAGCAGTGCCCTGAAGTCTTTATCAAAGCATAACACAACATCCCACAAAGGAGTAATATATTATTCCCCTCCCCTCATCCTCAACATGTTGCAACCTCTCCTAGTTCCTTCTTTAGTTTTTGTTTGTTTGTTTGGTTTTGGTTTTTTTTTTTTTTTTTTTTTTTTTTTTTCTTCCAGCAGCCCTTTTTCAATTTCTGACTATTCATCCTTTCAGAACTATAAAAAAATACTATCTGGTGGCTCAGTTTGGAGCTTACATCTACTTTCATAGCAGTGAACAAGGTAGTTTCCCTTTCTTAGTGTCATCTTTTCTCAAGAATGCACTTCAGTTACCTACACAGATAACTCATACACTACAAACAAAATAAAAACATACTAAACCAGGCCACTGACATCTTCTGATTCTAAACAATTTTTCTAATTTTGCATTTTTTTTATTGTCATACATTTTCACTTTGTACTAATTTAAAACCTTGTTCCACCTCTGTGGCATTTGGTTTTAATAATTATCTTGCTTGGTGCTTACCAGATCTTGTTCTTGGTTGGTGCTGACCATATTTTCCTTTCAGAAAACCATGCTTTATTGGTGCTTTTTTTGATTTGCCCTGTGCTTAGACTAAGAAAAAGAAACTTGACTGAAAGGATCAGACTGAAATAGTTCCATATTTTTTGAAGTTGAATTTTGTATTTCTTGGAAGTCACTCATTTGCTGGAAAAGCACAATTGTGCTAAAGAGCCAGGAACAACTTGATTGAACCATCAGGTTGTTTGGAAGTCTTTAGAGTACTGGCAAAATCACATTCAGAGAAATGAAAAACATTCATTTTTAAAAAAATTTGAGTATTTGAGGAAAAATAGTATTGTTGCTGGAAAAACTAGACTGTGTCTCTTGCTGATGTATTTCTTACTGATGTGAACAGCAGATGGTCTCCAGTGGTGGTAGCCTTGCTGAAAAGGGTTGAGTAAGCATGATTGCAGCATCCAATGACATTTTTACAACTGTCTTGCGTGGACTGCCAAGAGCAGTATCTGTCTCGTTGCTGTAACTGAAAAAATCATTGGGATCTTGAAGCATTTTTTTCAGGGAAGATAATGACAAATCCAGAAATCTGCAGTTCTGTGGGAGAGAACATAATATAAAGTATGTCCTTTTATTCTGTTTTCCCTCCCTTGAGAAAGATAATGAGAATCAAATTACCCAAATGTTATTTTCATGTTTTCAGTGAAAAAGCATTTTAGAGATGGCTTAGTCAGAAAAACCAACATTGTTTCCTGACTTCTGTGGTTTTTAGATGATACATATCCCCATTTCCGTTCGGAAACTCACTGCTGAGATTTGAACTGAAAGTGAAATCCTATATTTAAAAAAGTTCAATTTGTAGGAGTATCTTTAGCTATAGAGAAATATATCTATGATTTTTTTTTTTCAGTCTGAAAATTTATTCAAAATATGTCTTTATTAGTGTGAGTGTGTATGAAAAGTAGTCCTTTTGTTATATGTTACACATCATATTTGTCTGTGGTAGTGTTATCACAGATAATAGGCTGGGTAGATATTTTTCAACAAAATCTTCACATTCTGTTGTGGAAAACTGAGATTTCAGCAGGTTAAAATGTACTGCAATAATAGTAAATAAAAAGATTCATATAATTGAAAACTGTTTAGCCAATAATAATATTAAAGTGTTGATAATATATTTATAGCATTAACGAAATGTTTTATGCAATTTGAAAATTTTAAAGCTTATACTTTAGACATCTTTTCCATATTTCTGTGTGTGACACCTTCTGCTGCCCTAAAATGTACTGTCTTTTAATATGAAGACCAACACAGTATCACTGCAGTTTCTAGAGATGCATTCTGCAAAAACTGTTTATCTGTGCAAACTCACAGGAGTGCTGCAAATCTCAGGATCTTTACTGTGTCTTCTGAGGTAAGTGTAACATCATCTTTGATTCTGGCTCCAAAACTCACAAACTTCCATTTATTCATAAAAGCTGCCACTTCCAGCCTGCTGTCTGATGAGATAGAGCTTTGTACCTGGAAATAACCTGCCTTTTGAAAAGATGGAAGTGCCCTGTATTATTTTCAACCACATCATCCAGGACAAAGTGAAGGAACTGGAGTTTTATGAAGGAGACTAGAAAGCAGGAAGCAGCATGAAAAGCAAGAGAGAATAGAAGAATCAGCAGATTGTGACAAGTTTTGGAGGGAGCATTTGCGATGTGCATGGAGCCATAAAAAGCAGAAGAAAGCTGAAGCAGTGAAGAGAGACATGAAGGGAGAGAGAGCTGGAAAGGTGGACTGGAAAAGGATCTGAAGAGACGGGAGAGATTAAGGTTTTGTAGAAAGAGACTAGAAGTGCAAATAAGCAAGTTGGGGAGAGTAAATATGTGGTATATAAGACTAGAGATTTGCTGGAGTAAGCAGTCAGAAGATAGGATGAGGAGTAGCTGAAAGTATCTGAGGAGACTGAAAAGAAATGGGATGATTTTGAAGGAAAATGTGCTAGTAGGTAGTTCCTATAGTTACATACAGTATACATATTTTTTATTATCATCTTATCACTCTGCATTACTGTCTTTATTAAGTGAAAGAGGGGAGAAATGTGTCACAGGAAAGGTGGGAGGCAGGATTACAACTAGATACTGGGAAGGAACTGGAGAAGAGGGGAAAATGCCACAAAACAGAAACTGAGAGGAAGGTGGCAGGGTGAGGAGAATGAGAATGAAGGACAGAATCCAAAGACTGTGAGAGAGAGAAGGGGATAACTTATAGGAACAGCAGCAAGATCCACTTGATGCAAACATTAGCTTTTATTATCATCCTAAAATGCAGGTGCATTCTTTTCAGGTCAAGTATCATTTAGTATTACAGTTAAAATATATGTTGATTGTAAGAATATAAAAGTTTTTAAAGAAAAGCTCATTATTAGCTGTGAACCATGGTTTGTGCGTTATTTGTTTTTTTCTGGTTTGTGTTTTTTTTTTTTTTTTTNTTTTTTTTTTTTTTTTTTTTTTTTTTTAACAATTGGATTAAATTCCTTAGTGGAAATTTTAATTTCACAGAGTCAAACAGGAAATTAAACAGAGAAACAGTACATAATGGTAGTTCACAAGAATGGAATCGTCAATAAGTATGAAAATAATGTGGTTACATTAAAATCAGGGTAGAGGTCTTGATAATTTAATTTCTGTTATTGCATGAAGAGGAAGTATTTTTTTTCCCTCCTATTTTAGATTTGTAAGTGGTGATTTAAATATCTGTGCTGTGCTCTGAAAACCTACTCTTCCAAGAGCCACACACCAACCGAGCCAGAGCTGCTTGTATGTACAGATCCTCACCTCACATACACCGAGAAGCAGCTACATGAATTACAGAGCACTGCAGCGGAGTAAAATATCTATGCTTGGTGGGACTGGGGTGGGGAAAAATAGGAGATGATCGTGTTTCACATATAGTTTGCCATACATACAGGCTGCCACATGGAAAGCTAACAGCTTGTAGGGAGTGTTTGTTTTCCCTTCACAGCTAGCAGTCGCCTTTGTTCAAATAAGCCCAGAAATGCTTGTAATAAGGCACAAATATCCTCCAAGAACTTACTGAAGGATACTCAGTAAATCTTTCAGTCAAACCTCAACAACAGCAGCCACAAAAGGTACTAGCAAATTCCTCTTAAACAGGAAGGAAGATAAGTTTTGATACAACGCTTGCTTTCTTAAAAATTCTGAGTGAATAAAGTAGTCTTGAGAGAAAGTTCCTGGTTATGGATTACCTATAAAAAGAATAAAAGAGATGAACACTGAAGGTTTTTCATGGCTGTAAACAAATAATTTGTGAGCACACTGCGCTCAGACCACAAATAGAAGCAGGAATTAGAAGTGCCCCTAGCTGACCAGCATATACATATATCATTGGTCTGGTGTAATGAAGATTACCTGATAAAGATCACAATATGACAGTTTTCCTTTTGCATTGGCTGCTGAACAGCCAGAAACTGTTTTCTGCGGCCAGCCAACTATTGATCCAACTCCCTCCTGTCAGTGATGCAGTTAATGGGAATTCCACAGGCAAATAAAAGCTACATTTTGTCTTCATTTTCATCTGAAATATGAGCTGGTCCTTTGTACTCTAGACAGTCATTTATTACTCATTTTCCTTTATTGATGTTTATGAGCTGAAGCATAAAATGATTCTCAAATGTAGTTTAATTGAGGCAGCAGTTGACACTGTGACCATGATTACTGCTGCACCATCAGCTGCATTAAATCCATGAATCAAGGTTTGCTTTTCATTGGTCTTTGAGGCAGCATACGGTAGAAAGTATCCTTAAAATGCAACTGTGCTGTAGCTGGAGAAATATGTCGATTTGTCTTCATAGGGACTGAGGGGGAAAAAAGTGCCCAAAGTCCTTAGCAAACAGCAACAGAGCAGTAAAGTGTTTCTTATTACTTTACATTCAAAGGCTCCCACCCATCCCCTCCATGTCTTAAAAGTTATTTGTAAAATAGTCTTATATGCTTTTTAATATTTTTCTCACTGAATTATGAGCAACAAAATGAATAGAAGGAAGAGCTGCCATACACAGCAAGAGGGGAAGCCAAGGCACTCAATTCATTTGTAAAATGGTAAGGACAATCAATACTGTGGGGAAGTATTTTTTATATGCAGTTATTAACTCATAAGCTACAGTATATCTCATCTCATTTCAACAACAGCTGAGGTCTCCATTTCCCCCTGGAGACCCCTGCAGGTCCCATTATGAGAATCATAAATAATATGTGCTAATGAGATATGAATTGATTATGTTGGAAAAGCTGACATTTTCATCCATCATTCTAAATGATGTTTAACAATGGATTACCAGCCAGTAATTCCTCTGATATGAGATTAAATAAAATAGCAGGCTGTTTCAGCAGGCTAGCTCAAGGAGATGGCAATAAATCTGCTCAATTACTGTATTACCAATCCGTTTTTCACTGCTAAGGATATTATTATTTCATTTAGACTTGTTCATGCATCATAGATTATTTTATTTCAGTCAGTCAATGGGAGAAACTGCAGTATTTTATTCACTGAGCTGCAAAGAACTGGGCTTTGATAGAGTACAGTACGCACAGCTCAGTAGGCCTCAAGCGGATAGAAGAAATGCTACCAAGCTCCTATCAGATCAAAAATGCATTGTGAAATCCACATTTCAGAAACCAGCATTTTGTTTTCAACCTAATTTACTTTACTTATCTGAAAAGTCTCAACTGAAGGATACTGCCTAAAAAGCTGATCAATTGAAACAGAATTATTGGATCCTCTAAGATGATTTGTACTTCACCTCGGTCCTGTAGTATATTGAGAATTAGATCATTCAGACTATCCTTTGGCCTGGCAAATTAGATTGCAAATAACTGTAATACAAATGGTCCTTTTTTTTTTTTTTTCCCTCCTGTCTCATGGTCAGGAGAGAGAGAATAAAAAAGAAAGAAAAAAGTATGCAAAGTTTATTAAAAAAAGCTTATCACAGAGAGTTATTTTCTTTGCCAGCCTGATCTCAGTCTTGTCAACTCCCTTTCCTTGCAACGTCTAATACTTTGCACTTCATTCAACATCCATGTTCTCCCCAGAATGTTTAGTAATTACAGCTTATATTGAATATACTGGAGCATATCTAGTGTGCAACTAAGCCACTTAGATGGGTAAAACCCCTAGACCTATCCCAGTCTGCAAATCAGTACAGTGGGTGGTTTGTGCCCAGTGCATCACTCACATGGCATAAATGACCCCTGTTACTGTACCAGCTACTTTTCTGTAAGAGAAGAAGAAAAGATGAACATAATGTTTCCTCCACTCTCTAAACACCAGGAAGGCTACAGCCTTGCCATGGCAAATAGTAATCCATTCCTTGCAGAGAGGAATCTATCCAAAACCTGATTCTCAGGTCACACTCCACAGACCTGACCCCTTTCCTCTGCTGATGGGCATACCTCAAAGAAAAATATCAGTAGGGTAGGATTTTCCTCCAAAACAGGAGCACAAGATCACTGATACTCTAAGTGCGAAAACTCTGTACTGAAATGCAGTGGTTAGATGGAAGGGGAGAAATGCATGGAACAGAACATTTTTATTTTCTGGTTTTGTCACTTCAGGAGTCAGCTGAGAAGCGAAAGCTGCTGAGATGCAATGGAAAATATGCTCCAGTAATAAGTTTCTTCTCTGTCTTATTGCTTCTCAGCCCAGCAGAAAAACTTACCTGATAGACATGTTGCAGAATAGTGTACCCCTGGAATACCCCTATGTATACATGCAGTGCTGGAGTCTAACTCAGCACTGAGGAAGGTGATAAGGCAGTCAATGTGGATAGGTCTTTGAAAAAATGGTTCAATTCACATCATCAGTCAAAAAGGCAAAGACAACTGTAGGGAAAGGAGTGGAGCTAAACCAGAAATTTCATTATGTCACTGTTGACTAACCCTGCCCATTCAAAATGATTATAGTACAATCAGAGAACAGACATGGAAAGATGACAGGTATGGTAAAAGATATGGAAAGACTTCTGTACAAAGACTATGAAATAGAATAAAACTGTTCAGTTTGGAAAAGACTTGCTGGGATAAGGAAGGTATTAAAGATCTAGAATAGAGCAGGTGTTATTTTAGTATTTATATAAAATAGATCATTTGAATAAATGGTCAAGCAGATGATTTTCAAAGAAACAAAACATTAAAAAAAACCCCATAATTAGATTACAGCATTCATTCATTATGTTCTGGAGATCAAAATGTAACTGAGATTAAAGCATTCAATGAATAATATGTCCATCGTGTTGTAAATAAAAAAAAATCCATGCAAAATAAAGCTATTTTTGTAACAGATTAATACTTGTATCTTTGAACATAATAGCTTAGTTTACTCATAAGCATTAATGAAATAACATTTGTAGCATGTGCACAAGTTTTGTTTTAAAATACTAACGCGCTAGATAATAAGGATGTGTTATCATCAGGTTTCCTTGCTGATATCTGCTGTGTTTTCACAGATAACTACAAAATTAACGACAGACAATACCATATGTAACAGAAAACAATTTAGGTATAATATTTACCAATGAAACGATAACATCCATTACATTAAGTGTAAAGTGTATAACCAGTGGGCAATATAGTATATGCAAGTATGTTTAAGTTAGGCAGTTGAGTGGTAAAAACATCATGCCTCAAATTCAGTTAGAAAAAAAATTGCCTAAGCAATTTTTGTCCATATTTGTTCTTCATTTTGTTTTTCTGAAGTCCAGGAAATTGCAAATATAAAAACTTTCAGTTTACTTGTTAAAATACCAGTACATTAATCAGCAGTATCAGTAGTCAAAAGTACTGAAATGCCATTTTTAATGTGTAGACACACCCCGTTTCTTCTAAAAGTGTTAACAGATGTCATGAAACTGTTTAAAAATACAAGCTTAATTATAGATCAGGGTATTAACTAGTCTCACTAAACTTGTGGGAGCATGAATTAAGAGGGAACAAATGGACAGAGCATCTGACCTGCTGTGGCCGTTCTTCTACACCATATACTTTCTGACCACTGGCTTGTGGTTCTCCTGGCTGTTTGCACACACGTGCATTTACAGTCCTGCACAGGTGATAGCTCCTATTCTTCTCCTAGCACATATTCCTGCTTGTTGCACACACTTGTGTGTGTGCAGAAGTGCCTAAACCTAGAGCTTGGAGTACTGTTTCTGCCTTACCTGCTTTACCTGAAGTTAAATATAATTTTATCAGATTTGCCAGATTTTTGATTTGCAAACACATTTTTGATACACTTATGCAAGGTACAGAGGATATGTGCCTATGGTTGCTATTTAGACTTCTGCATGACACCTGGCATTTTTACAATAACTTCATGGGATTAGTGCTGGACATTTGAAAAGTTATTTCTGAGTTGTTTGTGTTTTTTGTTTGTTTGTTTTTTTTTGTTTGTTTGTTTGTTTGTTTGGTGTTTGTTTGTTTGTTTGGGTTTTTTGTTAGTTTGTTTGGGTTTTTTTTTTAAATATAGCATTGTATTTTTGTATCCAGTGATAGCGTAAGAGTAGGTCAACATTTAAAAAAGTTACACAGCTTGAAAACTGGCAGATTTTCTCTCCAGTGGGAAAGACTCATCCCTGTACTCACTTCCTTATTATAGCTGATGAATGTTGACAGTGTGACTGTGTATG
This sequence comes from Otus sunia, assembly GCA_010365825.1. NCBI lineage: Eukaryota > Metazoa > Chordata > Aves > Strigiformes > Strigidae > Otus > Otus sunia. The sequence continues at coordinate 2,553,563 of ML997658.1, read as the reverse complement.
TGATAACAATATTAACTATTATGAAAAGGTAGTGATAATTGTGAATTACGCTGAAGACTTTACTAGAGTTGTAAACCCTCAAAATGTCAAGATGCTGACACTTAAGTCAGTCACATTTCACAAGGCAGTCAATGTCAAGATGACACTGAAATTTCAAGGATTTTCTGTAAAACTGGGTGTAATTTTTAGAAGTGACTTTATTAATTTTCAGTATTAGCCCTATTTTAAGGTAAGAATGCTACATTTTCAATTCATGCATTTTGAAACTCAAACAGAATTGTCTGCAGTGAATAAGCAGAATTTCCCTGCATAGGCTTTATTTGGGGGAGGGGAGTGTTTTTCAACTGCATGTATGTGGGACGCTGAAGCTGTGTCTGAATAGGAAGACTCTGGGCTGCTGCCCATGCAGCCCGACTTTCCCCAGTGGTGATGAACATGAGTGACCTGACAGACACCTGATCACCCTCCTCTCCACCCTCCTGCTTTGGAGCCCAGGGGAAACACAAAAGGAAATCCAGAGGGTATATTGAGCAGCAGGAGAGCAGCACCCTGGGGAAGCGGCAGCAAACTCCTGCAGTAACTTGAAGACAGGGCGTGCAGAACAGGCATGTCTTCAGCACTTACTCATCTCCCCAGGATGGGGGTAGTAGCCAGTGAACCCTAAGGAGTTATTTATCTTGAGCCTGTAAGAAGTAAAATGATGTAATTCCAGCACACAGTTTCAGGGTACTCCTGAATATCAAGTCCTGCAGTGCGAAAGAGGTAAATAATTTCTGCCATTAGAAGACTGATTGGGTTTTAAGGTTAAGTGTATAGAAGTACAAATCCTATAATTCAGGACCTGAATTTACATAATGGGATCTATTATGGCACAGGTGGAATTTACGAAACTTAATGGCATAACACATCATGGTGAATCTCAAGCCATACTACTAAGTTCCTGTCTATTTTCACTGAGAACTCTCTCTTATTTATAGTGTAAAAGTAGGTGACATGTTGGTATGCATAAATGTACACAAATGTGATGTACACTTCCATCTATCATGGCAAGATGATTCTCCAAGATAACTGCGTATGAACTAATTTATTTCCTCAATTTTGAGAGTTTTTTGTGATGCCTGGACTAATATAGGCAGTCAAGCTGTAAATCAGGAAATATAGTTATGACATATATATGAGCATATTGAGTTGTGAGATTTTAGTTTTAGTCATTCAGAGCTGAGCTGACCAGTATGCATGGTGTGACTGAGGGCCTGGGTAGCATTTGAATACAGCAATTAGAGCACAGAATTAGAGGCAGCATTTGCCTGTGTCTCTAAGACCACTGAATTCCAAAATTGCTTTAACATGTTGCTTAAAGCATGTCTGAAACAGTGCCACAGAATCCAGTTTATTCAGGAGTTGCCACTAGATCCCAATAAGTGAATATGCATACAATGTGAGGTTGTGAAACAAAATCAAATGACAGTTATTGGAGATTAAAAACAAATCCCGTAATTTCATAGAATTCACAAAGGATCCTGGTGACTATAAACAATACTTTAGATGACAGAATTATTTGAATATTGAAATATTTTCCAGCTGCCTTAACAACTGTATTTACAGGATGCCAAACACTTTCTTACAGTTTAAACTGTAGATTGAATTATAGACACTGAGTGTTCCCAAGTCAGTTACAAGCCAAGTTTTTACATGGTTTTAATATGGAGTTTATTTTCAAGGAAATTTCACATTGAGCTTCTGAGTTCTTTCAGCTCTCCAGTGTAGACAAGCACTGGGTATTAACTTTAACAGCCAAAGCCTCAGCACTGGTGTTTGCTCAGCAAGAATGTGAGCATTTCTACTAAAACTGAGAAGTCATTGCTGCTGGTATAGGAACTACAAACACTGTGTCAGTCTAAGGGTTCAAAACCAAATCTTGGGTCTTGCGCAGGCTGTAACAATGATGCTGCTGCTTTTCCTTGGCATTTATTCATAGCTGTATAATGCTTATCAGTTCATGCCATCCCACAATAATTTAAAATACTTTTGGGACTTTGTAGATCAAGATATGCAAGTGCTGAATACCACAATTGGATTCAGTGACACATACACTTTTTATTTTTTGCCTTTATCTTCTTTGCTTCCATTTTTTATGCTTGAGAAGACCAGGTCATCCACACTGATGCGTGGCCAGAATTTTAAAGTGTTTTTCATTTAGTCCCCACTCTTTTAGTGCCAATAACTCATTACCTTCTGGAGTGAGGAAATTTTTCCATTTCTCCAGATCTTTTTAAGCTTTATCATCCTAAAACTGAGATCTGCCTGCTCAAGTCCATTGCACTCTCCACCATACCTCTGAGCAGCTCAATGAACCTCTGTCTGTCCCCCTTTTCTGGTTGTTTTCCACTGCAGCAGCAGGAACAGGGGCAGGTTGTTCTATTATAGATGTTGCTGTGTCACCTCCTTCTCCTGGCGCTTGCCCCTAGGTGCAGAGGGAGCTGCAAGACTGCAATACCTTCTCCAACCTGTTCGCATGCAAAAGTAGCACAAGAGATGTTGAGTGTGAAGGGATGTTTCTTGTAGCAAGTATTTGTTCCTGGACTGTTCTTTGCAAACAGGCACACTCAAAAAGCACTGAACTTCTAAGCAGGGAAAGCTACTACAATTTTACGAACAACAACTTTAAGCTGTTCCCACCTCTCTTTCTTGCTTCCAGCTGACACTGGTCCACTAGAGTTGCCTTGTTACATAAAACAGTTATGAATTTTGGAGAATTGCAGCAATAAGATTTGTGGGAATCCACTCCTGATGAAAAAATTGACCCTAGCTGATCAGATCTTTCACTGAGCAACTGGTTCCTGTGGGCTGGGTGTCAGACTGTCACATCTAATTTTCTCTTTTAAATTAGCATATAATGAATGTGATAAAAGTCTGTATTAAATAACCTTCAATTCTTTAGTTCTTCTGATAAAAGACTTTGTGCTTTAGCAATACCAGGCATTAACAAGTATCCAGGCAATACAGCACAGTGAATTCACAGATATAAAGGAGCCCTTCCCCCAAATTAAAGACTATCTTAAAAACAGAAAGAAAAAAAATTCCAGATTTATTGCACAATCCACAAAAAATATTTCTTCACAGTTCAGTGATAATTCTTGGCTAGCACAGTCATCAGTACCAGATTTACAATAAAACATCTGGGGAACACATGCAGAAATAAACTTATTCAAACTGAAAGAGAGTAATCTGTGAACATACCCTGTCCTTCAATCCCATAGCAGTTTGATTTGTGGTATCATTTTATTTCTTGCTTGCTTGCTTTCTTTTACACTGCTGAAAGTTGGTTCAGAGTGCAGAGCTGGGATAGAGGTCAAAGATCACATTTGTTTCCATACTGAAAGTATTTTGTAGCTGGAATTGAGTAAAAAAAATTACAAAATGCAAGGTTAAAATTTTCTCATTATGTCAAGGATGTTCTCTTTTATTAAGAACTTAATTTATTTAAATAAATGTGATTACAGTGTCAAGTGTTGCTATTTTAGTATGTATAAACTGAGATTTGAAAGAATCTTGAAAACATTATCAGATTGAGACCATATCAGATTATTTATCTTGGTTTTGTTTTTCTTTCTTGTTATTTTTCTTTTTTTAATCTGGAACAAATTATAGTGATGAAACTTAGGTTTCCTCATAACAGCAGAAGATAAATAAAATCTCAAAAAGGTTGTTTAGTCTCTTTGGATGAGGTGATGGTAGTAGCAGAGTTATTAACTTCTTCAGATATTAACTAAACCCAACCTTTTATATTTAACCAAGTTAGAATACTAAAAGAGAGACCTTTTATAATCAGTGAAAAGTTTCTGCAAGATTGCTTAATAGGATCTTTTCTTTTTTTAATCAGATGTATGTGAAACAACCATGTGAGGACTGATTCTCTATCTTCCTTTTTCTGACAGAACAGTAGCATTAGGGTATGACAGCCAACACGTGTATTTGATGCTACTGGAAGCTCCTGCCTTCCCCTCACAGCTGTTTCTGTAAACATGTGTGAATAGTCATTCTCCTGTGCCTTGTGCTGAGAAACCCTAGCTTTTCTTGGAGACTGGCCAGTGGCTAATGCGAAGACAGCGTGTGTGCATGCATGTTCACTGAGCACCCCCAGTTAGCCCCAAGGCTACAGCCGATGGCCCCGCACCTTCCCCTTCAGGTGTCCAGGGAGTTAATGACTTCTCCTCCCACAAGGCAAGATTTCATTCAGTGTTTTCACCGGGTAGAGTAAGTTGCACAAGTATCACACATTTGGTAATGTTATCATAGTGTTAAAGCCAATGCCCTGTATCTTTTGGAGCCAGAAGAGTTTCACTTAGTTGGAATTCCTCTCAAAATCCTGAATGAGGGGGAAAAAAATTCATGTGTTCCATCTAGTTAACATTGCTGGTTCTGCTTTCCCCACATTACTGCAACTTCATAGAATGAAATGCTGCAAAAAAGGGCTAATTTAAGAGCAAATCCACCCTAAATAGTAAAAATCAATCTCTCCGTTTGCACAGAGAGCCCAAGGGAATAGAATACCAGGAATCATAGGTATTTTGCTTCTAGTTTTTGATGTATGTTCTGATAAAAAAGATCAATGGTTTTCTCTTGGGGATAAAAGATTGCAAGGTCCGAATAGCAAGAAGTTTGTATGTCTATTTATCTAATGGCAAACAGTACAAAAGTCAGCAATGAGCACCTTTTCCTTGACAAGTGACAAGTGGGCCGTTGTACCACAGTGCTACCATTGTTTAACTCCTGCAGGTAATTTATAGAAGACAGAACAAAAGCATACAATAATATACTTTCTGCTGAGTCAACCCAAATTTGACCCAGGCAGCCCTAATTAAAGACTTTTTTTGAAGTCCTAATGAATAATTGAATAGTTTTGGTGATAAAAACAGTGCTACTAGGTCCAAGTAGACTGGGTGTTTTACTTGTCATCCTTGGCCTTTGTTCCTTTTTCTCTCCTTACTCATTAATCCTTCTCAGAAATTATATGAGAATACCAAAAATCTATCCATTATTTTCTTGTCACATAGAAGCAATGAACAAATCAAGGCACCATCACTTGTTGGAGCAGTGACTGAACGGTCTGATGTAGTGGGTAATCTTTTTTCTTGTATATTACTGCTGGTTTTAAGAGTATTTCTATACTAACACTTTCATCTGTTACAACAACTATTCATGCAGATGGCTCTGAAATTTGCTTTTCAAACATGCTCAAATCAGTGAGTAGCTAAACATATTCGAATAAATTAAAGGAGACCTGTCTTTTGATACAAGGAATCAAATTTATGGTAGGGATTTTGAGCAGCAGAAAGATCTGCAAAGGAAATAATCTCCAGAATACTTATTGCAGTCAAACTGTGTCCCCAGCCCCATATTCTATTTGTGAGAGCATTACTATAACCATCACCTGAAACTGTCTAGTGGTGAAATTTAAAACTTAAACATGCTAATGACCCATGCAAATTTTGAAAAGAACCCTTTAAAATCTATGCAATACTTGGTACCTGGTGCTAGAACTGCCTCTGGTAAAAGTTATACCCCAGCACCAATAACACAAGCACATTGTAATTTCTGCTGCTCTTACTCCACTCTATTGCCAGTTGCTGGTAGAGACATCCTGTCAACACTTTGTTTCTAGGCCAAATCTTTGAGAGTAGTATCGCTCGCTACATCTTATGCTGCTAGAAGCTTTTTCTTGGAACCTGGGGGTTTTATAATTTGTTGTGACTGCAATAATCAAACTCAAGCTAGCTGGTCAGTCTCACACTTCTTAAATATTGAGAAAATATACCAAAAATCATATCCACAGTATTCAGATCTGCTGACAGTAAGAAAGACAATCATGGTATTTCTAAGTCTAATCAAACGTTACCAGGGTGACTTTTACAGCTACCGAATCTCATTGACATGGGATGACCACAACAAACACTTATTGAGAACAGAAACAGTGCAAGTGCTGGTCACTCCAGGTTTAAAGCTCACGAGAAGACCTGCTCTTCATTAGGTAGCTGCCCTGCTTTTAGAGTAGATGCAAAAGGAAATCAGCTTACTAGTTGAACAGATCTGCTCTACTAACTAAACTACTGCATGGTAAATAGGACTGATTGTGGGATTTTACCTTAAAGCTGTGATACTCTGGTAATGAATCAGCCCATTTCCACCAACTGAACTGTCTTGAACTTGCTATCATGTCCTCCCCTTCAGTATGATAAATGATGATCACACAACTTTGTATAGAAATTCAAATAATTGGGTAGCCTTCAGTATACCATAGGTGCTGGCTGCTACTACACAGGACTTTCATTGTTCAGTTGTCACAAACAAAGATAGGAAATGAGGCAAACCCTATGGATTAGGAGCTTTTCCTCAAAGCTGGAGTGATCTCTTAATAAAGAAGGCTGCTGGTGAGTTGCTGTTAACTGAGATTTGGGAGAAGTCCTTTGCTGAAACTGTCATTCCAGTCTATATGAGAGAGGACAAAATGAGTACCTAAAGTTGAAAAGGGTGGCTGTGAAGGACTGAATCCTAGCTGAGGCCTGTAGGTGATTGTGCAGTATGTATTAAGGCTAATAGTTGGAGACTGAGAAGGTGCTTCAGAGCTCTCATAGAAGACCAGGTCCTAAAAAGCTTTTGTGTAAATTATATGTGGAAATGCATGAGTGAGGGAAGCAAACTACAAAAGGGAAATGGATTGAGGAAATAGGAAAGATACAACAACTTAGAAGTATGTGCTGGATACAAAAGGTAGAAAGGGAGAAGCAAATTTCATTTTTTGGTCTTGTCCTCCCAAAAGGGAAATAGAGCCTCTGCAAGGAGACAGTGGCGTTTTTTGTGTTGGCTGCAGGGCAGCACAGGACCTCTTGCTCTACTGCTGACTTGCTGGGAATTTGCAGGGGGTTTAGTCGAAGGAAGGGTGGGCTGAAAGTTGTGAAACTCTTACCCTCAGCCCTCCTGACCTTCTCCATGAAGGGATTCAACACGTGCCTTCCTTTCCTCCTGTGAGGCAATCCAAGAGTAACAGAATGGAGCGATCCTAGTCAGGATATTAAAATAATGCATTCTCACTGAACCCCCAAACATAATCTGGCACCGAACCTAGTTATTTAGTGGATGTGCATAGCTCAAAAAAGGGATGAGGCTGTATAATTCTGTCTATAATGGCTATACCCAGAAAAAAATCGCAATTCTAAAAAATTATGTTTAGCATAAATGAGAAATAATCTACTCGGACACTGGACTATATGTTACATTTCCTTTACAGAATTTATTTGAAATTTATACCATGTTTATTTTATATCTCTCTAGCAATAAAAATTTTGATTAAATATAAAATTCCTTTCCCCTTTTACAGAAAAAATATAATTACTTGAGACATAGATACTAGGACCTGTGCACATTTTATTGAATGAACTTTAAAAGAGTCAAAAGGGATTGCTCACCGATAAATCAAGTCCTCACCTTGCTAAATTTGGAAAACACTGGCATCCATAAGCAGTGAAATTCTCATTATCACTTCCGGTAAGATAATACGCCATATCTAAACCAGTGAATTGGTCATTCTATACGCTATCTTCACAGTGAGAGTCGATGCAGATGGAAGAGCCTTGGTTCAAGATCAGAGCCATGCAAGTACTGAAATTGCTTATCTTGCATATTTTATTTATTTGATCCCCTTAAGCTGTTTGACCTTTCATTTCATCCTGTGGTGGGAACCTCTTTCCCTCTGTTACCCTAGTAATCAGCATTTTCTGATTTGAATAACAATGTCAGTTCAGCATTGTGAGGAATTGCATACAACCATTCACTTGTGCACTGCCAACTCTTTTCCTATGATTCACACCAAAGTGTGATAATTAATCTCTTTTATCCAGATCTAGGAATATATCATCAAACCTAGGAAGACATAAAAGAGCAAATAGATGACAATCTAGCCTTTAGCTCATTTTTATGGAGATGGAAGTGGACCATAGCAAAGGTCAGATTCAAGGTCAAGATGGAAGCCATTGAAGAGGCTTTGATGGGGCTGGTTCTTCCTGCAGGTCCATTCAATCTAACCAGCCAGGTATATAAATAGAGTCCTTCATCTGCTGGCCCAACCAGCCACTTCACATCACAATCAAGAGACAAGCACAAGCAATTTACTGCTGAGATCATTTCAGAGATATGCTATAAAAGGCACAACATAAGTATAGAGTTAAGCTGAAAAAAAACTTTGGTTATAAAAATATTACCTACTTTTTCTAGGCAATCACTGTGTTAAATTAATGGTTACTTATTAAGATTAGTTTATACAATGAATAGTAATGTAATATCTTGTTAGGTCAGATTTTGACTATTATCTGTTTTAACTTTATATATGTTTCATAACTGGATTTGTAGGTGTTTAATTTTATCCAGCAACTTGAGACAGTACAAATTAATTGCAGACTGCTAATCCAGTAGTAATTGGAGCTGTTGTTTTTTTTTTTTACACTACCTGTTTTATTACATTAATGGTCAAATCCCGCTGCTACCAAAATTAATAGGAAAATCTCCCACTGATTTCAGTGAATTCAGGTTGTAGCCCAAATTGTAAATAGTAGCTACTCAATTTTCCTCTAAATAAGGCAATGTAGTGAATTGTAGAGCAACTTATTGACAAAAATCTCATTCAATAACAATATGATCTACTGTGTTTATGTATTATAACTTAAAATTCTGGCTTCTAGCAATAATACAGTCAAGCTGTTTTTCTTAACTAAAATTGAGGGAAAACGAGTTATTCAAAATGCCACAGTCTAATCTAGTCAAGGTCATGTTTCACTGTGTTTTCAATAAGGGTTTAAAACAATGTGTGCTGTATTCAAACAAGAAGTTAAGTTATAATGAAGGTATTATTTCAAGTTGAAAGCAAGTAATGCTGCAGATGTTAGTCAGGTAAGTTCCATAGTTGTAACAGTGCTTAACAGTGCCACTCTAATTAGTAATCTATTAGCATTTCCAAACTTCTTTAGAGGTTTACTATATGGCTATTCAGAATTGAAGCAAGATGATATTTTGCAGGTGTATTTTCAAAACAAATGTATTCATTAAATTTTTTAAGTAGTTTAAATCCATAATTTATGGTTAGATGGGAACAACCATTCCTGAGATTCTGAGCAAATTTTTCAGTCATATTAATTTATTTTTCTCTTTCTGTTCTTCATCCATCTCTGCGTTTGAGTAATGCCTAACATCCAATGAAATAAGGAACAGCTTTGTATCATTTCCGCTGCTACTAATGGCAAATGAGTGATCATCAGGCATTCCTCTTCCTACCATCAGGTCTAGGACAAATGTTTACTTTTCAGACAATGCTGCCTTTTTTTTTTTTTCCCCACAAACTCTTATTTCTATTTCTCTGTTCATGTACTAGTTCATATGGAGAATTTCCTGTGTATGGCCTAAGTGCAGTAGGTTATTTGCCATTTTTCTTTAGAGATAATATTATTTGTAATTACTTAGAACACTTAAATGAAAACTTCAGTGGGTTCAAATGGTGGAGTTTTATAGTTGATTTCTAAAATTAAAACTGAACATATACTCTGCAGGATGCAAGTATTCTATTCTGTCTTATATAGGTTCAAACACTATCCTCATTTAGGTGTATCTGAGCTCCCTCCAGTAGTACATTAAGCAATCTGACTTAACATCTATCACATGTAGTTCAGGCGCTCTCTCATCTCCACCCCAGGGAGAGAACTGTGTGCCTAGTGGCGTGTTTTGTTTTTATTTTAAATGTCCAAGGAAAGTGGGTAGTGTTAACGGCATCAGACATCCATTTCCTTGCAATTAGCTGTCTGTGTTGTCACAATGCCCCTGCTGCCTTTAAATGCTGTGGGCAAGGAAAGAGAGAGAGAAAGCGAGCGTGTTCATCAAATTTCATTCCAGTCCTGTTTAACACCCCCCCCCTTTTTTTTTTTTTTTAATTTAGAGATATACTCTAAATGCATGTAATTTTTTTTAATTTGACAAAACTTTTTATCCACAAAAAGCAGATTCATGTTGCCTAGGATATTTTGCAAATTCATGTTGAACTATTTTCGATTTTTAAAAAAATGAAGAATAGCCTTTATATTTTCAATAGAATGTGTTTATATTTAAAACAGCAGTTTTGTAAGGCAGGAGAAAACAGTGTGACTCCTGCAATTTTTTTCTGTGTGGAGCCTGTGTGTAATCCAACAGACAGTTTTATAAAAGGGTGCAGTAGGAGAGCAGCATCTCCCAGCTGACTGAGCCACAGCCATTTTGGAGCCATGTAGATTCAGTGGGATTTGGCTCAGGCACACAGAGGATCCCTTTTTTCTACTCAATTTGATGGGTTTCAGAGTTACCTCTTTCTGACGTTTTCTTTCAGTAACGCTTTTGTCCATAGTATAATTAATTAAGGACTCTTGTAGATGTTTTGAATTTTAATTCTTTACCATATTCATTTTCTCTTTGCTTCAATGTGCATTTTTACCTTCTGTGCTTGTAACTGGCCTTTGCCAGAGCACGTGTCCCAAGTAAGCACATGTGATTTAACCAACTGAGCTGCCAGGAAGTCTCAGCGATGTACCAGTCTGTGGTCTCATTCTTCTAGGCTCAGAGTGCTTTCTAACACCTACTGAGGGCTCTCCATTGGCAAAGAGCTCAGATGTGCAGAGAGCACCCCTCAACAGCCTGGCAGTTTGTAACAGGATTAAGTCCTCAGCAGTGTTTTTGTACAGATATCTTTTTTTTTTTTTTTCTTTCTTGATTATATGGAAGTTCTTTATAAAAAGCATTTTGATTGCACCAAAGTGTAGCTATTATCATTGTACACAAGAACTGGGGGGGCAGCATATAATGATAGATATTTTTCATCATGGTCGAGCTGCAATCATCACAGTATGCACTTCCTCTCAGCCATGCAGCATGGGGAAGCTCACTGTGTAAATTCTGAGACGGTATATTAAAAGGAAATATTTAGGGATGTAGCAGTCACTGAAAAATAAATTGGAAGTACGCTGAGTTAATGAAGGAGCAACTCGCAGCTCTTGTAAGTGTGACATGTTTTCAAAGAAAGCTGCCACCAAACAACCTTTTAGTCAGAAATTTAAATAGAGGTCTGTGGTGTTGTAAACAAAGGCTGTGTTTAAACTGGGACCCTGAGTACATCTAAGTTTCTGAGTCTCCCTGTCCTTCCTAACTGCATCCCAAGCTTGTATTCAGGAGGCTCTAAGTGTGCAGCATCCACTGGCTTGTGGTCTCTTTGAAGAAGATATCAGAGGTAGAAGTAAGGGAAGAGATGCAGTGTCTCTTCTGGCCAGCATCTTGTGCCCAGTCAGTGCAGTGATCCAACTGCTTTGGCCTCTCAGGACTGCTCTTTTAAATGAGGCCAGAGGTGGTCATCAGCCCCTCGTGCTTCAGGTTTTGTGAAGCTTCCCTGTGGCAGCTCCTTGTGTTAGCCTGTTTAAAGATCCTGTCTGGCCCCCTAATTCCTGATGCTACATGTTTCAGAGGGTAGGGAGAGACTCCTGGTTTCCCACCTCATAAATGAAATGGAACAGAGAAGGCAAGGGTTTACACAGCTTGGACAGGGCATGAAGGCCAGGAAAGGCTTGGTACAGACCCCTTTGTTTGAGTTATTCTCTGGTTCTCGTGTGCTTTGGACATCGCATGTTTTGGCAATATCACATGCAGGCCTCAAGGAGGGGCAGTGCTGAGGTGCAAGATTAAGAAGATTGATCTTCATACCCCTAAGGTGCCCACTACAAGTGACTGGTTTACCAGGACCACAGCACTACAGCAGTTATAAGTGGACACATGAATCCCAAGAAAACTGTCACACCAAGAAAACTGTATTATTGTGGCAAAGCTGCTGACATGCTCCATGATGTTGTGTGTGCCCTGGCCCTGTCTGAACTGTTGTGCTTCTGCCTCTGCTCATCCATTTTCTTCCTTCTGAAAGGGGGTAGGACATCTTAGTTGGCATCTCCTGTCCAGCTGTGGGGAGGTGGGACTCTTCCTGTCCTACCAGCGTGTAGTCATCCCTCTTCTGTCTGCCAAAAGCTGAAGCAGAACAACTGTGCTCCCAGCTTGAGGGTTCTGGCACATTAGACTGGAAATTTTGGTGGTGCTAGAGGAGGAGTAAGGATTGCTAGTCTTCTGTTTCCTACCTGGTTTGGACCTCAGCACACTACCTGAAGTACTACTCACTATGAAGTTGCAGATTTCAGAAGAAGGATCAGGTTACCTCCTTGACCATTTGCTCCAGAGACTACCAGCGTCACCATTTTTGTTTGGGACAGGGAGGAAGAGCTATTTTGGTATTTTGGAAGGCTCAGAAGCTTTCTGGTGACTGTGCTTCTGTACACTGGGGTTTAGATATCAAGGAAAGGCAGTCTAAGAATCCAGGTTACTCTGAGGGGAGGTATGCTAATAGGAAATACTGAGAAAACTTAGAGCTTCCGCTTCCTGAGATGTTGGTATAAACTTCTCATTTACAAGAATCCTCCCCTGCAGGTATGCCTCCGTCCCTGTTCTAAAAGTGGTCAGGGCACTTTCTTTCTTCTCACCACATCAGGAAGAAAGATAATGAAGTAACCCAATGCAAGGGTTTGACACATTCTCCCTGGCAGGGAGCACCAGATTTTGACTCCTTCTCTTGGAATTCAGTCTCCATCTCCCAGAAAAGTTGCTTAAATCCTACAGGATTATGTTATACTGCTATTAAGTTGCAGGCTATTGCAGAAATCTAGTCAAGATTCACTGGATCAGTAAAAGAGTGAAAAGAATTTTGATATCTTTGTTTCACACAACCCCCCTTTTGTGAATGGAGAGCAGTTTGTGATCCTCACTGATAGTTTTTGTTGTGTTACTTATCCAGGGAGTGTCTCATATAAAACGCAAAAACAGTCCAGAAAGCAAATGCGAACCTGTCTGCCTTTGTCACTAATCAAATGCTGATCTTTGAACATATGCTTCTTTTCCTTTCTTCCTCCTTCTTTCCAGTATTCTTCAGCCCTACTCTGTACAGTAGAATACATTCAACAGAAAAAATGTCTGGCGCCCATACCTACAGGTTGGTATCTAGTGGGTGTGAGTGTTGACAACCTGAACCATGCAAAGAAAGATTTCACCTCCTGGGTTATTGCTGCAACCGCTTCTTTAGAGTAGAAAGAAGGACATCTCCTTTCCTGCTATTTTGGAAGGAAGAAACAAGTACCAAAGTATTTTGGTCAGTCCAAACTTTGTGTGTGTTAGTTGTGATCTGGGAGTAGCTACCAAATAAACCTATCAGGAAAGAGAGACAGAGGAACACCTCTTTCTCAGATCCTGTCTGGCTTTAGATTGTGTATGCCATGGCTTCCTAAACTGAGATCCTTTGTTAAGCTTTTAAGTTCTGTTACGGAAATGGATATGATGTTATGGTAAAAGTAGTGTGGACTAGTACCTGTGGAGTGAAACAGTTTGTGCTGAGGACTTCACGTCTGTACTATACACATTTGATGAATTTTTATTTCGGACACAGTCCCATAGGCTGAAATCCTATTTGCATTTAGACTGCATCAGGTGCCCTCCCGGAGCATGTCTTGCAGCTTAGTTTTGTCTGAAAGAGGCCTTGTTCATGTGTTCGGGGAGTGGTCCAGGACACAAACAGATGCATGGTGAGGGGGCAGTCAGGAGATTTGGTTCAAAAGCACATTCTTCATCCAAGCTCAAACACAGATGCGGTCTGCCTAAGTACATATATAAACAAGCACTGGTAAAATTTGCAGAAGCACCTAACCAGCAAAAGCGTATAATCTCGCAAATTCCGATGTCAGTCACACAGACAATGTGTGCAGGTACTTTTTAAAGCACAGGGATACTTCTGGAAAATCAGGACATAATTTCCCACATGTGATTTGTGTTGGAGCCAGATTTTGAACTCAATCCAAGTCTTAATTCAATATCTGAATTTAGCCACAAGAATATGAATTATGTGGCTTTCAGTCTTGAACCTTATAAACCTGGGTTTGAGCAAATGTTCCAGAAGACTTTTTTCTTTCTTATGTCTTTATTATTTTTTTTCCAGTGAAAGTTTTACCTTTTTCCATTCCACAGTTAAATGAATTCTTTAAAAAAGATAAAACATTACACAGTATAGTTCTGATTTTTTCCCCTATCTCCTATTGAGCCATGTCTCTGCTGAATTTTCTGATATTGACTCCCTCCTTTTTTGACAATGTTGTGTCTAGTAAAGCCCTAGGTTTCCTAATAAGCAATGGGAGATCTAGACTGAAGGATGAGAAGCAGCTTGCATCTGAGATTGCAATTGCATAATTAGATTTTTAGCAGATTTTTATTTTTTTTCTTCAAAGATTGACAAAGAAGGTCTCAATTTGAATTTTTTGCCTTTTCAGTACTTTGTGTCCTGGCTTTTAAATCATTTGAACTTAGGTCCATCCATTCTGATATGTGGGTGTGTTTTTAATGAAAAATGGAAAAAAAATATATATTGGTTAATGCTTGGATGTATTGTCTTGAAATATCTAGGTGCAATTCATGCCAATAGTGGCTGAAGGAAAGAAATCAGAACTTATTTTGCTGTGACAAAATCTACTCCATTTCCTTGTTCGAACAGACAGAGCAAGAAATACAGTGTTACAAACATTTTTTAAAGTAGAAAAGCTCTGACATCACACTTTATTATGGTAATAATTTTCAGTTGTGAAATCCCAATCCTTTTTTCATGACTGGCAGAATAATAATGAGCTATTGTGAACAGGAACTTTCTGTACTTGTAATGTAGCACTTACTTTGAGGCATTCAGAAGTTAGGCCTGACACTTGTTACTGGAAGCTACTCTATTTGTTTGGCAGGGAACAACATTTTTAAACTGATTTTTTCCTACTTCTGAATTTTTCTGTCATTATCAGAAAATTCATAGAAGGAACAGAGACCCATACCCATTGGCGTGCTTGAACAGGTGTAGACGACCAAGTGTTGTAAATGTGTCATGATCATCTGAGAATCACTTTGATTCAAGATGTCATAGAAGGAGTTAAAGTTACCCAGCACCTTCTTGGATGAGCCAGGTGAAATTTCTTGAGTAAAAAAAGACGTAACAGAAGATGAGTTGTTTGAGCCTTAATGAAGCATAACCTCATCCAACATCTGTGAGTGACTTGGCTGGGTTAGATTTGCAGGACTGACCCCATCTGGTACAAAGAGGTGGTTCTCCAGACCAGCAGAGCTAGTGTACATGCACGTTTTCTAAACCACAAATACGTATTTGAAATATAAAAAGATGCCTGATTTTTAACAAAGCTTTCTGGGTACAGATGGAGATTCATTAAAATAGTTAAAGAATCCTCAAGGAATCAATCATCGACAGAATCTAATGAAATGACTATTTTGCTAACCATTTTGGCATTGTTTGGAAATAGCCTAATAATCTTACATTTACTGCAATGACTCTTTGCAAGGGTTTTATTACTAGTATAGAAACCATTATTATTATAAAAGACATTTATAATTAACACTTTATGACAGAATGATTTAAGAGAATAATATTCATTGTAGCTAAGCAGCTGTGAAAACAAATAAAGTGGTAATGCTAATTAATTTATTGCATTAATGCAAATAATATGAATTCAAAGAGCTGACAGAAAATAATATGTTAGTAGCTAATAGCAGATTTTTCAAAGATCCGGGACACATTTTAGGCTTTCAAAACTGTATTTGTCTCAACAGCACTAAAAAGCATTAAAAAATAACCACTTTATTGATGTGCATCTTCAATGTTCATTATAATAAAGAGCAATCTTGCTAAATAATACTCCAGGATAACCTTTTGACCTCTAATCAGTGCACAGAAATCCTTACAGTTGGTAAATACATTAGAGAGACTCAAATAAACAAGGCTATTGTTCTATCCTCAGTATAAATATACAGCATTTAGAGCTATCTCTGAATGGAACCTATTCTTACTGCCTCAGTCCATCTTTAG